>JAGIKU010001115.1:15134-401897 GCA_020086695.1 Penicillium sumatraense | reverse complement strand
ATAATATAGTACTATTCTATTTCTTTTTATAGTAGAGATATAATTTAGAATATTATAATATAATATTCTAAATTATCCTATAAAATAGTAAAGATAGAATAGTCTCTTAGTCTATATAGAACTTAATAATCTCTTTAGTAATAATCTAGATACTATAAAAAGTATTATCTATAACTAATAGAAGAAAGTCTAGTATAAGTACTTTTATTATTTTAAAATAATAAAGTACTTAGAGAAAAAAGAGTTTAGTAAATATTCTTTCTTCTACTAAATTAAAAAAGAGATATATATTAATAACCCTAAACTAGGTCTCTTTCTAGATAATCTAGTACTTAGTAATAAATAAGTATTATCTAATATATAGTAGTCTACTCCTAAGACTAATATAGATCTTCTATATAGAGACTAGATATCTATTAATAGAGTATAAATCTAAGAAGAGTCTTTATAAGATTAATAGAAATAGGGTTTCTTTATATTATTATTATTCTTTTATTACTATTTAGCTAAAGGATAGCTAAATTTCTTAGAGGAGAAGATATATAGTAGAGATTTATAGTTTAATACTAGAATCCTCTATTATATAATTAAGACCTTAATAATAAGGCTATTCTATTATATTATATTATATTATACTATAGTTCTATATATAAAGATAAGTAGTATACTTTCTGTTAGTTCTAAAAAACTATCTAAAAAATCTAATTTAATTATAAATTTATAATTACTATTTTTTTCTAAATATATTTTTCTGAGGTTTATACTAAGGTAGTAGTATAGTATTTACTATATAAGGTTCTGTTATTTATCCTATCTTATTCTGTTTATCTTATCCTATTCCTCTTAATATTATAGATATCTATCTCTGTCCTATATACTTTATATATAGTAGTTTTGTCCCTTTGTAATCGACCTGTCTGCTTAACAGACTGCTATCGAGTATTCCTATCTTTTAATAATTATTATCTAGATTTTAAACTTTTTAAATAAAATTTATTAAAGTTTTATATAAAATATTATATAATCTTTATATAATAACTTTTATATCTATATTTTTAATTTATTAATAAGATCTTTAATTAATAAGTTATATAGAAAAACTTAATAATAGATTTATTAGCAATTTTTTTTAAAAAAGTAAAATAAATAAAAATTTTAGTTTTAAAAAAGTTTAAAAATCTTAAAAAATATATTATTTAATAGTAAATTCTATAAATATTATAAAATAACTAATTATATAGTTAAAAACTACTTTTATTTTTTTTTAAAGAATATTAATTTTCTTAAAAAAGAACTTAAAACTCTATAAAACTTTTTAAATTAAAATAAAATTTAGAATATTAGACTTAAACTTAAATTATTATTTTAATAATTTATAATATATCTAGAAAAGAGAATACTAGTTCTAATTAAGAAATCTATATACTATAAATTTTTTTAAAAATAAAAAAAATAAAAAAAAATTAATAATTCTTTTATAGATTTAGACTATAAAGTAACTTAAACAAAGTAAATAAAGTAAATAAATTAAATAAAATAAATAGAATCTAAATCTTTTATAGATTATTTAGAATTTAATACTAATAAAAGTTATATAAAAAGCTCTAAAAATATAAAAAAAGAGTTAAAATATTAAAATTCTATTAAAAATATTTATTTTATTATAGATACTACTATTACTATTAGTATTATATCTAATTTATAATATTTTTATAAATTTAAGTCTATAAATAAATATATAATTTAGAGTAATATTTATATAATTTTCATAAAATATAAAAGATTAATAATATTTAAAACTAATTAGAATATTATATATCTAAACTTAAAATAAATATATAAGTATATCTAAATTAAAAAAAGTTATTATTTTTAGATCTAACTCTATATATATATTAATAAATAAATAAGTTACTATCTAAAAATATAGATATAATAATTTATATAAAACTCTAGTAATAATACTATATTCAAACTCTAATATATTACTATTAGATAATAATATTACTAATATAAAAAATAATATATATACTTAAAATATATAGAATAAAATCTCTTATATAAAATATTAAAAAAATATTTTAATATTAATATATCTAAATAAAATATATATAATAGTATAAATAGCTATAATTCTTATTTTAAATCTAATAATAAAAGAAAATAAATATATAATTATTTATAAATTTAATATATAAAATAGAAGAATATTTATATAGTAATATAGAAAGATCTATAAATTCTAAAATCTATAATAATTATAGATATTATATAATCTTTATAAATACAAAGAGATATTATTTATATATTTCTTTATTATATAATAAAAAAAAAGCTTTTATAATCTATAATAGAGTTAAAACTCTAATTAAAAATTAATAAAATATTAAATTAAAGAAGTTATTTATAGATAATAGAAAAAAATATATTAATAAATATTTTAAAACTACTATTTATAAAATAAGAATTATCTATAATATAATGCTACTATATATAAAAGAATCTAATAGCTTAATTAAATATTTAAATCTTATTTAATTAAATAAAGTTTGTATATTACTTAATAATAGTAATAACTCTACTTTTATATAGAAAAAGATACTATTAATATCTATATATCTATATAATAGAATACTAGATATTATATTTAGTAATTAAATCTCTTTTAAGCTATATTATAAAACTAAATTTAATCTTAAATTATATAGAAATATAAAAGTATAAGATTTAATTATTTATATTTCTAATAATAAATAAGAAATTAAGATTAAATAATACTACTATTATAGAAAAATACTATATATCTAAAGAAATACTTAAAAATAACAAAATATCTATAAAATAGAATAAAAACTCTAATAATAATTATAAAAACTCTAAATATAAAAATCCTAAAACTTTAGATAAAAATATAAAAAATAGTATTATTACTAGATCTATAAAATAGTAATAAATTATTAATAACTCTAAATATAAAATTAAGATCTAAATATCTAATATTCTTATAGAGGTTTTATTTAAAGTCTTATATATAAAAAAAATAGTCTTAAAATACTACTAATCTTTTATTAATTTATTTATAAGTTTTTAATAATTTACTTTAGTCTTTAGTATTTAGAACTATATAATAAATTTTATAATTTTTAATTCTTTTAAAAATTAGTCTTTATAATAATTATATTTAATACTCTTTAATTATATTTTATACTATTTTTATTTTTATCTAGTTATAGATCTCTAGTTTAATAACTTAATTTTTTAATAATTCTAATTCTTAAAATATTAATTATTTAAAAATTAAAATAGTAATTTCTATTTAATAAATCTCTATAGTATTCTAAAATATAATCTTTACTAAATTATTTACTATTTATATATAAAGTATTTCTATATTAGTTTTATTTTTATTTAAAATTAAATTAGAAACTCATCCGATTCTTAATCGCCAACCTTTGGCAAGCATCAGGTCTAACCATGTGACACTGGTCAATCCAGCATTGTGAATGGTCCATAGTTCTTGAAGAAGATCTAGCATCCATAAGGTCGGGAGCAGTCTATTTGTTGAATGCACGGCATGAAGTCTTTTCGTTATCTCCACCCGCTCTTGCATATCAAGAACAGTCATCTCTGCTCCCGCACTCAGCAACGGTATAACATGCAAGTTCAAATCTGGTGAGTTGGAATCTATTTGCAGTATAAGTCGGATTATGTCATGTGCCAATTGCCGAATCTTTTTTTCAATATCCTGTGTTATGTTGTCACTGGGTTGAGTATCACCGGGTACTCCGCATAGGCGATAAAGAAGAATGAGTCCATGTTTGCGAAATGCCTCCGTCAGTGATTTTGCAGGCACTGTCTTTTCGATAGAGCTATAGTTGCTAAGCTCTCTTTCAAAACACGTTTCTTTTTCAAAGTCGCGGGCTTTCCCGTCAGCAACAGATCGACAGTACTGGCCAACCTTTCCGAGGATATAATATAAATCTATTGAGTGTGATGTTGTGGTGTGAGCTCGATAGCGAGCCTGGTCGACATATTTCTTGAGGTGGTCTTCACGCTCAACGGAATGGTCCAAGGGGTCGAGGCAGAAGGAACAGGCCATGTCCCAATATACATAGGCTCCCAAGCTAAGATGGTCCAGTTCATCTGTACTCGTTTCTCTCTTTTCGGTTATCATCTTCGCAACGGTTCGCGCAGCAAGTAGGTGCTCTCTGCCGTAATCCTGCGGGCTTGTTGTCATCCATGATGACGACATTCCAAGCATCACCAGCGTAAGAAAGGAATGTGACAGTGAGACATTTTTGGCCTGAAGTTCCTCCCTAAATCCACTCAACGCTTTACTTCGCTCCTCCAAGCTTATCGACATGTTGTGTGGCTGGAAGTATCCCTCATGCGCAGCACTGACGCCCTGAAGGACGTGAACTAATGATGGTGTTCCTTGAATGTATTTGACGATAGGAAAGGATAATGGGTTATTAGTTGGATCGACGGACATAATCTGACTCATGTTTTCCAACCAATATCGCATGAGTCGCGTGTTTACCTTAACATTATCGCCTAATGAAAATTGCCCGAGCTGTGGTCCAAGATTTGGGAGCTCTGAATCTGCCATCCAGGGAACTTCGACTTGCCATCTCAAGGGCCGAGGTGCAGGCTGACAGAGCAAGCCGCGATGTTCGCATCTCTGACAAATAGGGTATGTCTCGTCGCATTTGATCTTCCGAGTCCGACACTGGCGACAACCGAGTCGACTTCTCTGTTGTGTCTGGTGGCATCTGTCATTTTGTGGAAACTCTACCAGCTGTGATTTGGTCGGGCTTTTGCCAGTCTCCCTCTCAGGAGCGAATCGAACTCGATAACGTCTCATGGCGACGCAAGGGGGTTGACAAGAATTCTTGAATTCGGAGACTAAAACGTGTACACAGGACGGCTTCAGAGTCACACGTCTTTCTTTTCACAATTTGACGCAGATAAATTGAAAAATTCCATGAGCATCTCGGAAGCACAAACGGCAGTCCCGGGTCTGGATAAACGCCCGGGGTTTCTGAGATAAAGAATTGTGCCCTTTGGACGAAAAACTCAGGTATTGCTGAGAGTGCGTTCGCATATAAGATTTTTCCAGGCTTTCCCATGTTCCCCAAACCTCGTGAACTCACAGCCTAATCGAAAACCTGCCTATTTGGGTTGTTACGCGAGCGGCCCCCACTCGGTGCTTCTCTAGTATCTATACCCCGCATTCCCCCGCATTCTTATCAATTTTCAACTTGGATTGCCAAGAAATGCCCTTGGGAGAAGCAGGTTTCAATTCGTCTATCTATACGGAGTTGGAATTATCCGCGCAGGACCAAGCTGCAGAGCCACCCGAGTCTCGGTAGCTGTTAATGATTTCAACAATCGATCCGTAGGTACCGGCGATAAGGAGGAATGTACCAGCAAGAATCACAAATGCACACCAGGCGACCATAGGATACCATACCCGAGGTCTATCTTGCTTCATTTTTCGGTTGTCGTATAGCCACATACAGGCCATCGGTTGAAATGTCATCAATGTCCCAAAAAGTGCACCGACAAGTGACACCAAATTATTGAACACTGGGATGCCACTTGCAATGATGTATGCGATTATCGTTACGCCAAATGTACAACTAAGCCATGTAGCCCAATGGCGAAAAGTATTTGCTGTCAAGTGCTCTGTTCCTTGTAACATCCGAACAAAGATATACTTGCATGTGACCTGATAGAGAAAATTGTAAGAGACGGATTGAACACTCGTGTCAACTGAAGCTCACATGGGAAAGGATGGTAGTTGAGGCCAAAAGACCAGGAATAGAAATTCCATATGTGACCTTCTTCATGAGGACTCCGGCTGATCCAAGCGCTGGGGAGGAAACATAAGACCCGCAGTAATAATAAACGACAATAGCAATAGTCAGGTATGTTGCAGTGACGATACTCATACTGATGGTCAAGGATCGAGTGTAATATTTCGGCTCTCGCATCTCGGCGACAATAGAGAAAAATGCGCTGGTTCCCGAATATGCGAAAACCATAGTAGAGACAGCTGAAGCAGCTTCTAGGAAGGATGGACTCTTGAATAATTGATAATCAGATTTCCATGGGCCCTCCTGCGGCGCAGAAGCCGGCCTATCTTGAACACCGACACTGATAGTGAGTGTTATAACTAGCAATAAGTTAGCAGAGTTGCTTCAATCGCGATAGAACGTCCTACTGGAGCCCAATATGCCAAATAATCCAACCCAAGCAAC
Organism: Penicillium sumatraense; assembly: GCA_020086695.1. Lineage (NCBI taxonomy): Eukaryota > Fungi > Ascomycota > Eurotiomycetes > Eurotiales > Aspergillaceae > Penicillium > Penicillium sumatraense. Next base: position 395,634 of record JAGIKU010001115.1, on the reverse strand, counting down.
CCAACTTATTCGACCAAGCGTGCGTATACTTGCGAGGAAGAAGGTCACTACAAACGCGACAGCTACGAATGCAGCTGTACAAGTCCCATGCATTGATATTGCATTGAGAGCTATAGAGAGACTCAGTAATCCAGATCCTACCACAAATATCCAGTCTTTCTAGATGTCAGTACGGTTCATGCTCCACGCGTAGTGATCAATTGCCTTACAGATACAGAATACACCGCCAAGAAAATAGCCACCATAAAGACCAAATATCTTATAACCGACGTCATCAATTGCATATACTTCAGGGTGATTCAATTTGAAGTTTCCGACAACAAACATTGACCATATTGTTACCGAAGCAATCGCTATGAGACAAAGGACCCCGGGTATCAAGCCCAAGACGTCGAATGCGGCGGGAAGAGACAAGACACCGAGTCCAATCATTGTTTTGGTCATCAATATAGCAGTTGCGAACCAGCCCAGCTAAAATTGTTCCAAAGAAAAAGTTAGAATTCATATACATTCACGGGCTGGTTTTTGGTTTGTATACCCCTCGATAGTTTGGCCCATCTTCTGTGATTTCCCCAAACACAGCGTCCGCAGTCACATCTTGGAACGAGCCATCCTTTGCGGGCGGTTGATCTTGAGACTCCCTGTTATCGATGCTCTTTTTGGCCGGCATTATTGAAGATTCCTGGACTCAATCTAGAAGCAATTGAGGAAAGAATTTTGCGAAAGGGTATCGAGAAATCACATCGGATTCATGTGGCCTTTAAATACATTATCTATCATAACTAGAGAGTGAAAATCATAACCGTTATCTGGGAAATGAAGGAATTCCGTTTTCTGGGGCACTAATGCCATAATCTGGGGTAAACAATTCCCCACTGAAGACAGGTAATTGGCTTGAATTCCTTCCTATTTCGGCAGCTTGCCGAGTGCCCACATGCCCACGCACAGCTATTGGCTATCTTCATGCGAAGGCATTATACCAAGGGCTTACATCCTTATCATATGTTCTTAATTTGATAAGTGAAGCAACGGCTTTGCTGCCGTCAATTTTGCGGTCTCCTACCCGATTCGCCTGGTGCCTCAAGTCTATCCGTCATCAAACCGCAATATTATACCAGAAGAAGAAGATACGCGGAGCTAAAGCCTCTTGATCTTACAAACACAAGCCTATTCGCTCGTACATCGAAATGTCAGGGAAATCTGTGGGTAAATACCAGGATTGGAAATTCTCTCCAGAATTTGACGGGTTGTGTGACTGAATTTGAGGATACAAGAAAACTATTTCTCCACATGTCTTCAGCAAGCTAGGTATAAGAGGCCCTGGAATTTCCTAGCTTCAATCACAAAAACTCAACACTTCCAAGAGAGAAAGTCGACTCGACTGCCAAAATCTCCCAAAAACTTTTCTCTCGCACATGTGCATATCTTGACACGAGACTTGAACTACAATATGGCGAAGATCACTATTGTTGGAGCTGGGTAATTGATTTTTTCGCTTTCATTTCTAACAGATGATTACACCTATTGTTTACTGACCTTAAATAATATCTTAACAGAATTACTGGAATGTCCATTGCGTACTTCCTTTCAAGAAATCATAGAGTTACAATTATCGCAAAGAACCTACCTGGGGACAAACCTACAATTGAGTGGGCCAGTCCCTGGGCAGGTGCCAACTTTGTAGCCGGAGGTTGTGCCTCCCTTAAGGAAGCAAAAATGCAGATTGATGCATTTTCTGAACTTTGGCGGTTGAGTCTGTCTCATCCGGAGTCAAGCGTAAAGCAGATTCCGATGGAGGACTTCCACGATGACAAGACGGAAGGAGATATTTGGTGGAAAGATTATCTCCCAGAGGTATGTAATGAATTTGAATTTGGAGGTCCAGATCTGACTGTAAGCCATCCAGTTCGAATTTCTTCCACCCCATCTACTACCTGAAGGTGCGAAGATTGGGACGCGATGTAAGCCCCAAGTTATGACAGCGCTCTCCGGCATAGGCTAACTTACGGTTCAGACAAGACGATTGTCCTGAATCCTGACATCTTTCTACCGTGGCTCAGAAGGGAGTTAGAAAGGACAGGGGTGGAATTCAAACGAATGAATTTCAGGTCGTTGTCTGACGCTCGTAGCCTTGGGCATGATATTTTGGTCAATTCAACCGGCTTTGGGGCCCTTAATCTCGAAGACGTCAAGGATCAAGATATGGAGATGATCCGGGGCCAGACAGTGGTTATTAAAAGTAGTTACAAGGAATGCCTCATGCATGATACAGGTAAATCATACACATACGTGATACCACGTCTAGACGGAACTGTGATTCTTGGTGGCATTCGCGACAAAAATTCCACGTAAGATGAGACAAGTGACCCTTCATCATCAGCTCTTCACTGACACAAATAACAGTTCACCCGATGTCGATGATGATCAAATCGAAGACGTGAGTCTTAGTCCTTGCTGTCCACCTTGCAAGCATACTTATTACTAGGCAGATTTTTCGAAGGGTGAACCAGCATCTACCTACACATTTTTCAAAAAACCCGCTAGATCATGATATTATCAAACATAATGTTGGCATCCGACCTTCACGCCTAGGCGGTGCTCGTCTCGAGAAGGAGGAACGCAGTGGACAGAAGATCGTGCATGCGTATGGTACGTTTTTAATCACTCTTGTGTTCCCAAACAACACGTACCAAGCATAATGTGATTCTGACAAAATTTCATGAATTTTAAGGTCCTCCGGGAGGCGGATACATCTTCAGTTTCGGTATTGCGCGAGCTGCGAGAGACTTGATAGACGATTTCCTGTTCCCCTCGGTAGTAGCAAAACTATGATGATTCTAAACTTGCATCCAGCGATGCCCAGACTTGAATACACCTAAACTTAAATAATATTTAGTAAAACTATAGCTATTTAACTTTAAACTAGTTTTATTTAAATTTTTATTCAAATTAGCTAATTATAATTCTAATAGTTTAGAAATATAAAATTATAAGCTAATTTAGGGACTAAATTAAGATTTATAAGAGAGTAATATAATAGTTAGAGATATCTCTGTCCTAATTAGGACAAGTTTAGGTCTATAGATAGCCTTATCTCTTATTTTACCTCTCTCTCTCTCTCTCTTTTTCTCCTTTTTAGACTCAATATCATTAATCAATTAAACTTAAAATCCATCAATTCAGCATCCTTTATAATTAGTAGACACTGATGTAGGCCCACGATTAGAGTCTCTCCTTACTCATTTGCCTATCAGCTTCAAGATATCTCCTGTAACTGTAGACTTAAAAGTCTCTGACTAAATTTGGTACAGGTTACGGTGATCCTACCTAGTATACCTGCAAGCTATAAAAGTCAGTAATAGTCTGAGGAATCTTAGCCTTCCCTCTTAACAACACTCTTTAGTCAGGATGGACATCCTCGACTGTTTAATAGAGTATTGTTTAATACATATTGATTTACAAATAAAGTTATTTAAACCCTGTGGTCAGACTACACCATATGTGAACCTTCAGTTATAATTACTTTGATAGATTGTGTGTAATCTCTTGAGATTTACACCAGATCTAATGAAAAATAGGAAATCTTCCATATAAAGGTAGGAAGGTTACCAGAAATCCATTTAACATTTAATTCACGCGCGACTGAATGATTTTTTAAAAGAATTCAAGTCCTCTAATGAGAGTCAGAACATCAGCAATATAGACCCATTAGAACATGAGCTGGCTAGGCTCGATACTGCGACTGCAGTAGTTTTTTGGAAATAACAACGTATTTTATTAAGTTACCAGAAAACTAAAGCTGAAAATAAAATGCTAGAAGAATACGTCAAAAGTTGATAGCTCTTTTGGAAGAATTGGAGGATCAAGAGGACTTTATATGATTCAACCAGCTTCCATATTTACAGGCTACGATTTTTATCCTTGATTATGACGAGACGCTATATGTAAATTTGAATCCAATCCAAAAAGGTTGCATTAGAAATTATTGGGTGTAGGCGGGATTTCTCAATCGAGCTTCAAGTACCAAACATCTATTTATTGTAACAAGAAGACCCAACAGAGGCTAAGAGGGTGATAGAATGTATTTCTGCTGAAGCTTTTAAAAGATATGACCATATATTTAATCTTAGAGATGTAATACTAGTAGTTCGGAGCACTTGTGAAATCTCTGTATTAGTATAGCTTAATTTCCTATATCACAGCAAAGTATTTCCAAGAAATTAAAGAGTCCCAAGACACAACAAAAAAGATAAGAGCCCAGCCCTACTTACCTTACATTATGTCTTCATATTTGAATAGTAACACCCTTCCTATTCGGCGCCTCCTCTAAATGAAACCCAAAGACAAGACGATACAAATCTCTTAACCAGGAATACTGGCCACTTTGAATCATAGCCTGACAAGCTCGTCCAACTTCAAACGCACTAACACGAGCCTGTAATCCGTAACTCCTGAAAGCAGGATCATAAGAGACCAATTTGCGATAATTCTTCAATAAGGCGGTCTGCCATGGCGCTGAACCGAATGAATCTGAAGACAAGGATTTGACAAATGATGAAAGGTTTTGATTTCCACCTTGTTGATAACCACTATTAATCGCAGCTTTCGTGATGAGGACTCTTAATCTGGTGAAATTTGGATCTTCGGATATTGTGGTTACCGTATTTGCCGAGGAAGCCGTTTGACCTGATGATCTTGATTTTTCTGAAATACTCGACGCACTGGATGGCCACTTTGAATGAGAATGAGAACCATGACTACTCCCATGACCTAGGACAAGGATGTTCGGAATCGGAGCTTCGTCTGGTGAAACGGTAGCTGTGTCTTCGAAGATTGTCGTTGGTGTTTCCGGATTTCCCAGTTGAATAGATGAATCATCCATAAAGTCGAGTTCGGATTGTTGAGTCGCTTGTTGAAATGCTTGAGCGAAGGTTGTCTGACTAGGACGCGGCGTTCCACGATCTGAATTGCGCATACTATGCAATGTCCACCCCTCACGGAAGATATCGCAAAGTTCCCAGCAAGCCTGAACCGCCGAACCAAGTAGTTCCTCATCCAACCTTTTCCCCTCTCGCCGACTTTGACGTATACTGAACAGCATTTCAGCTAATGTCCAGCACGCACTGAGAAGGGAGTCAGTTTCAGTTAATCGAGTTCGCTGTTTCATAAGTCTGTGACAGAGCGTGATGTAAAAATCGAGAGTTCGTTCACGGAATGCGTCAGGGAGGTTTCGGTCATGGGTATTATAAAGATGATTATTCAGCTCAAAGCTGACTCGTAAAACAGAATCAGCCAAATCATTGTCAGAAACGCGGACTTCGAACAATGCTTGACAGAAATCTCGACAAAGATCGAGAGTTGGATTGACGTGAGATGCATAGTCGTCATCACGAGTGTCGTAAAGCTTTTGACATAATCTCCAGCAAGATCGCCATGCGTCTTCCTGCATAGTATCTTCGTAGGAATCAAATAAACGTTGTCGATTGATATAACTCAAACTGGCAAGTGTGTTGCATAATGTCCAGCATTCAGCCAGGGCTGCTCGTAGAGCGTTGATTTCAGTTTCTTTATTACCGAAGGTTCCTATAAAACGTAAGCATTGTCTCTGTCGTGTAGTCACTGCTGAGAATTTACCTTCAGGTATGTCTAGATTTATTGTTAGCTACTCTTCATTAAACACAAGCTGGCAATGCAAACCTTCTAAGCTGCTTGAATGAGTGCGTCGCCCAATTTCATCGAATTCATTTCTCGTTTGGGCACGAGGGGTCGCTCTATCGGACCAGTCCTTTGCGGGGGCGAGGGAGGTTGTTAACAAGGGTGGGGAAATAGGACTATTCCCAATCTTTAAGATAGATGGACGATTAGCTATTTTGTATAAGGTATGCGCCGGCGGAATTCGGAGGTTAGCAGATGAGCAATGGGCTTGCACTTACTCCGCGAGTGGTTTCTGAGGTATAAGCAGGCGCGACATTGTCGGAGATAGAAGATGAGGACGATTCGTCGTCGTCGCAACCTTCTTCCTCGGCTTGTTGTAGAATTGTCTAGATGATGGTTAGATACTTTTGGGATATTTCTGCCTTTTTTGTTCGCTTAAAGAGGACCAACGACTCCTTACAAAATGTCCAAATCCGGGAGGCGCATGTATGACGGACTGCGGTGGCTCATCCTCATCTGATCTGGAATTATTGGGCTGATATGAGCGAGCTTTTGAGGTTTGGATCTGCTTTAATCAGCGATGCGCCCGGTGGTAGCATAGCATATGGCATATGGCATATAGCTATCCGTCTGCGTATTTGCATACCTTTAAACCTGGGCCATGTCCAACAGGCGTATTTTCTGTAGTTTTATCACCATCATCACTAGCGACCTCATCACTCTTATCCGATTCGTGTGATTGACTAGGATCTCCGGTGGTCAGAGTGGGGGTCTCTGACAATGTACCATCCGCTGATTTACTGGACTCTGGATCAGGGGTCAGGGCCGAATATTTTGAGTCCCCTACACTCTCCGGGGCGGAGGGTACTTCAAGAGACCTGTATGATAAATGTGAGTAACAGACAATCTTTGGTGTCGCAATGACTTGGGGGAAGGCCATGCTGACATCAAGTCCGACCCAGCATATGGACTGGAAGTGTCGCGCAATGGAATGATAGAAATCGGCGACTTGACGGCCATTACAGGTGAGAACCAAGTTCGATCTAGTCGAGTCGGATCGAATCAATAGGTTCTGCCTGGTGAGCTGGAAAAGAGAAAGCCGAAGGGTTGAGGAGAGAAGGTCAATCCCCGCCTGATTAACGGATGTTAAAAGAGCTCAGGCCGTCTCGAGACAAACTATCGGGAATGGCCCCCAGTTTTTTTTCAGCGCTGTTGGAACCAGGGAAGCTCGCTGATACGACAACTGGACAGAACCAAAAGCAAGCGAACCCAAGAACTGGGAGACTGAGGCGCCTGGGGCGTGATGAACATGCATGTGTATCCACTCAGACGCCGCGGAGCAGCGGCCGCCTAGTCCGAATGGGGTTGTCGGGCGCTTGGAGAACACTCAGAAGAGAAAAGAAGACAACACAGGTAAAGATAATGTCAATTGCAATATTATCTACAAAATAAAAATTGAGAGAATCTGAATATTTCTCCCGGTACGCCAAATCCAATAATTCAACGCCTTCCCAGATGCATATTTTGGCGAGAAGAATCCTTGTATCCGTATCCCGCTTCATCCTTTCACATGTCGCATATCCTGCATGTCAGCGTTCAGCTGTCAGCTAGTAGCTATCAGCTAGCAACTGAAGAATTTCAATATCGAGAGTGATTGAGGCAGTCCAGCACAACAAAGACGAATACCGGGAGCGGGTGTAGGCGTATTGTTCTTCGAGAAATGCGTGAGTGCATGGAGTGTATGGAATGCGTGAGATAGTTGAGAACGCAAGACAGTCGGCCGCTCGCCATAGAAGTATTTTGTTTGAAATTTTGCGAATGTCGAAGCCCGATGGCCGATGGTTGTGAAGTACACTCGGTAGGTAGTTTAGACATGAGCCTTGGATCGGTCCTTCTCGGCAGAGTTGTACCTGGAGAAAAAGATGTATGTTAGATAATGACACACACAAGAAGTAAAACAACGATGAAAAAAACCGAGAGAAACGGTTCAGAATGTTGACATACCGGAGGAGCTTCTCGATCAGATCGACGTGGGTCATGATCATTCTGCGGCAGCAGTATCGTCGGCAGCCGAGTTGATCCATAGCGTCACTGAAATCACGTTAGGTCGAGAGCTGGGACACATTCAAATCTCGCGGTTCACTCACCCATCGGGAACACCGTCGTCTAGAAGCTGCAGGTAGCGCTCCCAGAGGTCACCGACAACCTGAGTTTGTTAGCAAGCTTAGCTTGGAATAAAGAATGTGCAGGGAAAAAAAACCAACCTTTCCACACGAGAAGCAGCGCACGGGGATAATCATGATAGCGGCAGTCTGAACAATTCAGGACAAAAGAAGAGAAGGAGGACGGACAACGAGAAAGAGAGGAACAATGGAAGTTGATATCGAAATGAGGGAAGAATTGGAGGGAGTCGAAAATTGCAAGAAGATCCACAAAGGGAAGGCGGTGGGCGGGCGGTCAACCGCTTTTTTTCTCGAAAAAAAAAAGTTCGGTCGATTGATCAACAGTCACTTTTCAATTCAATTCAATCACACTCACATACATTCACTTGTGTTGATTACTGCCGTGAAAATGGCAGGTCAACAGAAGCGCTCTCGCGCAAGTGATGCTTCGGAGAAAGTCCCCCGATTAAGCGACAAACGACGTCGGACTTCTGACGCCCAGGAAGTCCAAGTTCGAGGCCCCAAGAAGGCGCGCAAGAGTGATACTTCAACTGCTGTAGAGAAGAAGGCTGCCCCAGAGAAGAAGGTTGCTACTTCTTCTCCTGTTCCTTGGTCATTCTCACGTCCAGTCGGTGGTCGCTATAGCAATCTGGATCCTCTGATCACCGATGATGAAGCGTGAGTGGCTTGCCCCAGTCTCTGCTGCCAATATGGTTACTGACATCAGTAGATACCTTTTTGTCGGCCTTGAAACAGCTGTACAAGTTTTCGCTACATCGACCTCCCGTTTGATTCGTACTTTACAGATGGAGACTGGCCAGAAAATCATTGGTTACAAGTTCAGCCCGATCGACCAATCCATCCTCTACATTTTCACATCCGCATTTGTCACTAAGTGGAACTGGGACTCTGGAAAGCGACTCGCCCGCTGGGGAACACCATACTCTAATATCGCTGTCGATGTGTCTAGCGGGGAAGAAGGAGCTGTCGCATCATACACCATTGGCGCGCAAAAGGATGGGAAGCGTCAGGTCATTGTCAGTGCTTTGGCCGATAAGAAGCTTCCCGATATCGTTGCTCTCGAAACCACCGAACAAATCAACTCGATCCAGGTCGCTCACCAAGGTCGTACTATTGTTGCCAGCGATGGAAACCGCCTTTTCCTCGGAACCACTTCAAAAGTTGACCTGGAAACCCCGGAGTCTACTAAGTACTCATGGAGAGAGGCTACTCTTCCGGTGTCAGCAACCTGCATTCACGTGCGAGAGAATCCCGATGCACCAAAGTCTTCTAAGGTTCCCGATGCCGTTGATCTGGTGATTGGCGAAGGAAATGGATCAATTCTCATTTACCAGGACATTTCGAACACTCTTTTCGGTCGCAACTCAGACAAAAAGTCTTCTCCCAGGAAGCTTCATTGGCATCGAAGTGCAGTTAGCACCGTGCAGTGGTCTAAGGATGGTATGTCTTTTTCAATCACATATCCCATTCATTTTACAATCGTCTAACTGTATATTGTATAGGAAACTATATCATTTCAGGTGGCCAGGAGTCCACTCTGGTTATGTGGCAGCTCGATACTGGCAAGAAACAGTTCTTGCCTCACCTTTCTTCCCCAATTTGCAATGTTGTCGTTTCACCAAATGGCGCTTCTTACATCGTGAAGCTGGCCGATAACTCAGTCATGGTGCTGTCCGCAAGAGAATTGCAGCCCTTCGCCAACATCACTGGTCTTCAATTAGCCTCGGAATTCGCAAACCACAAAGACTCTACAAAAAAGCCATTCCGTGCAATTGCAGCATTACACCCCCAACACCCCGAGCGACTGCTTGTCGCTGTGCCTGCGACTCACCAGTCCAACCAACACGTCTCCCAACGGCCAAACTCGGCTGTTCTTCAAACCTTTGATATTCGTGCAAACTCTCATATCTCCCGCCAAGCTCTCGCGCGAACCAACACAACAACGCTGAACGTCAGTCCCGAAGGCTCCCCAATTGTGGCACCAGATGTCCGACACATGGATATCGTTGAAGATGGAAAATGGCTAGCAACTGTTGATACCTGGAGCCCACACCGCCAGGATATGGAAGCCGTCGTCAGCTCCTCTGTCTCCAACTCCGATAATCCCCTACGACGACCGGAAATCTTCCTCAAGTTCTGGAAATGGAATGCTTCCACAGATACATGGGGATTAGTCACCCGCATCGACGCACCTCATTTCACCGAGAACCGCCACGCATCCGTCCTCGGCCTCGTATCTCGACCCGGCAGCCACGAATTCATCTCCCTAGGCGAAGACGCGATCCTCCGCTTCTGGTGCCCAACCGCCAGACACCGAAGTGGACTGAAAACAAACAAGACCGTATCGCAAGATACCTGGAAATGCCGAAGCGTCGTAGATCTAAAGGGCTGTCTCAACAGCGTAACCGTACCTTTATCCACAGCTTGCATGACCTTCTCCGACGACGGTTCCGTCCTCGCCGTCTGTCTGCCCTCAGAGTCCGGTTCAAACGACGGCCTCGTCCTCTTAATCGATGCACGAACCGGCACAATCCACTACCGCCGAACAGGCGTATTCCTCGGCACCCCATGCTCTGCCAAATTCCTCGGAAAACACCTCATCGTGGCCTCTAGCAACTCAGTAGCAATCTGGGACACAGTTGACGACGTCGTTAAACCAATTCAATTCTCCGGTCCAAACAATACCTTCGATACAGGTTATCCACCAATTCTATCAGTCAATACCCGAACTCAATCATTCGCCCTCGCAACTCGAGATCTAGACGGTAGCGCCAATAAACGTCGTCGACGCGGAAAATTCCATATCCGAATCTACGATATTTCGAGCTTTGAAATGGTTTTCCAGGAGACTTTGACTAGTGCGCCTGTCTCGCTTCTTTCAGACGTTTATTCGGGTGATTATATTATTGTTGATTCATCTGGTTCGGTGTCACGACTTGGATGCTTGGATAAGGCTTCTCAGAAGAGTCTTCAACCTGTTGAAGTGACTAGTCATTTGAATTCTGGATTGGCGAATATTTTCAGTCGGGGTGATGCAGCTCAGGGTGATGCCCAGGAGAACCTGGCCACAGAACAGAATGTTGGTGCTGGTGCTGGATCTGGTAAGGGGTTGGCTGGTGTATTTGGAGATACGCCTTCTTTCTCACTACCTTCCATCAGTGTTCTATTTAGAAATGTTGTTCAGACTTTGGGATCTAGTTAAAAAGGGTTGTTTGTGTATACATTATAGTCAAGTCAAGTGAATACCATGTTTCAGCATCATTAAAAAGCATTTTCTTTTTCAAAGATTATTTAATGTATTCCATTACATTATTTCACTTCTCTGATAATCAGATAAAGCTCGACATATTAACCTCAGTATGACTTATGATTTATGACCTATGACCTCCAACACCTCGCAATGCAAATAAAACAAAATCGGAAATGAAGGTCAAATCTGTCCCAAAGTAATCATGAAACAAGCCCTCCTATCCTGCAAATTCGTCAAATAAGCCTCAAGTTCATGATCTTCCTCCAACAACCAGACCCTCTGATTCACACCAGCATTCCCATTCGCATCCACACCCTCACCAGAATAATCTCGTTCAACACCCTCAATCCGACTAACAATCGAATAAGGAAATCTACTCGAAATAATCCCACGTAACTCATCCATCGATCGCATAGTAAGTCTCTCAGTCCAGTGCTTTGGAGGTGGATCTTGAATATGGCTTTGTGGACTTATTTCCAGGTCAATGGTTGTGTAAGCATTGAAACCACCGGAATTCATTATTGCATCAGGATCTTGATCTTGGTCTGGATCTGGATTCATGTATTCGAAGGCAGAGTGTGGATTTGATTGGTGCTGGTGTGTCCCGGGACTGGAGAATGAGGGGACTGGGACTGGGACGTTTGCGGCTTGTAGGAGGGATGGGTCGATTTGGAGGTCAATTTCGTGGGTTATTGGGGCACTTGCTAGTGCCTGGGAAGCGAGTGTGCTTATGCCGTTGCTGATCCCGTTGGATATCATGTTGGTATTTGTAGCAGCAGTGTTGGCGTTGGCATTGTTGTTGGCATTGCTGGTGCCAGTAGAAGGTGATCTCGGCTGACGAGAAGATCTCTTCCTCGCAGGATCCCTTTTAACCTGATCATCTCTCAATCTCTTCATAACATCCCGACAAAGGACCTCAAGAGCCTTCAATTTCCCCGCATGACCCGGATCAGCATGTCCACCCTGAAGAATCCGTTGAAGAAGCTGTGAATTCCTAATCCACTGCATTTTCAACTGAGCCCAATGTTCATCTCCCGCTTCAAGTTTGCTCGTAAAATGATCCGCGCGAAGGGTATCATAGAACGCATTTCGGATCTGTCGACTTTCCTCCGGATTAATACCAAGAGTATTTTTCGCCTCAGCAATCGTCATCCTTCGTTCCATCGTCCTCATCCTCTTCGTAACATCCGTACAAACAATATCCAAGGCCAAAGCTTTAGCATCCCGTTGATTAGGCTCGGTATTATGAAAAACAGTCTGTAAATGAACTGATTCATTAATAAGTCGATCTTTAGCAGCTTGCCAACGTTCCGGACCCGCAGTAGTTTTCTTAACAAAACCCGCCTCTTCACAAATTCGTTGAAATTGATCCCTCGTCGCTCGATATAACTCATTATCAAGATTGAGATATTGTTTACTCTCATCAATTGTTGTTTCAGATGGGAATCGTGGTGGTCCGGGTGGATCAGCGGGTAAGCCAGCCCAACCTCTCGTTCGACGACGACGTTTTCGAGAAGCCCATCGTTCTGCACTTTCGGATTTAAGTGCTTCGAGTCGTTCTTTTCGTTTGGCGGCTATTTCGGGACTTATTCCGATGGCGGATGGATCCCCTATTTCTTCCATTGCGAGGAGTAGATTATGGTTGTGTCCGCCTGCATTGCTGCTTGCACCTGCACCTGCGCCTGCGTGCGCATTGCCACCGCCAACCACATTCACCACATCGAAATCAGAATCATTCTTATAAACCTCCTGCTGCAACGCAAGAAGACCTTCATCTTCGGCGCGCTGATCCGCATCAACATCTGCCTCAGCTTCTACCGCTCCAGCTTCCGCTTCTGCATCTGCGCTCGCCCCCTGCGTGGTTTGCGTCTGCGCTTGTTTCATCCCATTCGGAACACGAAGTAACCAACGATTCTTCGCACGCACGCGCATGAGTTCTCGTTCCTTAATTTCGAAGCCCTCATCATTAAGTATTCGGAGCATATCACGCTGATTTGTATTGTGTTCCCATAATTCTTTGACGCGGGAGACTAATAGCGTGTTTTTATGAGCGGGATTTTGTTTAGAGGGGAATCCCCATCTTTTGAATTGGGTTTGGTAGGCTCGTTTACTACAACAAACAACAGCAATAACGAATTAGTTTGCGCAAACATAAATAGGGGAACTGGTTAGGTTGAATGTTTGGGGAAGGTACCTAGGACCAAACTGATAAGCCGTTCGCAAATAATCCATAATTTCATCGAGGGCCTTTTTATCCTGGATGTACATGCGGTAACAGATGTCGCGCTTTCCAGCCCAATCGTAGACCATGATTAAGGTGTTTAACAGAGACAGGAGACGCGAAGGATCTCCGGTCTCCTGTTGTTGAGAAGAAAGAAGAAAGAAGAAGAGCTCGAAGGTAGTTCTGGATGACGCAGAGTAGTTCTTATCAGGCGGTTGTTGTCGCTGCTGTGCGCCGTAGAAGTTGTTACCGCTTTGGGTACCGCTTTAGTTACCGCTTTGTTCTGCTGACAGTATGAGAGACAGAGAGAAGACAAGACAAAGAGAAGACAGAAGACAATTACTACTCTATTTTACATTTAATTGATATTTACTCTTACTATTACTTTGCTGTGAACTGTTAAATGAATACTGATAGATTTACTCTGTAAGTAATGTAGTATGTAGATATTGTCAACACCAAACTCCTAACCCCAGGGCTCCTGCGCCAGGGCTCCGCTCTGGCTGCTGCATAGATGCCCAAACGAGATCAAATCAGAAGACAGGCAGATCGCTCATGTAGGCTATGGACAGAAAGAATAAAGGGAAGATAAATCAAGACTTTCTCAACTTTCGTTGAAATTTAAACACTCGTGTTCGAAGCCAAGTCATGAATAACACCCAAGTACTCTTGGATTGTGATTTCCATGAAGCGGATGGTTGTTCTGACTTGGTAGGTTGGGGTCGGGCCTGCTTCTCGTTGGAGTTTGCATTGGGGTTGTCATTGGTATTGGTATATGTTGCCTTCTCATTGATATCCTCAGTTGAATGAATCGCCGGTGATATTGCTGGTGAATCAGGACTCTCCGATTTGGTACGCTTCACACGACGTCGGGATTTCTTCTCTTCAGCTTTAATTTGTTGCTTCTCGAATCGACGATTTTTGGCAGCCTCCTTTGCTTCAAAGGCTTGTCTTGCAGCTTGGACTGTGGCTGCTCTGGACACCGGGTCTGTACTCGTCCTAGTTCTCGACCTGAAGACAAAGTCTAGAGATGGACGGGAGGTAGGAGAGGCAGTGTCCAGCGTGCTTCCATTGTCACGAGAATATCCGAAAGAAGGGCGACTGGAAATATTTGTTTGCGAGATTCCAGAAAGGCGGGTGAAAGAATCATCTTCGATCTGCAATGAAAGTCGAGGCATGGGTCCTGAAGAAGCACGGTTGGTTCGGTGGTGATGCTGACTCTGATTCTCTAAGACTGACGGTGTCCGAGACGCAGGGACAGACTCTAAACCATCATCATCCTCTTCTTCCAAGCCGTCGCTATCATTGGCCGATGTTTGATACGATTGACTTAATTCCGGAGTGTATGCTCTCGGAGTTGGACGCATTGGATAAACATACTGCGACGCTGCCGGTTTCCCTCCACTTGACCCGGTCGCGGACGAAAGTTGAGAAGCTCCACTCGTTGAACGATGATGGAGACCAGAAGGCGTTCTGCGATAAGTCACTCCGGTAAAAGAATCACTTTGACGACGATCTCTTTCAAAGTTCATGTAAATGCCAAGACCCTCTTGTTCGGTCGAGGAGCGAGACAAATCGATTGAAGTGGAGGGCGCATCGTCCCGGGACATTTTGCGAAGGATGGGCTTTATGTGGACTTTTGGTTTGATTGGTTTAGCGCGTTGGCTTTGTCCTTGTCCTTGGCCCTGGCTGTGTTGAGAACGGTACTCGAGACCCTCGGAGGATTCGTTGGCCGATGCTGACATGAGATGGGTTGAATCCAGATGCCATGTTGAGTTCGAGTCGATCGGAGTTCTTGCAGAAAACTTGGTCGAGCGCATGGAGCCAGAACCTTTTCTTTTCGAGTCTGGAGAATTCGAAAGGGAGTGCGCATGCGCATGCGAATGCGATTGATCAAAGTAGTCTGGAAAAGTCGAGATCTGCGAAGTATCTACGTCTGACTGTAACGGGGCCTGCCCTGCGTCACCGTCGCGATCGCCAGTAAGATTGACATTGTCATTGTCGCTGATTGTCCACGAATTGTCCATTCCCGAGGTGCTTGAAGGAGTACGTCCTTTCATTCTCAAATGCGGCCGCGAGGAATCAGTTGACGATCGGCCAGCCTTTCTCACCGGAAAGGCCGGCTCGCGGGCATAATTGATGCCGGCACGAGCCATGGCAACACCACGGTCTAGAGAGTCTAAGAGTGAACTTCCGGGTGCATGATGTAGAGTAGAGGAATGGGCGATCAGAGATCGAGGGTGATCAGCGGAGGATCAGAGGGAGTCGGAGTGGAGGAGGAGAGAGAGGAGAAGTCGGAGTCGGGGCTGGGCTGGACTGAAGAGCGGGGGCGCGTTGGCGCAGGAGTAAGCGGGGGCAAATGCGAGATTGGATTAGGGAGATTCTAGCGAGGTCCTCACTGATCAAGTAGTCAGCAGAGATAGAACAAAGAATCAGAGAATCAGCAAAGAGTAAGCAGAGTAGAAAAGAAGAGAATAAGCAGAGTTGAAGAGGAAGTAGAAAAGAGAGGAACTCCTGAATCTTCACCGCCGCATGCGGAAGTCACTTCACTTCCATCGACATTCAATACTACATACACCTACTACCTGCATCTACATCTACATCTACATCTACTCTACTCTACTCTATTATTTACATTTAATATATTTACTACATTTATTATACTATCTATCACATTGATCTATTGATCTACTACTTTATTTAATTATTACCTGACAGCCATGGACCCAGATCCCCCTTGCATCACCACATGGCATGCATATCCATGAGAGTACAGAGTACACTGTACTTTGTACCCGATACAGTGAGTACAACTTACTCAGTAGTCTCACCTATTCTACTCTCATACTATATTGTATATAATACTAACTGCTACAGAATGCTGCACAAAATGCACAGCCACACGGGAAAGAGCCAAGAGCCAAGACGCACATCACCCCCCACCATCAACCATCAACAAAGCTCTCCCTCTCGCTTGCTGCTCCTCTGTGCCCCTCCTTGCAGTTTGCATCTTCATCCTGCACTGCACTCCGATCTGACCTGATCTGATCTATCTATCTATCAGAATGATTTCATCTTTCCAGAGCCTGGTGCTCTCCCTCCTGATAGTACTTGCTATCTCCGGCCAAGCAAATGCTTTTGGTGCTGGAAATATCGCCTCTCTCTCCAAAATTGAGGGGCAGAATTGGCGTCATGGTGATATTGAAGATACCCTGCTGAGTCTCTTTCTTGCTCGTGTTGCCGGTGGCCGCAAATTTGGTAAACTCGATGTAAAGCGTGTTTACTTTGGAAACTGGCTGCGTGATTATAGTCAAGCTGTTGATGTCGGTACCGTGAAGTACGTCAGTGCGGAAGCTATTCGCATTTTGATCTGGGTTTTGGGTTTCATGAGTTTTGGGTAAGCACACAGCTCTCAGCAGAGGTCAGCACAGCTTTACTGACGACTGTAGATATGGAACTCGCGAATTCGAGGTCACCACCGAACGACTGGGATGCTACCAACCCACCGAACACATTGACAACCCCCAAGGATACGCTGAAGGTGATGATGCTCGCCGCTACGATCGTCGTCTCCGTGGTCCTGTCGATGATCGTCGAGAACTCTCCATTGACCCGCGTACTGGCTTGAAAAGCTACATTGCCTCCGAGGACATGGGTATCGATACCTCTGCCGAGCTCATTCGCCGTGTCCTTGGAAAGTCCATCCAACTCGGCCGTCGCTATGCTCGTTCCAAGAATGACGATGATCTATACGAAGCTCTCCGTCTACTGGGTACCGGTCTACACTGTCTCGAGGATTACGCCGCTCACTCCAACTACACCGAGCTGAGTCTCATCGAGCTCGGCGAAAGAGACGTCTTCCCCCACGTTGGCCGCAACACCCAAGTCGAGATCCAAGGTGCCCGTCACCCTGTCTACCCAATCGTCACTGGAACATTCGGCGGCGTTGACTTCTTCCACTCCGTCCTGGGCGAACTCTCCGACAAGACCAAGCAATCCGAACTCCAATCCCTGGAAGGCGTCATCTCCGAATCAGAGGGTGACAGCCCAAGTCTTCTCCAAGACCTCCTCAGCAAAATCCCCAGCGGTCTAATCGGCGACTCAGACGACCAAGCCGGTAAAATGGACGACTTCAAATCCAAAGCCGACTCACAACGTCAAAACAACCAAAACATCTCCCCCCGCGAACCCGAAGAATGGACCCGCTACCTCGACGATGTCCAAAAGCAAATCTACCCCGTCCTAGAATGGCACGATGAACTCCTCAAAACAATCAACGAGGCCATTGAAAAGATCCCCGTCCTCCCAGACCTCATCGAACAAGTCCAAGACCAAATCACCGTCTTCGTCTTCTCAGTCCTAGCACCCTACGTCCTCCCAATTATCAAACAAGTCAAAGCTGAACTCGAAACCGGTTCATCGGAAGTTATCCAAAGCAGTCGCGAACAACAACATATCGTCTTTAACGACGACTCCTCCTCAAACCCCACCCACTCAATGCTATCGAAGGACCACTTCTCAAACATCCTCAACGAACCCGCCGGCCGAATCGCCTCAAGCGTAGTGAAATGGTCCGTCCCTCAACTCATGCAATGCTGGGACGACGATAGTGTCGACATCGACCGAACACTCACCCGAATTATCTCCGGTGTTTTCCACCACCCCGCCCTGAGACAGTACGGTGATGATGGCGCTAACGAAATCCGTCAAATCATGTTCCAAACTGTTGAACAGTGGTGGAGTGAGAAGGGTGGTCGGGCTCAGGATGAGTTGAGAGATCAATTGAGTAGAGAGGGTGTTAAGAGTGGAAGGAATCACAAAGAAGGTGTTGAAGATTGTGGTCATGGTTGTGGTAAGCCACTCGCCCTGCCAAAGGGTAAGAACTCTGGTTCTGGCGGTCACGGTCACGGATCTGGATCTGGATCTGGATCAGGCCGTCAGTCTAAGAATGACCCCGGTCTCGAGAAAATCGCATCTGAAGCCGTTGGAGGCGGTGCTTTGGGCGGTCTTGTCGGTGGACTTGTCGGTGGAATGGGATCTATGATTCTTGATGGAGAAGGAGGGAAGTCCAACAAGAGTCGGAAGGATGATTCCGGCGATGAGAGACGCCGTCCTAAGCCGAGAAAGGATGACTCTGATGATGAGAAGCACCGTCGTCCTAAGCCTAGAAAGGATGACTCTGATGATGAAAAGCACCGCCGTCCTAAGCCTAGGAAGGATGACTCTGATAGTGAGGATGAGAAACGTCGTCGACACCATTCTGAGCGTCCACACCAGCAGCAGTACGGATCGGGTTACGGATCCAACTCTGGCTCCGGATCAGGCTATGGTCGCTCGGAGTATCAGGAACCTTCTCGTCGTCAGGAAAGCTCTTATCAGAGTGATTCTTACGGTGGTGGTGGTGGTGGTGGTGGTGCTTCTTACGGCGGTGCTTCTGGTGGATATGGTGCTTCCAGTGACTCCTATGGTGCTTCGTATGGTCGTGGTGATTCCTACGGTGGCTCTGGAGGCTCTGCTGGATATGGTGCTTCCAGTGACTCTTATGGTCGCTCTGGTGGATCCGGTGGCTACGGTGCTTCTACCGAGTCATACGGCGGCTCTGGTGGTGGTTATGGCGCTTCTGGCGGTGCTTCGTATGGTCGCTCTGGTGGTGACTCCTACGGTGGATCTGGCGGTGCTTCTTACGGTGGTTCCGATTCTTATGGTCGCTCTGGTGGTGCATCTGCTGGCTACGGTGCTTCCACCGAGTCCTACGGTGGTTCTGGTGGATATGGTGGCTCTGACTCTTACGGCCGCTCTGGTGGTGATTCTTACGGCCGCTCCGCTGTCGAATCCCAGCCTGTCCGTCACAGCGAATACAGTTCCCCAGGAAACTATCGTCGCGAAGAATACCAGCAATCCAGCAACAGTGGCTATTACCAAGAAGAGCGACGTGAAACACACGGTGGCCGAACTGAGTATCAGCGTACCGAGACTCATTACGATTACTCTTCTCCTCAGTCAACTTATGAGAGTGTTCAACAGAGTTCTTACAGCACTGGAGGATATGAGCAGTAAGTTATTTGCGAAGATATTGACAATGACTATTTGTAACTAATATTTAATTTTACAGGGGTTCGTCTGGTTATGGACGTGGTGGACGCAGTGAACGTAGCGAGTTTGAGAGACCTGCTTACTCTGAGCAGAGCTATGGACAACAAAGCTACGGACAGCCAAGCTATGGAGGCGGCGGCGTCGACATCGTTGAACGTCGACCTCGAGGCTCCGGCTCTGGATCTCGCTCTCGTTCTCGCAGCCGTAGCGGATCTCGTCACCGTCGCCACCATCACCATCGTCGTCGCTCATCAGGATCTGATTAAACGTGCGAGGAGAACAATTTCGGTATTTTATTACCATTCTTTGACTTCACCGGGTGCGGGTTGTTCGGTTCGAACAACCTTGTCACAGTTAAGCAGACGAAGGGGATCATATGCCAATTTCAACTAAATTGTATTAGTGGATGTAGAATGAAGAAGATTGTTTTTGTTTTGATTTTGAAAGTTCACTTACCCGACGCATAGCATCCACTGTAGATTCTCCCAATTCGTGGGAAAGATAATCTCTCTTGACGAGACCAACACCGTGTTCACCAGTGACTGTTCCTTCCATCTCGACAGCTCGCTTCACCATGCGATGAACAACGCCTTCAGCGACCTTCTTTTCGCCATCGTTGAACAGGATGATAGCTAGGACACCAGTTAGCATGTCACTAGTCTCATTTTGAGGGTAGGCTACTCACCATGGAAATTTCCATCGCCAACATGACCACAAATACCGGCCAAAAGTCCACTCTCAGTCATATCAGACTTTGTTGCCTCAATAATATCAGGCAGCTTGCTCATTGGCACAGCAACATCGGTCGTCCAAACATGATCCTCCGGTCCACGTCTCATAGCCATAACACTCCAAAGAGCCTGCTTTCTCGCACTCCAAAGCTCAGCCATTTCCTCCTCACCCTTCGCGAATTCAAAAGACTTCCCACTCGCCTTCGACGCAAGTTTTTGCACCATACCAATCTGCTCCTTAACAGCAGCCGGAGTACCAGTGAACTTGAAAAAGATAGTCGGACTCTCCTTCCACTGTCGACTAGTACTCTGACTAGCATTGATACACTTCATCTGAACATCATCCAAAATTTCCACACCAGCAACAGGAATGCCAGCCTCAACAACCGAAGTAACACACTCCGCCGCATTCTGAATACTTCCAAAAGAAGCAACAGCCACATTCGTACTAGCCGGCTTAACAGTAAGTTTCAAAGTAGCCTCAGTAACAAGACCCAAAGTCCCCTCAGACCCAATAAAAAGTCTCGTCAAATCATAACCAGCACTAGACTTTCTAGGCCGTTGTCTCGTCTTAATAACCGTACCGTCCGCAAGAACAACAGTCAAAGAAAGAACCCATTCTCTCATCGTTCCATACCGATAAGCATTCGTACCAGAACACCCAGTACCCACCATACCCCCGATCATAGCGCCTGGCCCGGGATCCGGAGGGAAAAATAACCCATCCTTAGCCAATTCCTCATTTAAATCTTCCCAGCCCAGAGCAGGTTGAACCGTAACATCCAAATCCCGTTTCCGAAAACTCAAAATCCGATCCATCCTCCTAAAATCAATACAAACACCTCCCCTCGTACTAGCAAAATGACCCTCAAGACTTGTCCCACCAGAATAAGGCGTAACGGGAATAACACGCGCATGACAAATTTTCATAATAGCCGAAACTTCTTCGGTTGTTGAGGGGTAGAGGATTAGGAATGGTTTTTCGGAATCCTTGGCTGTATACGAGGACCAGTCTGAGCCGGAGTGAGAGTCTAGATCACCGGGGTTTGTAGAGACGTTTTCTGAACCGAGGATTTCGACAAAGTCTGTCCAGGCGGCTTGGAGGTTTGAGGGGGAGACGTTGTGTTCGGGTGGGGAGAGGTCGTGGAGGGGTGTTGTGGAGGATTTTGGTAATTGGGCGGGTTTGAGGGTTCCTAGGTAATATGCGCCTGTTGAGAAGAAGACCAGGGCT
Source organism: Penicillium sumatraense (assembly GCA_020086695.1). Taxonomy (NCBI): domain Eukaryota; kingdom Fungi; phylum Ascomycota; class Eurotiomycetes; order Eurotiales; family Aspergillaceae; genus Penicillium; species Penicillium sumatraense. The sequence goes on along the minus strand of JAGIKU010001115.1, from coordinate 374,270 downwards.
GAACCACACTCGTCAGTATTGGAGTTATTGCGTAGCAATAGCAATAGCCGAGGGTGGAGAAGAAAATACCAAACATCAAAGCAGCATAACGACCACCAGGAGATTGAGTTTGCTGATACTGAGCAAAGCGCTCTTGTTCAGCTCTTTCGCGTTTAAGTCGTGCCTGGGTACTTTCATAAAGCTGGGATTTGAAAGAGGCTTGCGATTTGTCGGGTAAGCTTCTGGTAGTGGTGAAGAGGCGGGGATGCTGGGTTGTGAAGGGGCGGCGGAGGAGATGTCCTCGTAGTGCGCCGCGGAGGGCGGGGATATTTGAAGCAGCCATTGTGAATTGCAATGGCTGTTGCTGTTGGATATCTCGAGGGGAGAGGAGAGAAGAGGAAGAGAGGAGAAGTTGAGGTTGCGGGAGTTGAGCGGAGAGCTCGGGTCTTGGCATGCACGGACACGGACGTTTGATTCGTGATCGGAGGGTTTTATGGTGAGTGTAGTAGATAGTATAATTAGTATAAACAAAGATAAAATAGTTTATTTAGAGTATTATGGTTATAGTTTAAAGTATAGTTAGTAAGTATACAAATAATAGTTGTGTAGAATAGTAGGTATGTCATAGCTAGCTCATTCTGCCAGAATATTCAGGCATTAAAGTAGACTAGTCCAGATTGACTGCCGCCAGGTTAATTCGGCCGACAGATAACAGTTATTACTTGAATTATACTACAATACCCTATTCTATGATAATTCTGATAATTCTAGAATTATTCTACCGTTCCATTCTATTCTACTGGTCCACAGTTCCTCCACTATAAATATCTTTTTGGCTAATCGGGTAAAGAGACCCCGCGGTTAAATCCCAATTGGATCCACCTGAGGAAGGTTGGCCGACTGCGGGGAGCTTCGGTTCTTTTTATTAACCGGTCATCTTTATCTTTTTTACAACTTGTTCTTATTTCTTTATTCTTCTTTCTCCTTCATCTTCTTCTATTCCACGTCTCTTATACTTCTAAATTTACTTCTACTTCTACTCACTCACTCACTTTACACAATGGCTACTCCTCAGGTATGTGACTGCCAGCTGCTTGACAGCTGCCCCCGCTACCCCAGATACACCCCGCTAACACGGTGTAGAACCTCTCCTTCGTTCTCGAAGGAATTCACCAAGTCAAATTCGAAGATCGCCCCCTTCCCAAGCTCAAGAACCCTCACGATGTCATCATCAACGTCCGCTATACCGGTATCTGCGGTAGTGATGTAAGTTCTGTCCACTATTCACAGCTGTCAACCATCATGCCAGCTGCACTGCACTGCACCAGCTAACACACTCAGGTCCACTACTGGGAGCACGGCGCAATTGGTAGCTTCGTCGTCAAGGACCCAATGGTTCTCGGTCACGAATCCGCCGGTGTAATCACCGAAGTCGGTCCCGCCGTCACAACCCTCTCCGTCGGCGACCGAGTCGCAATGGAACCCGGCATCGCCTGCCGACGCTGCGAGCCCTGCAAGAGCGGCAAATACAACCTTTGCGAGAACATGCAATTCGCCGCTACACCTCCCTACGACGGAACCCTCGCCAAATACTACGTCCTCCCCGAAGATTTCTGCTACAAGCTCCCCGAATCCATCTCCCTGCAAGAAGGTGCTCTCATGGAACCCCTTGGTGTCGCAGTTCACATCGTTAGACAAGCTAGTATCACACCCGGCCAAACCGTCATTGTATTCGGCGCTGGACCCGTCGGACTCTTATGCTGTGCCGTTGCAACTGCCTTTGGCGCTTCCCAAGTCATCGCCGTTGACATCCAACAATCTCGTCTGGACTTCGCAAAGAATTACGCAGTTACATCAACCTTCATGCCATCCAAGGTCGCTGCCACCGAAAACGCCGAACGTCTCAAGGCAGAGAACAACCTAGGCGCCGGAGCCGACGTCGTCATCGATGCTTCTGGTGCCGAACCCTCTGTCCACACTGGTATCCACGCCCTTCGTAACGGCGGAACATACGTCCAAGGTGGAATGGGACGCAGCGAGATTCAATTCCCCATTATGGCAGCCTGCTCCAAGGAACTTACCATCAAGGGAAGCTTCCGATATGGCAGTGGTGATTATAAGCTTGCTGTTGGACTTGTTAAGAGTGGAAAGGTTGATGTTAAGAAGTTGATTACTGGTTCGGTTAAATTTGAGGAAGCTGAGCAGGCTTTCAAGGAAGTTAAGGCTGGAAAGGGTATTAAGACTTTGATTGAGGGAATTGCTGAGTAGATTGATGCTGCTCCTATTCTTTTCTTCTTTCTCTGTGATGTCGTTATGATGATGTGGTTTAGGCTTGGTGTTTGATGAGATACTTAAAAAGGGGGTTCAAAATTTGATTTTTGGGTTGAATGTTTTTGGGATGAGGTGATGAATGAAGTTTTAATGAAAGTGAATTTATTCTGTCATTGATTAAATAATTGTTCTTGGCTTTGGGGGCCGTATTAGTCTTTCAAAAGAACCCTTACTGCAGTAGAGCACTCGCTTGTACATTTCTTTTTCGTGATTTAAGATCTTCAGTCGGCATTAGGAGATATTCTTCACTTAGCTATGGTGGCCACACAGGAAAAGAGCTTAAGCAAAGACTATGCTCATTGGCGTTTGTGATAATTGTATCTTTCCCTGGATTAGAGAGCAAAATATCACCTGACGATGCGGCTGAGCTGGCATGCAGCCCCTTAATTGAAGTGCGCCCCGCAGATTCTCCTTGAAATCTAGCCATATGATCGCCTTTTCGGAGCATGGAGCCCGCGGTAGCTTTTGGTGACCGAAACTCCGGACTCCAGGTGGGCGCAAATTATGCGCCGATCACAGCTCAGATCCATTCACCAAGTAAGCACAAAAGCAAATTTCTATTGCAGCAAAATGTTCTTACATTCATTTAGATCTCGATGACATTTTGCCCATGGTACACGGGGCTGCGTTTGATTCATACAGTGACCAACATGAGAACGAATGTCTTCCAGGTACCAGAACCGAAATTCTCCATCAAATCAGGGAATGGGCTTTCTCGCCGTATTCGAGGGGTATTTTCTGGCTAAATGGAATGGCCGGGACAGGAAAATCGACGATAGCTCGCAGTGTGGCCGCATCTTTTCACCGGACTTATAAATCACTTGGCGCAAGCTTCTTTTTCAAGAGAGGCGAAGCGGATAGGACCAACGCTGTTAGACTGTTTCCGACCATCGTGAGACAACTTTCAATGCGTATTCCCCAAATCCTACCTTGCATTCGGAAGATAGTTCATGATAACCCAGAAATTGTGACAAAAACAATGAAGGAGCAGTTCAATATACTGCTCTTTCAACCGCTTCTAAGTTTGAAACTATCTGGTTCAATTCGAACCTGGATAATTGTCATCGACGCACTTGACGAATGTGAGCCTGAAAACGATATACGACTTATGCTACAGCTCCTACCGCAACTACAGAAAGTAGGGTCTATACGACTCCGAGTCTTTCTGACTAGCAGACCTGAGCTAGCCCTTGAGCTAGGATTCTCAAGGATAGCAAAGGACCATACAGATATGGTCCTCCATAATATACCGAAAGGAGATATTGAGCATGATATATCGCTCTTCTTTGACCACCAACTCTCAGAGATTCGAACAGAGCGTCATCTTCCTCTTGACTGGCCTGGCGAAACAAACATCCAAAAGCTAGTTAAGCTCTCTATTCCACTATTCATCTCTGCTGTCACCATCTGCCGTGTCCTCAACGACCCTTTTTGGGATCCACTGGATAGTCTTACGGAAATTCTTGCACATCAAAATGATAAATATAAATTAGCTGGAATGTATCTTCCTGTGCTTAATCGGCTTCTCAGAGGACAGGACGAAAAACAGAGAGACAAACTGATCCATGATTTCCGGCAAATTATCGGTGCAATAGTGGTGCTCGAAAGACCATTATCCGTTGCCGCGCTTTCAAAATTGCTAGATATTCCAGAAAGGCTCATACATCTAAGGTTAAACCCATTGCACTCAATTCTAAGTGTGCCAGAAGGCATATTCCCAGTACGACTTCTCCACCTGTCATTTCGAGATTTCCTCTTCGCACCACGAACACGCGAATCTCTCTTTGGAATGGATGAAAAGGTGGCACACCATGAATTAACATTGAAATGTTTTTTCATTTGCCAAAATCTCAAGAAAAATATATGCGGACTTTCAAGCGATGCATCCAAACGTACGGAGGTTGATCGCCAAGCTACTACTTACCCGTCCCCGGCATTACAGTATGCCTGTCGGTATTGGGCACATCATCTGTCAAAATGTATAGAGCTGCAAGATATATTGTCTAATGCTCTATCATTCCTGAGGAGTCACTTCTTGCACTGGGTGGAAGTGATGAGTATTCTAGGCCTCATATCAGAAGTGGTAGGGGCCATTCAAACCCTTCAGGAGGCAATAGTAAGGCCCTGAGATAGGCATATATGATTATAATTAACTTATCAAGGGCACCAAATACTCGGCAATTACCGAATTCCTGCAAGATGCAAAGCGTTTCGTTCTTAAAAATCGTCATATAGCTGAAGAAGTGCCCTTGCAGCTGTATTGCTCAGGACTGATATTTGCACCTCGATTGTCAGTGATTCGCAGACAGTCTCTAGAATCTCAAAGTGATCTTCCTAGTTGGATAAATCGCTTACCACAGGTCGAAGAAAATTGGACCGCCGAATTGCAGGTTCTAGCAGGCCATTCAGGAGTGGTGAATTCGGTAGCCTTCTCGCCCAATGGCCAGCTATTAGCATCCGGATCTGATGATAAAACAATCCGAATATGGGAAGCTGCCACAGGTACCCTGCTATACATCCTGAGGGGGCATTCGACAGAAGTCATACTAGTAGCCTTCTCACCCAATAGCCAGCTGCTAGTATCATGCTCCATTGATAGGACAGTTCGGCTTTGGGAGACCAAAGCTGGCGCGCGACTGCAGACTATCAAGGTTGATTCAGGTGTTAAATCAGTAGCTGTCTCGCCCAACGGACGGCTGTTGGCGACTGGTTCTGAAGACGGCACAGCTCGAGTCTGGGAGATTGCAACGGGCAAGCTATTGCAGGCTCTGTACGGCGAGTTTAGAGTTTTTGTTGTCTCAGTGGTTTTCTCGCCCAATGACTCTCTGCTAGCAGTATGTTCTACTGACAGGAAGATCCGGCTTTGGGACATCACGGCAAATAGCCTGCAGCAGGTTCTTGAGGATGAATATCGGTTGTATTGGCCAGTGACTTTCTCCCCCGATAACCGTCTACTGCATCTTGATCATATCAAGAGATACAGGCTCTGGAAAGCCATGATGGGAGTTACAGGGCAGCCTATTGAATGCTATAACTCGAGCTCTCGTCTGCTAGCCTTCTCGTCCGACCGCCAAATACTAGCATATTGTGAATATGGCAAGGTAGCCTATACCTGGGACACTACAGCAGGAGCCCTTCAGCAGACCCTCGAGGGTCACTTTGACTTCATCGAGTCGATGGATTTCTCACCTGATGGTAAGGTGCTGGCGTCTGGTTCCGTCGATAATACCGTCAGGCTCTGGGACACCGCGACGGTTACTCGAAAACATACTCTCGAGGATCATTCCGATCGGGGCCCAGATTGCCGCCCCCTAGATGCAAGAAGCAGTAGTATAGAGACATCCAAAGGTCCTGTAGGCTCGGTTTTGTCGGTGGCTTTCTCGTTCAATGGCCATTTACTAGCCTCCGGCGCGGATGACGGCATAGTTCGAATCTGGGATGTCACCACGAGGGCCATTTTACACACTATTCGCTGTACAGGCCAGGTTATTTCAGTGGCTTTCTCGCCTGTTGATTGGATACTAGCGTCTGCGTCTGACACATTAAGGCTCTGGGACATCATGACAGGCAAACTACGCCTGGATCTGCAGGCGGATGCAGGCTATTCAGAGAAAGACATCCAGTCATTGGTATTTTCGCCTGATGGCAGATTATTGGCGTCCATTTACCGCAATAGATTCATACTCTGGGACACCATGACGGGGACAAGAAAACAGACTCTCCACCTTCGCAATCAAAAACGGACCCCATCAGCAACATTCTCCGCTGATGGCCGGTTGTTTGCATCCAGTCTCGATGATGGGAAATTTATGGTCTGGAAAACCAAGACAGGCGAGTTATTTTTTCAAAGTGCTACAGTTGTCGGATTAGCCACGCACCTCAAATTCTCCGAAGATGGTTCAGTTCTCCATAGCAATCTGGGGACGCTTCATATTCAGTCCAAACGTTTCGATCAGACTTCCAATGTACTATATCCAGAAATATCTATAGTACAGGAACATTGGATCGCGCTAAATGGCAAAGAAGTATTGTGGCTCCCCCCTGAATATCGACCACTTTGTTCAGGAGTGAGAGACAATCTACTTGCCCTGGGCCACCAGTTTGGGCGTGTTTCTATCATAGGCTTCAGGATATAGCGGTCATCAAAGCTGTTCTTCTATCTCGTTACTTAGAGTAGGACCAAAATTAGCACAACGAATTCCAAATACACAAATGCAAAATAAATGGTACTAAACCTTCAGGTATTGGCTATTTTCCAAGGAAATTATGAATTTGAGTGTACGGCCACGATTTGTTTACCGATCTACAGACAAGGCTGAATGCTTATCTAATTCGAATTCAGCCTCAATCCTCAATCAGAGACAATCTTTCTTCCTTCCTTCATTACTCCTTCTCTAGTGTCTTGGCCTGGATTTTATCTTGGCACTTTCCTTCCATTTCACACTACGCTGTATTACACAAACTCCTACAATGGCCAACTCCCGCCAGAAAATCGTCATAGTAGGCGATACATCCTGCGGCAAAACAAGCCTAATCCTAAACTTCTCAAACGGCACATTCAACCCATCATACACGCCCAGAGTATCTGACGTAGTTACTCAAATCGTCACTGAGAACAATGGTACTAGTGGTATATTTAAGAAGAAGAAGCCAGAACCAGAACAAATCGAACTTGCACTTTGGGACACAGCCTCCGAAGAAGAATATGATCGTCTCCGTCCACTTTCATACCCCGATTCACATGCAATTGTGATATGTTTTGCCCTCGACGATCCTTCATCTCCTCAGAATGTTGAAGAAAAGTGGATCTCTGAAGTTTTGCATTTTTGCACGGGTGAACCGATTTTGCTTGTTGGTTGTAAATCAGATTTGCGCGGGCCGAGGCTCAACAGTGGGGGCGAGAAAAAGGGAAAGCAAAATAAGGACAAGGAAAAGGAGGCAGATCAGGTTTCTACTTCGAATATTGTGACTTTCGAGCAAGGCGAAGCTATGAGATGGAAAATTGGCGCAGTCAAATATATTGAATGCTCTGCGCTTACAGGGGAAGGTGTGAAGGAAGCTATTGAAAGTGCTGTGAATGTGGTTCTTTTGAAGCAAAGACATAGGAAAACGAGGTTCAGGGAGCGAAAGAGGTGTACCAAAGGGTGTTCGATAATTTGAATTATCTATATGTCATATTATGGGTAGTACTAACTTGGTACTGCTGTGATGTGATCAGAATTATATAGCAGAAGGTAACCTCTTCGCAAGGTTTTCAGCCTTTCTCAATACCCGCCAAAATATCAGCAACAAGGTCATTAAATATTTTATCAGCATGAATATTTTCTTTCGCTGAAGTTTCCAGAAACTTAATACCAAGCTCAGTTGCAAGTTTTTCACCATCTTCAAATGAAATCATTCGTTCTGCGCAATCACACTTATTCCCGACAAGAATCTTCGCCGGCATTCTTGCCAGAGAATTACTCTCCCAAGTCGAAATCCACGCTCGAATATCTATTAGCGATAAATCAATCAGTTAAATTTCATGCTCAATAGGGCTGAATCGTACGAGACCAGTGCAGGGACTTTCCAATATATAATACTTACTCTGAAAAGAAGACTCATCCGTAACATCATACATAAACACAACTCCATTCGCACTCCTCATAAACCCAACAATATACTCCCGATATTTTTCATGACCTGATAAATCAAATATTTGCAAACTTATACGTTCCCCATTTGACAATGTGATTATACGCATATTAAAATCCAAGCCGATTGTCGGAGTGGTGGGGGCAAATGTTGAAGAGGGATTGGTGAATCTTGATGAAATGGAAGATTTTCCAACACCGGAATCGCCGAGGAGAATTATTTTGAACTATATCTTATTATTATCTTTAAAAAGGACTGGATTGAGAGGGAATGGGTGAAGGACGTACCATGTGAACTTTCTCAGCCATATTGGTGGTAGATAATGCGGGTATTCGATTCCGAGAGAGAATAGAGGACTTATTTGATATTCGAGAATTACTGTAGATAGCCCTTGGAAGTGTATACGAAATATCACAGTATACTAGGGTAGTACGACGCAGCCTCACTGACCAGAGGTCAAAGTGTTAGGCAGCCCATCACAAACTAATCTGCCTTGCAAGTTGCGAAGTTGGAAATCGGCATTTAATTAATCTCCGGTTTTAACTGGAAGTTAGGTACTGCCCTAGAGCTAGGGTAGCTTAGATTTAGGTTTTGTAGATAATATTACTCCGCAAATTTGGATCTCAACTTGGTCACTTGGTATATGTGCCATTTTCGAAGAATTCAACGTATCTACCTTTTCCAGTGACTATGCAAATTCGATATTGTCTGTCGTAGCCTGTCGTGATGTTCCAGAGCTCTATCTTTGACTGCCGATACATCTATACCACTTCCAGGTGGTTATCTATAGTGCTGGGTAGCTCTACTGGAGTGTAAATGTATTAAGATACTTCTAGTAAGTGGAATAGTATAAATAATCTCATTGACATGATAAAATAGTATTATAGACAGTAAGTATAGACAAAATAAATATATATCTGCAATTAACGAAAGACAAGGGGTATCGTGCAGTAACTGAATCACCATCACAACTCAACCTCAACTTCAAGTTATTACCATCACTTCGATATAACCACAGGTTATATGCTATCAGCATCGCTGTATCAACAACAACCCTGATTCCTCCTCGAACCACCCCCCAACCTAAAAACATCCTCCCACTCCCTCATTCCACCTCTCCACCCCGAACCACCCTGCCTATTCCTCCCTCTCCTCCTCAACCCCAACCCATCATCAACAGTCCTAATACTCTCCGCATCACTAATGCCTCCTCCTCCAGCCATCCCTCCCATCCCCCAACCATCCCCATACTGAATCCCACTAGAAGGATCATCAGGATCAATCTCCCCCAATTCAATCTTTGTCAAAATAATCCTCGCCAACCGTTGAAAAACCTCCTCAACACCTTCCCCACTAAGCGCAGAAACCTCCACACTAACAGGAATATTAGACTGCGCAGCCCATCTCGCCCGATCCTCAGAACTAACTTCCCTCCCTTGATCAAATGTCGCAGTCAACCTTGTCCCCGCACCAGTTGTCGCAGCAGTCCCCGTCGACCGTATAGACCCAACAACACTATTATCCCAAGGACTCGAAACTTTACTCGACGTACTCGACGGCGTAGGCGGTGGCCTTTCATCCTCATCCTCGCCAGCATGCCCGCCAGCACCATGCTGATCATGCTGATCCCCATCTAAATCACATTTATTCCCCGCCAACAAAACCGTCAAATTAGGCGAAGCCAGAGCTCTCGCATCCATAAGAAATGTCGGAAGAGACGCAAAAGAAGCATAAGAAGAAAGATCATATATAAGTATTGCACCCGCAGCACCACGGTAATAAGATCTTGAAACGGATCGGAATCGTTCTGTGCCTGCTGTATCCCATAATTGGAGTTTTATTCGTTTGCGACGGGGTCCGGTGCCGAGTTTTACTATTTTGGAGGAAAATTCGACGCCGATTGTTTGGGAGGAGAGGATTCGCCCTGTAGCATGGTTAGTGATAAGTGGTTAGTGGTGAATGTGAGTGGTGAGTATGATGTGTGGTATGTGGTATGTGGTGATGGGGGATAGATTGGGTGCGGAGCGGATAAGTCATTGGTATGGGGTGATAGAGCGGAGTGGGGGAGGGAAGATACATTCGTTTTTGACGAAGCGGTGGAGGACGCAGGATCTGATCAGAAGGGTGTTAGTAAATGCAATGTACTGAGTAGTGAGTAGGGAGTAGGGTATGTTGGCAACTCACTTTCCAGCACCGCTTGGGCCGAGGAGGATTACTTTTGCGAGGTAATCGTACATGCTCCCCAGTTCCTTGAGATAGGGGTTAGCAGGTCAGAATATAGAATATAGAATACGGACAAGGGTATGGAAGGGGAATACCTGGTCTTCAGGAACTGAGGAGACGGAGGAAGAGGCGGATAGACCTCTTGGACGCACCATGTTGAGGTGTTGTCGAAGATTGTAGCTAGCAATCAGGTCAGGTAGCTAGCAGATATCACAATCGGATATCAGTGGAGTGCGGAGGTGACTAATATTACTAATGACACTACGCTGCATATACCAGCACGAATAAATAGATAAATAAATATATACAGTGAATAAATTAGAACTAAATAAAATTAAATAATTACAGAGTATATTATAGAGTATAGAGTATAGTAGTAGATTAGAGTAGAGTCGAGGATAGTAGATTATTATTCTTAATGGTAAAGTAGATAGTGTAATATTTACTATAAGCACTACACTTCTGCATACACATGTGCATAAAGAATACATAAAGAATAAATATACAGCAAATTAGAGAATACAACAAAATAATTACAGAATAGAATATAGAGTATACAATAAAGTATAGTAGTAGAGCAGAGTTGAGAGAGTAGAGTAGATACTTACTGTGGCTATGCTGCTGCGCCTTGGGCACTAACAAAGAATTACAGTAGAGCAGAGTACTGTCAACTATTATCTACATATCCTTACTCTATTAGTACAGTACTAATTAATAAATTAATGAACATTAGTCTGACTACTCTTTTACACTTCTTTGTATTGCTTATTTACATCATCGCTTAGATGCTTCTTTTCTTGGCTGATCTTGGCTGGGGCTGAATGAAGTCATTCTGACTGCCATAGTATTACAGCTGTAAATGAAGTAAAATAAAATAAGTAAAATTCTATTTTGTATTACAACTATAAGTATGATTCCACTATGATAATCATATCCTGTTTACAGATTATGCTTACCTTACCCAACTTGTCAATGAATACGAGTGTCCGTAACCGAAGTAGTTCGGGGCTGTGCTAATAAACTTTACTGGACCCTTAGACCCTCCCTAAGCCTTAGTCTCAGCCTTCTTAGTTTCTTCTTTCTTCTTTCTTTTCTTTTTCTATTTAACCTGCATGCATCTGCACCTCCTCCAACCCCACTAACTCCCTGTTAGTACTGACTGACACGCTACAACATGAAACTATCTTCAGCAACACTTTTCTTCCTTTGCTCCTCCGGAGTAACCTCCCTCTCTATCCCACGCCTCGACGTCATCGGTGACTTGGTCTCCCGCGACACGATCTCAGCACTGTCAGAGTCAGCCCCGGCACTTTTAGACTCAGACTCAGACTCAACCCCTGATGTCCACGATCTAGAAAAGCGACGCGGTGGAGGCGGTGGAGGTCGCGGTGGTGGCAGCTCCAGTTCTGGCGGCAGCTCCGGTGGACGATCAGGAAGTTCAAGTTCTAGCAGTGGCAGTGGCAGTGGCAGCGGTGGCTCCAGCTCCGGCTCTCGAGGTGGTATCACTTCATCGAATCGAGGAGGATCAAGTTCAGGTGGATCCGGAGTATCCCCTTCATATGGCAGCGGAAGGTATGATAATAATGATGGTTACTACAACTACTACGGCCACTACCCTAGTAGTTATGACCAACCCCGACCCAATTCCCAATCTTATTATGACAGCAATCCCTATCCCAATTCCAATTCCAATCCCTACTCCAATCCCAATCCCCCAAAACCACCACCAGCCCCGAAACAGCCCAAACCACCCAAAAACCCCGCTGATCCCACCTCCAGATATTATGCCGGCGGAGCCCGAACACCCTACACAGCAGGTCGAGCCTCCCCACTAGGAATAACACCATTCCTACTCCCCGTCGCCGCATTGGCATTTTTCCCGGGAATTTGGTTATACGGCGCATACGCATATCCGTATAGTCATCCATACCATTACATGAATCACACATCCAACAAGAACGACACATTACCTGTTGTTTGTCTTTGCGAAGAAAGACAAGAGTGTGGATGTGACGATAATAATAATTCGACTTATTATGAATCTTTGTTTAATGGGACACAACCGAAAAATACGAGTGTGGCCAGAGTCGTTAATGTTAATGGCACAGAGAAGATTTATATTAATGGGACTCTTGCTAATGGGACGACGGCTGATGATGGGACTGAGAGTTCGATGGGGAGTGTGACGGTTCAGATGATTCAGGCTAGTGGGTATTGGATTACTTTTGTTGTTGTTGGTGCTACTGTTATGTGGTGATCTGCTTACAGTGGTGGTGGTGATGCTGAAAAGATGATGCTCGATACCCGAGATGGCTGTGATGCGATGCGATGCGATGCGATGCGACACGGTACATGATGTACCTATGAGATATGCCTGTATATTATAGATAGTAGACACTGTCTACTTAGCTTTAATTGCTCTATCCAACTATGCTAATTGCTCTACTCTGCTCTCTGCTCTTCACATTCCCCAAATGCATCCAGTTGCTGCGTAACGCGTACAGCTACCAGACTAACCCAAATAGGCAATGCCCCTTAATTAAACAACATCCACTTTTAATCAAATCTCTTCCTCTCCTCTCCTCTCCAGTCCTTCTTTCTTCTCTTTCTCTTTCTTCCCAGTCACTCTTTACTCAACTCACCCAGTCACTCTTTCTGCTCAGCAGTAATTCCACTCTTTACCACCACCCCAATTCACAACCAACAAAATGCAATTCAAACTCCTCACCACCCTGGCCCTAGCCACCGCCGTCTCAGCCTCCGCTGCCGTCGCCGCTGAATCCCCCTCCGCCTCAGCTGTGACTCAAACCCTCACCCTCGTCCCATCAGGCTACACCCCACCACCAACCAGTACTCCAACTCCCACCCCAACATCCACCCCTACTCCATCCAGCACCCCCGTCTCAAGCACTCCCCTATCCAGCTCGGCTTCCTTCTCGCGTGTTGCTCCGTCCAGCACTCCCCTCGTTAAGCCTACTGGATCTGGAAGCGGATCGACTGAGTCTGCTGCTCCGGCTTCCACTTCTGTCCCCGCTAGTGGTGCTTCTGGAATGAAGGTTGAGATTCCTATTATGGGTCTGGCTGCTATTGTTGGTTATTTGGTTGTTTAAGCGCGCGCAGATGCGATGCGATGCGATCATAACCTCGGCAATTTGGGCGACGCGATGCGATGCGATGCGACGCGACGCGATAACCATCGGACTGTACTACACTACACTACACTGTACTGCGCTGCACTGCACTGGACAGACAGACAGACATATCTATCTCCTTGATTGATTCTTTGGATTCGATTCGATTCTCTTCTTCGATCTACTTCGACTTTACTTTACACTTTACTTCTTGATCCTCGCCTTTTTTCGACTTTACTTTTCTACTGTCGAATCTTCTCGACCGGACTCGACTGGACTGGACGTTGGCTCGTCTATTCATTTCTTATACATATTCTTCATTCTCATACCATACTATTTACCATATGGTATGGTATTATCGACGCATAATCATGATGTGATCCGACTTATGTTATACCCTTATTCTTACTTTACTTCTTACTTCTTGATTCAATTATTATATTTTTACATTTTCTGCATTTGGAATTTGGAATTAATGCATTCATGCTGCACTGTATCATACTGTAGAGAATAGGTTATTGAGAGTAGATACAATAGTAGGGAATTAATTGTAGTACAAGGCTGTGCTGGCTACAAATAAACTACATTAAACTATTGTTGAGGGCGCCACAGTGATGCAAATTGAAGATCACCTTCCGAGTGTAGTATGTACATACAGCCCTGAGGATTCGAGTGGGTATGTAGATCGATACATCACATCGATCATATAATATTGCTATATTATATTACTACTAACTAGGAAGTTATAGAAGGGAGTACCTACCAATTAATGTACAATTACAGATTAATATGGCTAGTAGTATAGTAGATATACATGATTACCCGGGTGAGTACAGTACAGTGCAAGATGAAGATGAAGATAAGTTGATGTAATGTAAGATTGGCGATGATAATAACAATAATAATAACAATAACATATGGTACACTGAAGTCCACTCTACTTCCTCTCCCCTCTCCTAGTAGAGCATATCAAATCCATTCAGTAGATTCACGACACTGGAGGATTGGAGTATTACTCCTTATCACTCATCGCAGCCTCGTACCTATTTTCGTTATGTTAGCATCAAATCAAAAGAATAGCAAGGAGTGCTGTTTCTACTGCATACCTCTTTCCACGGAATCCCCACAATCCCCAATTTCCACAAGAAACATCATGAGGATCCATATCATTCAAATCCCACCTCAAACTCCGGAAAATATTCTCGCCCGGTTCAAGAAGAAGATCAAACTCCCCCTTCGCCTTCTCATTAACCCAAGCAATATCCCGTTCCATATCAAACTGAGTATACCCCGTCGCCAAAATCGGAACCTTAGTCTCAAGCAATTGAGGCAGTGTAGCCTCCCACTCCGCCGAACTAGCCGGATGACCCAAACCAGGATGGAAAAGCATAAAGCAATCAAGGTAAGGATCAAACGGTTGAAAATATTGCGCAGAGTACATGGTGTGGAAATATTCGACGTAGGTGCTTATTTTCATTTGTCCGCCTAATCTGTCTTCGACGATGGCGCCGAAGGGGTTTTCGGGGGTTCGTTCTGGAAGTGGGAATTCGGAGTCGCGGTTTGTCATGCTTTCGGGTCCGATGAAGATTAGGTGGATCAGGGATCGGGGGAACATGTATTGGAGTTGGAGCCAGACGTCGCGGGGGAGAGAGGATTCGGCTCGGGCGCCTAGGATGAAGATTCGGACTGGGGGGGCTTTGAGTCGGAGACCTTTTAGGTCGATGTCTTCTCCTGTTCGTGGTGGATGCAGAGAGTATCGGAGGGCTGTAGCAAACAACAATCAAAAGATTAGCATTCAACCTTTGGTCCAAGTGCAATTGTAATTTATTTCTGAGGCTGGGCATACCGGAAACACTCTTCAATCCCTCAGCAGTCAAACCACCCTTCCCTCTCACACTATGAGGACTCAACTCATGAAGCACACTAGCAATAGTTTGAGGATAAGTCAACATCCTCGTAACCTGTCTCATAGCCCGATCATCATTAACCGCATCAAATTCACGGGTATACATAAGTGTATCCCAATTAGTCATATTAATGACAAAATTATCATCCTGAACACCCGGGTAATTGAATTCCGAGAATACACGTCCAGATTGTAAATCGTGATCATCTTCATTGATTTGGCGCAATGTTTCGCAGATTTCGAGATGCGCTTCGAAATCATCCATCCAGTGGCCTTCGGAGCAATACACAGGGACACCACAGTCTGGACATTCGAAGTGGGAGTGGGCGGGTGGTTGGCTGTGTTCTGCACTGCCGGGAGCAGATTTGCGGGCTTCGGGGTCGTTGGGGGAGACGGGGGCTCGGGTTGCTGCGTGGTCGGGGTGTGGGCAGAAAGCATTTTGTTTGATGAAGGATGCTCGTTGGCGGATTTGAGGAGAAGGGGAATTGGTGAAGGAGTGGAAGAGGTTGTCTGGTTTGAGGATGGCTCTTGTATCGACTGATGGACCTGTACTTGTTGATGCGGCGGAGCGACCAGTAGGGGCAGCGGAGTTGCAGGGGCCAGCATGGTTCAAGTGCGAATGCTTGTGCTGACTCTGATTCTGATTCTTCGCAGCAATGCTAGGACCAGCATAGCTCTTCCTCTCAGTTCCAAAGCTTCGCGTAAACGGAATTGCTCGACGGATAGGTAGACTTTGGAATCGGGGGATGTGTGAGACTCTAATTCCTGAGCCTGAGCCTACTCCATGACGGAGGACCTGTAGGCACTGGGCACAGGTGTAGCCTGTTGACATTGTGGTGGTGTGGTAAGACTGAAGCAACAACGGACCAACGAGAAGTGAATGTGAATGGAAGTTGGTGTTGTCGGGGTTTTTTTAATTGCACGTGATCACAGCAACAGCTAACTGGGACAGCAATAGCTGACTAGAATAGACCAATAATATTAATATTAGTATAGATACCGGTAATGGATGAATTAACTTGAATTAAATTTAAACGAAAATTAAATTGAAGTATACCATAGCTTAATTAAATAAGTGATTCAAGAGGATGTCGATATCAAAATGTATTTTGTTTATCACAGCTCAGCACAGCAGATCAACGACTTGTTATACTGTTGAACAGTAGTTATACTATACCAGCAGTGGAATTGAATGAAATAAATGATCTAAAACAAATTACTATTTCTACTGCCTAATGAATGATTATTAGAACTGTAATATCAATATGTATTCTGTATATCACTATGTATTCATATTGTACGTTCGCAGCCATCGTATACGCTGCATCAAGCAAGTTTGCTATGCTCAACAGAGGGAGATTCTTCTCTCCCCTCTGCTCTGCTCTGCTGCTGCAACTAAAAAATATCCTCAGAACGACTCCAATCCTTCTTATCCCTACTATCCCAATACAACCCATTATGAGCCCAAAATTCCTCCCCAGTAATCTCACACCTATCCCTCTTAAACCACTGAGGTTCATATCCCTCCCCTTTACTCTCTCTCTCCCTCCTCTTAGCCCGTTGTTTCTCTTCAACCCGATGTTTCTCATCAGCAGCAAGATCATACTCCCCATCCTCCATAGCCCGCTGATCAGGTCGAAGTCTCGTATCTGTCGGCGGTAAATGTTCTTTCAATCCATCCGGTAGTGCATTAAGCGTGATAACAAATGGTGTAAGATTAAATGGAACACCAGAAGGTCGAGCATGAGCTTGCCAAACAAGTAACGTTTTAGAAGATTCTGGATCAGTCCCCGAAACCGCGGCTTCAAAACCAGGTGTATGACGCGCGTAAATTTTATCATTCCATCGTCCTCCGATACTCCATTTTGGTGATCCATTGCTATCAACCACTTTACCGGCAACTTGGTAAGCAGATGAAGCTTTCCATCCCCGAGGTTTGAAATCGAGATAACAGACTTCGCCTGTTGTCCAATTTTTGATCTCCATTAGACCGTAGTTATCGACTGTGGGGTTTCCGGTAATGATTCCGATGACGGATGATGTTACTTTTTTCCAAGTATATAGTTCTTCGCCGCCGGTTACGGGTCGGAGTTTTAAGAACCATGTTCCGAGGAGGTTGATGTCGAAGGATTTACCGTAGAATTTGGATTTCAGGGATGATTCGCCCCAATAGTCCCATTTGGGTGATTCGGCCCAGGCTGCGCCGATGGGTGGGTGGTGGCTGACTTGTTCAACGAAGAATCGGTAGCCCTTGTCTGGTCGGACGTATTCGAATGTTTCACCGAGGAGGGGGTTGAAGGGTTTGGCGACACGACCGATTGTTGAGGCGTATTCACTTGCTGCGTAGGATGCGACGTAGACGAGTCGTTCCATTGAGTCGGTGCGGTCTGCGGCGATGTCGAGGAGATCGGTGTATTCGAGATCCTCGGCGACACGTTGAAGTAAAGAGGTGGGTTCGTTGAAGGAGACGGGGAGGGTCATTTTGGTCATATCCTTTCCAATCATAGATTTGAGGATGCCCTAGAAGCTGTTAGTAAGAGAGTTGCATTGAACGATTCATCGGAGCTGGCTGCTTACCCAAAGACCAATCTTAGGTCGATTATCATTATCCATCTTAAGTCTCTGTCTGACAGGTTCTTCATACCCCTTGAACGAAGGCGCAATGACAGAAACCTTATCAGCACGAGCCTGAGAACTTTCACTTTCATCCTGCTTCTCCTCCTTAGGCTCGCCCTGGGATGTAGTCATATCTTCAACTTCAATATCACCGGCATCAATAGCATCGAAGAATTCCTCGCCATCAGACTCAGAATCACAAAGACTGCTAATCTTCGAAAGGGCAGACTGCTTGCGACTCAGAGCTGGACGAGCGGGCTCGACAGCAGCAACAGCAGCACCGCCGGCATCAGCATCGTCGGCTCGGTTTGCTGTCTCCGTAGCGTCCTCTTCGACGGCTCGAGAAGGAGTCTCGCTAACAGAGTGAGATTGACTGGCGGTCGCATTTTCCAAGGCCTCCTTAAGGGCACGCTTAGTTCGTTTCCTCTTCTCTTCCGACTCGCCCATCTTAGACTGCAATTCCTCATGTTCTTGAGCAACGCGCGCCATACTTTCTTCCCACATTTGACGCAAATGTTCCTCCCTGTTCAAACGGTATTGCCAATAAGAGTCACGATCGCGGGAAATCTTCAGCAAATTCGCGACCAGACCCTTGAGACTGCTGACAGCACCTTCGTAAGCACCAAGAGCTTGCTCAAAGGATGGGTCGCCAATTGAAGTGTCGGGATTCTTAGTCCGTTCAGCTTGTAGCGAAGCAGTCACGTTTGCAAGGAGATCGAGTTGAAGTTTGGCGGATTGCGCTGTGATGTTTAGTGCGTCTTTGTCTTCGGCTGGTGCTTCGTGGCTTGAGGCGTAGTCATAAAACTCCTCGTCTCCATCGTCGTCACCTTCGCCATCGGCTGTTGTTGTGACGTGGCTGGTCACTCGGTTGACTTCATTAGGTGAAGTGCTTTGATCGACAGAGCCATATGCTGAGCTAACTTCATCTTCATGGGTAGTTTCGAGTGTAGTGCGCGAAGCATGAGTACTCAATCGAGTCATACTGTTACCAGGGACACTGAGAGAAGAAGGCGGAGCGAGACTCTTTGTGCTGGGACGATGGCTTAAACCAGACTCGGATGGAGTTCCAACTGAACGACCTTCACTTTGGTCCATCTTTGCCTGGCGGAGAACTTCAGCGTTCTGATTGCGTTGGCGCTCTTCTTCCTTCGCCTCATCCTTGGCCCATTGGATTGCATTGTTGAGGGACCAGAACCAACGCTTGGCTTCGACGACGTGATTCGCTTTCAGGTGGTATTTGACGGATGATTTGCCGTGGATTTCGAATCGGGTTTTATCCTGAGCATCCATGTTGAGTCGAGCAATTCTCATATTAATCGCACCACGGCAAGCAGAGCCAATGTCGTCTATAGCAGTTAGCAGTGAAACAGAGGAGGGACGGGGGAATGTGTATCTGTGGGTGGACTCACCCTGATGCTTGTAATAACTCAAAACACCATCTTCCAAAACAAACCACCTCAATTTGTATCCACTTGTATAATTGGTCCATTTCTTAAGGTAACCTCTCATTTCACGAGCATCTTTACCGGCAAGAGGAGCTTCGCCACCAGTTGAGGCTCTAGCCGACAATCCCTGAGCATTGTTGTTTCCCAGGATAGCCTTCTCTTGAATTCCTCGCTGGGCGATGACAGCAGCGGGCGACTTCTTAAGTAACGCACGAGTTTTGTCATCCTTCGTGACATCCTGCGGCAGTTTACCCTTCTTATCACGACGGAAAGGATCCGCGCCATGAGTCAAAAGGATCTGAATGAGCTGTGAATCTTTGTTCCTAGCACCCTCATGCAGCAGAGTTCCTCCGGATTGCAAGGTGGTAGAATCAGAGACAAGATCCAGAGCGTTGACGTCGAGGATTCCTTCGGCACGAGGTTCTTCAAGTAATTTTTCCAAATTCTCGTAATCCTTCTTCGCGAGCAAGCTTTGGATTTCTTGCGTTTTGTTGTCAATGAAAAGGGAGCGGGCGAGCTGGAGTTGTTGAAAGATCTCCGGGGTGCGGGCAACGTCGAGAGGGGTTTGACCTCGATAATTGACAATCGCATCGTTGACTGAGGGACGGGCGAGGAGTTCTCGAATCAAGGAAGCGCGACCAAGTTGAGCAGCGAGGTGGAGAGGTGTATTTCCATCGCGATCTTGCTCGTTGATACCACTGTCGTCTCCGGAGGATAGTACGAACTCGACGACCTGGGGCTCGGCGCACTGCAGGGCCAAGTGTAGGATAGTCGTTCCATACAAACTGTTCGCAACCTGAGGATCCTGGGATTCCTTGATAGCCTTGGAAATCGCGATTGTATCTCCGCTTCGCAGGATCTCGAAAAGGCGGAAAGTCCGCACTGACTGATCGAGAGTCATACTGCTGGTTTCCGGAGGAGAGCTACCTTTGTCTGTAGCAGAAGGAACCCCACCGGCACTTGTGTTGCTCTGATTGGAAGGAATATGTTGGAGGGGTACCCCAGAAGTCGGGGGAGGACTGGGGTCGACGGAGGACTTTCGGGGTTTGTTGTGGTGGCGGCTGGAGCTGCGAGTGTGTCTCAGGGAAGAGCCATTCCCTGAAGAACCAGAAGTAACTGAAGCTTTATCGCTATCGTCTTGGCCTTGACTTTTGTCTTCGCCTTTGGATTTGTCGCGGTGTAAGAGGGAAAGGGCCAGGGCGCTGCGCGAGCGCTTGTGTCTAGGAGTTGTTAGCTTGATTCATGTGATGCTTGGCTAGCAGCAGCAAACAGCAAACCAGCAGACAGATACCAGAGACCAGAGACAGCAGATAGTCCGATCTACTCCAGGGGTGCTATTGTATGCTGTATGCTGATGCTGTATCCAATATTCAGAGAAAGGGAGCCAAACAGGTCGGCTGTTGAGGGACAGAGAGTACGGGGTTCCGACCGTGGTGGCTGGGGAACTAGAGGGGAACCAGAGACACTCACCCTTCCGGTCGGTCAGACATATCCGAGTGACTATTGTGGCATTAGTTGGGAGAAGTAGAGAAGAAGAGAATGAGAAGACGAAAGGTGAGAGAAGGGGAAAAGAAGAGAGAAGTGGAAGTGGAAGTGGGAGAGAAGAGAGAAAGGGAGTTGTTTTCCAGTGTTGATCTCCGCCTTGGCACAACCACAGCAAATACAGATGAGTATAGATGGAACAGATGAATATACAATAGATTGAAATATAGAATACAGATGTTGATATAGTACAATGCTGGTGATTTACCGACTCTCACCACTGACAAGAATCACAACACTTCCCAACTGCCTCTTAAGATCCTCCTTGTCAACATCATGAGTATCTTCAACCTCCCCCCACATATCAGTCTGCCACTTCACCTCCAAACTAGAAGCCTCAGCTGCCTCTTCAAGACCAAACTTCTTCTCCCCTTCAAGTACCTCCTTCTGAACATGTCTAAAATTCTCACTCCACTCAACAACCAATCTCACAGCAACAAGCAAACTCTTCGAGGCCAAAATCCCCCTCTCAAGTCCCGCAAGATCATGCGCCTCCAACTGCGATACCCAATTCCGAATACTCTCCTGCGTAGCTCTCGGCTGAGCAACAGGTAAAATACTCTCCGTATCAAGAATCGGAACAATTTCAAGACCCGGCCAAACCCTCGTCGACAAAAAGCTCATAATATCCTTCGAAACACGGACCTGAATCTCGCGAAGAGTTTCAATCGGTGTACCGTCTTCTTTCAATTCTCGCTCACGGTCTAGTGAGTGTGTGCTTGATTGTTCGGGTTCCCAGCAGAGTAGAGTATCGGTTTCGAGGTAGCGCATTGCTGTGGTGATGATTTGATCGCGGGTTGTTGTTACACCTTCTGATTCTTCGCGAATTATATCGGCGGCGCGGGCGGAAAGGGAGGTTAGAGGGATCAGGTGGGATTTGAGAGCTTGTTGGGCGGAGGTCATTACGTCCCATTCGAGAGCGACGGCGTGAGCGAGGTGTGGTTTTGTTGGAGGGATGGAGAGAATGTCTTTGTTTGGTGTTCGGACTGGACGTTTGTCCAGTAGGACTTGGTATTCACCTGGCAGCAGTTAGCATGAGCAGAAGAATGGATGTGGCAGCAGTAGCAGCAATAGAAGCAGCAGCAATAATAGCAACAGCAGATGGATGTCAATCATCAATGCTGAGTATGAGTAGGTGTAGGGGATGTACCAGGCTTCCCATGAACATGAACATCCTTCCAGAAACGCTTTTTCAGCGAAGCATTCGCTCGAGATGGCGCTTGTCCCTCTGTAGAAGGAGCAATGTCACTAGCCTGGGGCGCTTTAAAAGCCTCCGCTGGGGCCGGAGCTTTGGGTGGAGGGCCATGGGCTGTGACGGGATGAGCGACGGCTGCTCTCAAGGGAGAAGAATGAATGTGACGGGCGAAGACATTGCGACGGGCGACCGAGGCCAATTGCGAAGATACGCGAAAGGCCATATTCAATGGGGTGAGAGGTGAAGGAGTGAGGAAGAGGGTGACTGAGAGTGACTGAGGAAGAGGAAGAAAGAGAAAGTGACGAATGAGAAAAGGCGGAACTTTTACTCGGGCCGATCGGCTTACACTACAAACATACAGCTATACTACAATTATACTCGATATAAAATATAATAAATTAAATAAAATAATAGAAATAGTATAAATACATTCTATGTTTTTTATTTCATTTAATCTATATATTATTATTACAAATATTTACTTGTTATCTCCGATCACTCGTATTGGCAACCAACATCTGCGGTATTGCATCAGGGCTGAACGCTTTGATCGAGTATATGTACGATGACGGTTGAGCTGAGTAGCTGAGAAAGAATAGTATTTACTAGTGTGATTTAGTATTTAGTATTTAATAATATTTACTAATTTATTACTAGGTCTAGACTTATAGTAGAATACAGTGTAGGTTACTACTACATTAGTAGTTATAGGTAGTATATGAGTATCTACTGGTTACTGCAATGATTATACGCGTCTGAATTAGAAATTATCAACAGTGAACTTTCGTTCAAATTGAAATCACAAGACCTCCCATATTGCATCTAATCAATCAACAAAGCTGAAGAAAGTTGAGGAAAGCTGAAAGCTGAAGGGTACCAAATTCAGGAAACATTTCAAATGCTATCGACCAAACTTGACGGGGAATCAAAGAAGCACGATGCACGCAAAACAGAGATCAAGCAGATCAAGCAGATCGAGAAAGTCGAGAAAATCGAGAAAAGAAGATCGAAAAAGAAGATCGAGATCGAGATGAAAGATGAAGGAACAAAAAAGCAATGACATCCGCCCATGCTTTTGTAATTTACAAAATGAAAAGAGTAACCAGTAACCAGCAGAGAAAAAAAGAACCCTGCGAAAAGAGAAAAAATAGAAGAAAGCCTTCAAGGCTCAGTTAGCCGCCCATTTTGTTTTTGTTTTTGCTTTTGACTTTTGATTTTTTGAATGGTGAGCAATGAAAAAGAATCATAACCATAACCTGGATATCGAGTCTGATACTGGGGATCAGATCAAAATAACCAGGAATGGCATGCTGCATGTACCACATAATTCTGTCGATCTGAGACGAATATGAGTAGACGTAGAGTAGAGCAGGCTCTAGTCTAGAGCCGAGCTAGGCTAGAGCTAGAGCTAGAGCCTAGCTGCAGTAAGAAGTAAAGCGCGAAGTTGAGCAAGCGAGCTGAAGCAGCTGAGCGAGCGAACGCATCTAATCGAAAAAAAGATAAAAGGACCGTGGAAACACGGTCAAAACAATATCAAGATCGTCACGGCATTTCATCATGAAGGCAAGCAAAACGGCCAATCATCTTACTTTCTTCCACTCGAGGCGAGATGGAAAGAGAGTAAAGAACTGGACTGTAAATTGCGGCCTGTGATCCTATCCAGCCGGTGTCCCGGAATAGGATAATTGAAAAATTGAAAAAAATTCCCCAAAAATGGAGAATAAACGGAGAAGGACAAACACATGTCGAACCTCTTGAATTAATTTAATTCAAGGAGGGGGGAATAGAGGGGTGTGGAGATGGAGATGATTTCCGAAGATTTTCAAATTGGGGGCGATTTTCACCAGCAGCACCAACCCCCAGGTGTGGTTTGCCCCCAGGTGGTTGTGGTTGGTTACCACAAGTACACATACCAGAGGTAGTGCTCCATAGGTGGGTCGATTATTTGAAAAAGTAGCTTGGGTAGTAGGGCTGTTTTCTGCGATCTGCATCGGTTCGCTTTTTCATACGCTCGGCGTCATAATCATCGGCGCCGTCACGGCTACCCCATGTTGTCTAGACGAGCGAGTCAGTTAGATCAGCTGGGTTCAAGGAGTGGGTGATGTGCGAATTAGAGCAAAGAGGGGCCGATGGGAAGAAAAAAGCAAAAAGTAAAACAAGAAATCACAAAAGTAAAAGGCAACAAAGTGGAATCTTGCACACGGGATGAGGTGGATAATGCCATCTGCACGAGAGAGGAGTGGGTGATCAAAGCGTTGTGAGGCGGACATATCATAGGAGAAACCAATCACCAATACGGGGAGAGGGGCACTTAGCACAGACTAGCAGACTAGCAGACTAGCAGGCTAGCAGTGCTAACAATGAAACAGCATTTTGCAAAGGGCAACCGGTTATTTTCAGTTGTTTGCTGAAAGTACTTACCACATTCAAAGTCATCACGGCATACATCTTGATTGCGCCGTGTAAATAGCCGAATATAACAGAGACCGGCAATAATAAAACATCCACAGGGTACCGAATGTAGTGTCCCAATAGCTTAATCCACTTGCTAGTGAACATCCAAAGGCCTAGAGCCATCATCGCACGAGCATGAGCTGCGTCGCCCCAAGTAATGGTCGCTTTGTGGCACAACCAAACCAGGAGGAGGTCGCCCAACAGGGCCGGCGGCGACAATGTCGTCAAGTGCACCGCATAGGCGCTCCAGGGCTGGCGACTGGGGAAGTTAGCGCTTGTATACAGAGAAATGATCCCCGAGGTAGAGAGCTGAGAAGGAGAGGGCTGGGCTGGGCTGCTCTGGGTCTGGATGTTCCACTTACTACCAAATGTGCTTCTCGTGAAACATACTGGTGAGATTACTCCGCCAGTTACTTCGCGACCACCGCGCGCATTGCTTCAAGAATCGGGGATTATCTTCCAAGGTGGTGAGCACCTCTGCCTCGGGGTGGTACTGCATATAAGTTTCCCAGCCATGCGAGACCATCCAGCGAGTAATGAAATTATCATCATCCGCATTGAGTTGATATTTTCCCCACCACCACTCCTCATTGGTAAACCCATAAGTGAATCCCTCATTCTGAAGAATCTTAGTTCGATAAGCCACCGTCCGCCCCGACATGCAAGGCAATCCCCCATCAATATTAGTCGTAGCTCCACAATCGAAATTTCTTCGCTCAAGGTACAAAGCTCCCAAATATCCCCAAACCCGCTGTGAAAGACTCGGTGATACCGCCCGTCGAAGTCGCTGACAAGTAACTACCCCACCGTATCGATCATCTTTCTCAAAGGGTGCGAGAATCCAAGGGAGGACGGTAGAAGGCCAGCTAACGTCGTCATCAGCGAGAAGGGTAATTTCCGTACGAACTTCCGGAATAGCGCGAGTCATTTGACGTCTCTTATTAGGATGAGTGACAGTAAACAATCGAATGCGAGATTTAGAAGCGGGCATAGCGCTTAGCATGCGTTCTGCCTTTTTCCGATTCGATTCGATGGTAACTAGTAGGATTTCGTAGGGTTGATTGTCTAGGATGGATCTGATTGTTTCGACCAATTCGTCGCCACAGCCTTCTAGTGTGGGGATTATCACGGTCACATCTTGAGAAGTGAGTTTCGGGTTCTCCGGTGGCGGGATCGGCTTAAATGACCAAAATGAGATCAGATTCACCACGAGACGAGCGTAGCGATAGATACTGTGGGTGATGTTCTGTTAGCTGCATGTCTGTGGCAAATGCATGCCAAAGTACCAAACCACCGAACCAACTGGTTTTGCCCGATAAAATGATAAGAGTGTAATTGGAAAATCACTAACAAAAGTGCAACAAAGGCTCTCAGAAAAGGAAAAGCCATGGCGGGTCTAACAATTATCGTGGATGTTTTGGTGATTAGTGAGGTCGAGGATTAACTGTACACTATCAGCATCGGTATTGGCAGTGAGCAGCGAACAGCAGACAGATCGGATAGATTAGAGCATTGGTAATTCGGATAATTGTTCTTTTCAAACAAACTCAATCCGATCCATTTACTCATCTATCAACTTGTTCTCAAAGTATCAAAGTATGACTTACCAATCGCCAGGCTGGTGTGGGCTGGGTGCGACTCGAGAGAAGCAAGGAAAAACGAATGTCGGGAAGACACAGCTTCCTCAACCAGCCCAAGAAGGAGAGAAGGGGAGGGGGAAGGAAAGGAGGAGGAGAGGAAAAGAGAAGAGGAGAAAAAAAATAAATAACGAGATGGTAGATGGGAGACGAGGCCGAGTTAATTTGTAGGGGGAGCACATGCCTTATGGGATGGGCCATGCCATCCTGATACTAATCCACGCGATGGAGAAAGAATAAAAAAAATAATTTTATTAAAAATAAAACACTAGAATAAAAAAATAAAAATTATATTTTTTGGAAAACAAAAATCCGAAATGTCAAGCTAAGAAAAAGATAATTTTCATTATTATTTTTTTATTTTCATTTCAGGCTAGGGCAGCCCCAGTAGCCGTTGTCGTTTTGAGAGTGCTGCAGGTGTAGTTTTTTGCCTCGTGCGTCAGAGACCAAGAGACCCTGGATCTAGATGGGAAAAGAGTGGAGGGATTAGCGGTCCATGCAGCAGTGACATGTGGAGACAATACATTGTAGAGTGTACACCAATACTAATAGGTACTATATTACTATACTAGTAAGCTATGGAGTATCATACTGTATTACAGTGGTTCGCGCTCTCTCACAGCTGTCTCTTTCACTCTCTCGACTGTCTCTCTGTTGACTGCCTCCCAACTGTCTATCGCAATAGACATTAAGTATCTAGCAGCTGTTCTCTGTCCTCTGTCCTCTGTACTGCCCGCATTCCACAGACCACGCGCCCTATGACGAAGCAAGGCAACCAGCTGGTCCGAGTTCTCGCTTGCGCCTATTGGTTACGAGTCGTTCCTCTGTCGCAGGTACAGTGATCGACTAGTCATTTTAGTTATGGTTTTGGTATGCATGGCAATCCATTCGATGATTCTGATCCGGGATCCGGTTATCTGTCCGGAGACACCTGTATCAGCAATGCATACAGCAATGCTAGACGGGCTACGGGCTACGGACTACGGCTACCCTAGTAAGGTAGTACTGCTAAGAAAAAAAAAGAAAAGAAAAGAAAAGGGGCAATTCGAAACATAGCATACACATGTACCGAGTACATTGTTATTGTAAATGCATGCAAACCTAAGGAGAACATCTCCGATCATGCACGCGAGATTCTCTATCGCTGCACTTCTGCATTTCCGGTTGTATCTCGGATGAGATGGAGAAGTCGGCCTTTCATCATTGGTGCCCAGTCCGAACTTTTTTCTAATCTTAACACGAACTCGGTCCTGATCGACAATGGCACAGCTAGGCGGCTGGTATTCGTAAGCATTACACTATATTATACGGAGTAGGTACACCTTACTATGGAGTACCTAGTTGCCAATGTATACATTAATTAGATATGCTACGGAATAGTTTTATAATCATGATATTCTACTCTGTAGTTATGCGATGATCTTCATGACTCCGTACCGCGCGCTATCACCAAGACATGAAACAGCTACTGATTAGTGGAAGAATGAGCGACCCTCATATTAGCGCCTAGCATATCTAGCGTGGGCTACTCCGTAGGTACCTACAGCCTGTATGTACGTATTAGGCAAGAGTCTGTATTATTGTACACCTTCTCCGTACCTTTTTCCGAGTGGTATATCTGATTCGCACGCCTTGTGGTACAAAATGGATTCTTAATTTTAACGTGCATTCGCTGGCAGGGCCAGCAAAGGCAGCGCAGGAATCTACTGTACTAGTACGCAGGAATCACAATCACCATTCATGAACCCACTCCTGCACGACGGTACAAGTATGGGGGCACAAAGTCACGCGAAATGGGGCGGGAAATCCTAGCGGCGATCGCCACACGCCGTGACTTGGCCAGTCCGAGTCGAGTTGGGGCGGGTGAAGCTTGAGTGGGTCATTACAAGCGCTGTATTAAATATACGTAGGTATTAGAGAGAGGGTGTGTTTGTAAGTAAGTACGAAGTAGGTAGGAGTAGGATTATTCTAAAAAGGCAAAAGTGGAAGGATGGTACAGTGCTTGGAATAAGGCTAAAGTACGAGAAACTGGAAATGGAATGGAATGAATGGTAGTCCGTAGTCCCGAGTGTTTACTCCGTACAAAGAAGTTCAGTTCGGTCGAAGCCGCCCTCAACAGGGTTAGGCGACCCAAGTGGGTGGCGCGAAGGTTGTCAGCAAGTTGAACTAACCATCCATTAGTCCAAGATAGTGTGCATATCCCGGTGACTGGGGGATGTAGGCTATTCAGTCGATCAATGCAGAGCAGAGGCAGAGGCAGAATGCAGCAGAGGCTACTATACTTGAGAGGGTTTTTGAGGTATGTCATGAGTTACAAGTATAGCTCGCTCTAGACCATATATCAAATGTAATATAGGTATATGCCAGTGTAGTATATCCTATACCTAAGCATATCGTATTATCATAATATGTCTTACTATAGCCATAGCTTCACACCATCTCCTCATTTCATCTCCCATCTCCTCCCTGGGTCCCCCTTCTCCTCTAAGCGCACTGGCGTCTAATCTCACTCGGAGCTCGTGCGGCCAGCCACCTGCACGCGGCCTAAAATGGCCATCGTTATCTCCGCACGCGCTCGAGGATCGGCTGCAAAGTATATTTTTTAGTTTAGTACATACCTAAGTAGGTACCTAGGTATGAACATGGATTGGATTGTACTGTACTGAGATCACTGCACAGCCAGTGCCAAGTACGGAGAACTACTGGCTCGGTTCTTCGGGGTCCACGCAATCTGGTACTTTGGACAAACTGGCACAGGCCGTTGCATTGGATTTGACTCTAGTGGCAACTTGTTTACGCCCTCCCTGAGTATGTACTTACGGAGGAAGCCCTTTCTGAGTATTGTACATACAGATGCTCGTACATCTCCTCCCACCCCTTCGGCCAGCCCTGGAATGTAATGCAAAGCAAAGCAAACCAGATGCAAATGCGCCAGTGACCGTTGAGGCGCAGCTTTTGCCTCGTCTACCTGCCTATTACCTATCTACCTACTGCCTCTATTA
Source organism: Penicillium sumatraense (assembly GCA_020086695.1). Taxonomy (NCBI): domain Eukaryota; kingdom Fungi; phylum Ascomycota; class Eurotiomycetes; order Eurotiales; family Aspergillaceae; genus Penicillium; species Penicillium sumatraense. The sequence continues at coordinate 345,175 of JAGIKU010001115.1, read as the reverse complement.
GTATGATCAGATCGTGGAGCCGGTCATGAGTGAAACAGACGCGTATCTCGGCTGCACGGACTCCCAGGACCCAGTGTTGTCCGGACTCCACTGTGCAGCTTCAAATCCCGGAAGAGTCCGGATCCACTGGTAATTCTTAGAGAAGAAGCAGTGTAGGAAGCAGTGTAGTAAATAGATAGAAATCTAAATGTGAATGAAGAAATGTAGAAAGAAATTAAACTGTGTAGACGAGACTGTATACTGCTGAAGCTAAAAGGACACGGATGCCCTGGTATACTCCGTATACTCCGTCTCCATCTTAACTCGGGCTGTACAGACCATCCAGTCTAGTCTAGTCTACTCCGTAAGTACTCCGTAGTCTCTTAGTCTCTTCTCTCTGACAGACGGAAAGGGAGATGACTTGCAGCTGGTCGATCCCACGGCTTTCCCCTCTCGTCAATCCAATCCAATCCAATTTCAATTTCAATTTCAATTTCAATTTCAATTTCAGTTCCAGTTCAGTTTACCTTTTTGGCGCTGACAAGCCGATTAGCCATACTTCGCTTTTCTCTTCCGTCAAATCAGAGTCCTTCATCCACCTCCTTTCATACGTTCAGCTCGCGCCCGTTCCTCTCACTAGCACTACCACTACCTACAAACTACCAACACTTGTAATAAATCTGCCCTTTATTCTGTATCGTACACACTTTCACTCCCACACTTACTCCGTAAGTACCTATCTCTGATCTCGTGTCGGACCAGATCAGCCGTGGGGCTCTCTTCCCCTCTGCATAGTGCGTTACAGTACAAGCGGCGTTACGCCGAGGTGGAGGAGTGTGGATCTTGCATCCCCCATCCACGTCGGCCGAGGGAGGCAGAGTGGAAAAAGCAAAAATCAAAATAAGAGCAAAGACCACCGTGTGCCCTTGTGCCCTTGGTAACTCTACTCCGTCCTCTCCTCTCCTCTCGTCTCCGTCTCCATATTGCTGCATTCCTGCGACGGTAATCGACCCCCCGCCAAGCGGTCCCTCCCACTCCCACTCCACTCCACCGTCGACGTGGTCGACTTGAACTGTCCACAATTTGAAATCAGCACATTATGGAGAAGGATACCTTACACTACTTACTCCATAGGGTGCTCTGAAAGGCAGAAGGTACGTATTGCCTGTTTATGGAGCAGTAATTGCCTGCTGTTTCGCGCGCGCGATCGGTGGCAACGGCCGCTCTGCTCTCCCCACCTGCACTGCAGGGGGATGCGCATGCGCACTGTCCCATTCTCCATTCTTTCTCCATATTTCGTGGATTTGCTCACAGCGGGAGTTCCCTCGTACAGAGCACAGCAAGTATTGTAGATTCTGTATGTACTATGATGTCTTATCAGAGTACCTATATGGGAAACGGCACTCTCTTCTCTGAATATTGCACAGCGGAATACAACACAGTACTTACTACTCCGTCACTGTGGACTCTAGACTCAAAACACTCTGTATCTACTCCGTAGAATAAGGCACATTAACTGCATTGCTCGCTTACTGATTTCCCGGCCGACGCCCTGATTCCCTAGTTGCAGCGAGGCTGCAGCCGCTGTAACCATCAAGGATAGTCTCGGGTTTATCACCGATTTCGGTCCCCACTGGACTGTTCGCGACTTTGTCTTCCCGGTATTGAGTTTGTATCAGGGGATACAGAGAGTACCTACAGTAGAGTAGAGTAAACATTGCCTACTTACTCTGAGGATACGGATATTCTGGGTATTCTGCTCACTCTGCTCAACTCTGCTCACCCGGTGGAACAGGAACAGGCTGAATCTAATGCTAAATATGGCGCCATCAATTCTTCGATGAAGTGATTCACATTTGCAATGCCATTGCGTGTCGTCCCACAATACCAACTTTACTTCGTATCTTGTACAGTACCTATGTAGTTGTAGTACCTACTGTGATCGTAGTAAGTTCTCTCCATGATTCATGCTAAATAGTAAATAGTTGTACTTACTTATTCGATCCACATTTAATTACCTACTGAATTGCCAAGCATAGATCATGCAGTATGTACCTACTCTTCACGCCGTTGTACTTTTGAGTCAATTCAGTTACTACACTACATCCATAACAATTAGTAACTATATCCTAACTAGGAGTGAGTAATTGCGGTAGTATTTTCTCTCGCAATATCGGCAGAGAATCAAATCCGAAGCTAGACATCTTTCCAAACCTCAATATGTATACGAACCCATACCTCTGTACTCAGCTCAGCTCAACTCAACTACAACCTAGTTCTACCATTCCACCACCAAGTATAAAGTATACTACCCCATTCGTCCAAGCGCATGACATGCATTTTGATATGCGGTCATTGCGCCCCTCCAGCTCCGAATCTGGCCCTCGGACCTCGACCCCGTACACACGAACGAAACGAACGACCGAAGCACGCTTGGAAGCACGAAGCTGTTTTTAGAATTTCGCTACTGGGTGCTTGGGTCAGGCAACCGAGTACCCGTACCCATGCTTACGAACTAAGTATTCTAAAGTATCCTCGATTGGATCAGTACGCGGCTGTGAGGCTCATCTCAGTAGTCCTAGTCGCACTTATTTCTATTTGGGTAGAGTAAGTAAGTACTCCGAGGCAAGGCGCAGGGCAGGGAAAGGCAAGCAGGGTAAACTCCGAGCGAGAAGGCTGGCCGCTGCCATGGCCATGGCCGCGCAGACCAGTCTGGCCCGATATCTTTCCGGTTTGGTTTGGATGATCCGAATTGTACTCCGTAGGTAGGTACATACTGTAGAATAGCCGATCCTCCGGATCTTCACGATGGCAGGAGTAGGAGCAGGAACAGGAACAGCGGTACAGTAGCAAAGAAATAATGGAGTCTATGGAGTACGTAGTACAGAAAGTACAATAAGTAAGTAGTTACAGAGTAACTAACTAATTCCTTTGAAATGGATACTGTATTATCTGCTGTTTGCTATCTGCGTCTGCTGTTTGCTGTCTGGTGCTCGGTGATATGCAGATCCTATCCACCTGCCAATCCCAATCCTACCGCGGGAAGACGGAAGACGGACGGTACATGCGTGACGTCAAGTCGGATTGTCCTGATCTGTTCTGTTTCTTTTCTGCTGCTCTGATGTTCATGCAGGTTGATGCGAGGCGATGCGATGTGCACCTGGCGGGGATATAACGGGCAGGGGCGAGCACGAGTGGAAGTATCGAATATCCAAATGGGGTTTTTATTTTTATTTAATTTCTTTTTTTGAAAAGGGAAAAAACAAAAGAAAATGATTTTTGATTTTCTTTTTTTTCTCCTCGGACATTCTTAAAATAATCGGCCTCTGTCTCGGCCTTATTCTACTACTCTCAGGAAAGTAACAGGCAAAGTAATAAGTAAAATAATAGTTAACGAAGTACTCCGTACTTCCTCCATGCTTTCCCCATTCAGTCAATAAAATCTTGCATTAATAAGTTTATTAAACTGTACATCCTAGATAAGTACTGTACCCATCCCAAATGAGCAAGCTACATTACTTCATATTACATAGCATGCAGCCAAAAAAATCCTTCATCCCGAATGGACAAGACCCCTGCCCACTTCCTCCAATAGATGATCATGTATCTAATTTACGGATCCTACCCCCTGTTACTTGCAGCAGGACATTTTACGGAGTACTTACTTGGCTACCCTTCCCCTTTATTTACTTATTCCTACTTAGTCCTACTTAGTCCTACTTAGTACTTACTTTCCTATTTCGTCTTTCCTATTTGGCTAGTTGGTTAGTACTTGCAGCAACCACCCCTGTTACTTAGCACAGTGGATATGACAACTGTACGTCTTTGCATCGGGGAAGCAAGATTAATTTCCCCCCGAGGAACTAATGCGCACATCTATGCATTGTAAGGGTCGATGACTTTCTAGAACCGGGGATGCACGATGCTGCAAAGATCCTACTGCGCTAGTCTACCTACATACCTACATACCTGCCCACGCCTACGCCCACGCCCACGCCTACGCAAGTACAGCAGTATACCTAAGTAAGTAAGTACAGTGCAGAACAGTGCAGACTATGGTGGATTTTTATTGGATTGTAGGACGCGGGTTGATAGTTCCATGCGTATAGACAGATTAGGATCTGGGAATGTGATATCAGAGGGGCCTAATATGTACATAGGTACGAAGTATAGAGTACTGAACTGACGATGTCTGCATTAACTGAATCTAGAATTCCTGCGATCAGTCTGGCAGACTCTAGACCTCTGCTGATCTAACCACGGTGCATAGACAGAGTACTAGAGTATGTAAGTACCCTACTTAGTATGTAAGTAAGTACATCTAGAGTATGTCAAGCCATCAGGGTCCAAAATAAGCATCATGACCTATCACAAACTACTGCGGTTAAAAATAAGAATAATTATTAATAATAAATAATAATTACTATAATTATAATTATAATAATAAAGTAAATCTCAGCCCTATCTGTCCCTGACTTGGCGTCATCAGCATTATCAGCATAGCATAGCATCATTTCAGCATGGCATCATCATCACAGCAATGCAGCAATGTAGCAAGTTAGCTACATCAGTTAAATATTAGGTACTCCTCTTCCACAACCACCCCTTAGGATCAAAGCAAACCTCAAAATCAACACCACCAAATACACCAACAGCCCCATAAACATCAAAATCACCTTCCAACCCTTCGACCCCGCCAGAATCAGCATCAACTTCTTCATGCAGATCCCAACCTCCAGCATCTCGACCATTTCTCGTGAAAAAGACCTCAACTTTACATTTACCTGGACTGGACTGAGTCTGGCCCTTCACACCCTTAACATCTTTTGAATCCTGCTGATACTGATACTGCCCCTGCAGCCCCTCTCTGAATATCATTCCCAAACCAACCGTCTCACCAGGTCTAACCGCAGTAGTAAAATCCCTCCCACCCCACGAATCATTAACAAATCGACACCCATCATCTGAAAAAACGGCCAAACTCCCCCGTTCCCAACCAGGTGATCTCCAAGAAGGATAAGGTTGTGCTGCGTACCCAATCGAAAATCCCGAATCTCCACCATTCCCTTTCCTAAGTCCCGTACACTTAACTTCAAAATAGATCATTTTGCCCTGCGCCTGTGCCTGTTCACGCTCCCTCAGGGCAGGATGATCAACCGCCGCAAAATAAAGCGGTAAATGAGACAAAATCACACAATCCCTACTCCCATCCTTCGAAGAAATTTTCCATTTTCCGGACCCCGATCCGGCTGGCGTGGTAAATTTGCCCGAGAATTCGTGGGGCAGGACAGGGTGCAGGTTATGGGTATTTGTTTGATTCCAGACGGTTGAGGATGGGAGGACGGGGGTCCAGAGGGGTGTTTGTGCGCAATATTCGTGGGCTCGATCTGCGTCTATTTCGGAGGCGTTGCCTGTTCCTGAGAATAGGTAGCCTGATATTGGGGGTGGGGGCAGAGTTGAGGTGTCAGGGACTGCTTCGGCCCAGTTGTGGTATGGGGGGAGGTTTAGGGAGTCGTAGCTTGGGGGTTGGTCTTTGGACATTGTGCTGAGGTGAGAGAGTAGGTGAGGTAGGGAGAAGGAGAGAGTAGAGGAGGGAGGGTAGATATAGAGTAGAGGTGAAAGGGAAGATGTCAAAGAGTGTGGAGTAAGTGAGTGTAAGTGTAAGAATGAGCCATGGTTGACATTGCCAAGCGGGGCAGTGCTGATATAATAAACAATTAGTATATAGTATAGAATATAGAATAAATAAATAGAGAATAGAAGAGAATGGAATGAATGTTAAATATTAAATAGTACTACATTATACTGTCTAGTAGTCGTGTGTATTTACAATGCAGCTAGACAGAATAAAATAACACTAGTTGGACAGTACCAGTACTAACAGTACTCAAGTACTCTACTATTAACTCTACTCTTTAATACTCGAGTAGAGTCGAGTAGAAATACTATTGTAGATAAAAAGATAGACTATAATATATAGTATAATATCTGTACTATACTATAATATGATCTATACAGTATAGAGTGTATCATCTAGTGAATGTCTCACCTGCAGTGGCGAGATGCAGTTCAACTGTCAATTTTCACTTGCACAACTCTTCTCTTTCTACTCTACCCCTGATTATTCTTCTCTCTCTCTCCTCCATTCTTTTCTCCCTCCTTAATTTCTACTATCGCTTATCTACTCTGCTTTCACCTCATCTCTCTTCAGTACACTCGTTAGCACATCCCTTAGTCATCCCCATGGACGATCAGCCCCGCAGAACTCGGCGATCCTCCATCTCCGAACACATTCAGCGCGTTTTCAATGGCGATCGTCCTGAGAAGGTACTCTCTTGCCCCTTTGCCCATACACTCTTCTCTCCTGTTGAGGCGAATCGGTCTAACGTTGCGCAGAAACGAAATGCCCACCCTGCCTTGGTCCATTGGCTTCGAAGTCGATAGACCCGCTGATACCGCTGAAACCGTCCCCAGTTCCTACAACTCGCTGAATTCTCGACTACCCTCGGTCAGTACACCTGGTTCAAGTCCTCTAGTACACCCGGTGCTGAAAGAGACCTACTCCAATGGGGCTGATACCAATAATGGCAACACTACAAACCCCCCTAATGGCAATGGCAACACCAACACCGCCACCCCCATAGATCGCATCTGTCGCTCTCCAACCTGGGAAAAAGACATCAATCGCAAAGAACGTCGTGCTACAAAACGCCTCGAAGCAGAGCGCAAAGAACTCGAAAAACGTCTCTCCCACCTCGAAGAAGCCCAACTCAACCTCGAACAAGGAATCTACGAACGAAATTCTCGGCGTCTCACAAAAAAGCAACCACTAAATTCTTCCTCCTCCCGGTCATCAAGTGCAAATACCGAAAGACCCAGATCAAACAGTTTCACTTCTCTATTCACAAGACGACGGTCCCGATCTCGGGCAAGTTCTGTCAATGGAAGTGATAGAGAATCACGAAGTTCAATGGAGAATAATGGTCTTCCAATGCTTCCTTTGACTCTACCGGAACAATTCGGCACGGCTGTGTCGAGGGAATTGGCAACACGCCATGGGACGAGTCTTGTACCTTCTCATCAGATGCAATTACATCGGACACTACACCATACTACGGCCAAGTCAGACGATCTTCGGGAGAATTGGAAAATGGCTGAAGAATGGAAAAAGAAGAACGGCGGGGATGAGATTGGGGCTACGAAACCTAGGGGAAGAAGTGGTTATGCTGGACTCAGGCCTCTGTCTGTTCCCCCGCCTGTGGCTAAAGCTGTGCCTCAAGCTGTGCCCCAGGTGGTACCCCCGGTGGTACCGCAAGCAACAGAACTCTCTGCAGATCTTGATCGCGATTCATTCACTGCGGCATTGCGAAGTGAACGGAATCCACCGGCTATGGCTAGCAGAACACCAAATGCATCCAGCGGCCATGCACGAAACCTAGCTCCAAGGAACATGAGCATGGGCATGGGCACGACCACGGCCACGACCATGAGCAAAGACACGGGCGCGGGCACTCCCACTCGAATTGAAAATCGACCTCCAGCCTCTCTTCGTCCAAATATCGCACATGCTGCAGATAACTCTCCCACCAAATCGTTCCAAGGCCCTAGAGAGCTAGCTGCAGCTGCAGCTGCAGCCTCCGCAGCATCTCCATCCCCATCTCCAACAAACCACTTTCCAAAGAAAGGCCAAGGCCGAATCGATGCAAGTCCAAGGGCATACAAATCTTCCCCGCTGGCTTTGAACCCCTTCACAAACAAAGATGTCGATCGAAGACAGTCTCCGAGATCTACAAGCAATCAGGGGACACAATTCCAACAGTCTGAACAGAGACAAAGTCGTATTCCAAATGGACAGAAAGTAGTAAGCCCAACTACTGCTACACCTGCTACTCCAGTTTCACCTACGACTCCAACTGTCACTGCTACTACTCCTACATCTATACCTACACCTACAACCCCATCTCGTGGAGACCAGCTCGCCAATGCCAGACACACTCCCCGACAACGCCCAGTCAGTGATACGTTCAGAGAAGACCAGAAGGCAATGCCGCCAGGCCACGATCCTCAGCAAATCAGAGAGGCAGGACATTCCCCTTTGATGGTTCCACCTTTGAAACATTCTGGTAGAAGATCTGCCTCCATAAGCAGTTCGCGAAGACCAGAGCAGGACGCAGTTGCAGGGGCAGTCACAGCGGCAGCTCAAGAAGCAAAGACGTCAGAGATCCCAGAGACTCCAGCAAAGAAAACAGCAGAGGTATCAACAGATTCGCCAGTCCAGATCCAAGCCCAAGCACAACCACACTCACCAACACAAAAATCCACCCCAACAAACCACACTCAAGAAATACGCCGATACCAACTCACAGACGGAGGTCCAGCAAATACATCGATGCAAAGTATTCAAAGTATTCAAAGCATCCAAAGCATCCCCCAGGTCCATAGCCACAATCACAATCAAAACCGAAACCACAGTCACAGTCACAGTCACAGCCGAGCATCATCACATTCTTCTTACGGAGGATCAAGTTATGACACCGCAGACGAAGAAGTACTTGATATATCCAAAGCCCACGTTAAAAATCGACCTCAGAATCAGAACCAACAGCAAAAGCAACAGCAACCCGTCAGTCCGGTTCTACAGAATTCTCCCAGTCATCCACAATCATCACCAATATCACAAAACATCCCACTTCCACTTTCAACCCAAAACATCCGCCAAAAACCCCCCAAAAACAAACCCCACGTTCAAAGCCAAAGCCAAAGTCAAGGGCTAGGCCAAGGGTATGGCCATGGGTCAAACCAAACCCAACCAGGCCAAATCCTCGCCAAAATCTTCGTAATATGCTGCAACTGCAAAAACTGGCACGACATGCCATCAGAAATCTACGCTCGTCTCGCTTGTCCGGAGAGAATTTCTTCTTCGCAGTATTCGCAGTTGCAGCATTCGCAGTATTTGCAGCATTCGCAGCATTCGAGGATTTTGAGGAGTTTGAGTAGGAAGTATGAGAGGTATTCGAGGGGTTTTCAGAGGGGGAGTACTGGGGGTGGGAGTGGGAGTGGGAATGGGAATAGTGTTGGGCAGGTTGGGGGTACTGCTGGTTCTGGTTCTGGTGCTAGTGGTGAAGTTGGGGGTATGAGTACTGCTGGTGATGCTGGTACTGCTACTGCTACTGGTACTGGCACTGGAGAGGAACAGCTTAGATGTAATTGGTGTGGGCATTTTATGAGTAGGAATTGTTGTCAGGGGTGGAGTACGATTGTTCAGATGAGGGAGAGATATCATTGATACTACATACTGGGGAGTTAAGGGGAAGAGGAAGGGTGGGGAGTAGATTGAACGAAGGTATGATGATAATGACTACGATGATGATTTTAATGATGAATTTATGATATTATTCTATCCTATATGGGTTATTTCAATTTTTATTTTTATTGATTACGGAGTTCCTTTTCTTTTTTTTTTGTTTCTTATATTCAAGTTATATAATTACTATTGATAATGATTCTATTTGCTGTTGCATATTAGCACTCAAGTTGTATATATTTGATAGGTACCTTAGTAAATACTAAGTAGTTTATACATTACACAACACAACACCCAATTCTTCCACTAAACAAATTGTTAGTATTATTAGCACTACTCATTATACTCCTTCTTAATTAATATTAATATATGCCTAAGTATATACAATTTTCTAAGTATTTCGTTGGTTTTAGTGAAATTGCTGGGTATATTGTGCTGACTAATCACTAAGCGAGGCGGAGATTTTCTGCCAGACTTTAATTTTGACGCGACTGACTTCTTCTTCACCTTCCCTCATCTTCACCGTCAATCGGACTCGAATGAGTTTGTGCAGAATTTGATGTGATTCTGTACTACAATTTCGGGGTGTGGTTGATGTTCATGAGGAGATACTAACAAACGATTCACTTCATCGAATCCTAGCTACGACAGCCACTCCAGCTTCATTTGACAAGACAATCTCAGTCAAGCTGACTCAACTCGACTCGACTACCCCTGAGACACAAAGTATTGGGAATACTATTTACATACATACACCCGCAACTCCACAATCCAGCTGCTCGAGTCTTAACAGACGATCTACGAGCCCTTTTGGACAGTCACCGCAATTCCACGTCTTGTGGGTGCGACCGACCGGAGCTGGATTCGTGGGCTGGTATTTATATACTGGTTCTTCAGACAGCCTAGGGGTTTCGATTCTTGGGCTGTCAAATGGAGAAGGTTGCTAGAGCAAACAGGGCCTTCATAGTTCATGTTACTTGCTCCTTTGGAATTTTTACCTGAGCATGACTCCTTGCGCACTACATTCACAGCCATGAATATCAATCAATATCAATCAGTATATGAACATGAATATAATCTATAAATGCTCTATCTATAGCTTACTCTTAGACTCCGACTCAACAACATTAACAACAACCTTCCCCCAAGTCTCTCTTCCCCCCAAAGCCTTAAGTGCTCTAGGCACACTCTCCAACCCAACAAAACTCTCATCCTTAAACGCAGTCCCCTTAAACTGACCCTTCCTCACAAGATCAAAAATCCCCTCCCAAACAGGTCCAACAGTCTCCTTCTCAAACTTAGCATACTGCCCCCAATGAAGTCCAACAAGAGAAACATTCTTCAACAAAACCCGATTAAGCGCAACCTTCTCAATCTTCCCCGCCGCAAACCCAATAACAAGCACCCTAGCATTCCAAGCAACACACTTCAAACTAGCCTCAACCATACCAACAGGGTCATAAACAATATCAACACCCGCAGCTCCATTTCCACTGCGATGTTTCTTGCACAAACCCTTCACGATCTCCGGCCAGGATTTATCCGTATAATCAACGACATAATCCGCCCCAAATTCTTTGGCAATTTCTCGCTTTCGGGTCGTTCCAGCTGTAGCTATAACAGTCGCACCCTTCGCCTTGGCAATTTGAACAGCTGCAAGGCCAACACCACCAGCCGCAGCATGAACAAGGACCCAATCTCCACTCTTCACTCCAGCACGGTGTACCAGACCACCATATGAAGTCGGTGCTGTAACGAATAATCCAGCCGCATCTTCAAAAGACCACCCATTTGGAACGGGTAGGAGTGTTGACTCAGGTGCTAGGACATGTGTAGCGTAAGCACCTTGTGTAGCGCCGAAAACTCGATCACCGACATTGAATTTGGGCTTCTGGGCGGAGGAGGAGGTAGGGACAGCGGCGATTGTTCCGGCGAATTCGGCACCGCCGATCCAGGGAAGGGGTGGTTGGTGTTGGTATTTTCCTTGGATTTGAAGGATGTCGAAGAAGTTTGTTCCGGCGGAGTGGATTTCAATGAGATATTTGTCTGGGGAGGGAGTTGGGGTTTGGACTTCGGTGATTTTGAGGTCGAGGGGGCCCTATGCATAGCAGGTTAGATGACAGCCATTGTGGGAATCGGAGTGGGAGAGGGGATTACCTTGACGTATTCGCTGACTTGGACGGCGCGCATTTTGGAGATAGTTAGGTATGTACAGTTCAGCAGGTTGGTTGACAATGACAGTGGCAATGGCTCAAGTGGTGGAGGTACTTGGTAGTGGAGGAGGTGAAGTGAGGAAGTGCGGAGAGGAGAGCTTCCCCGCAGATGCCGAGGTCCCTCGGATAAGCACTACATAGTTACTAACTAGCTAGTTACTACATTCTAGCTAGTATACTAACTGGTATAGAGAATTGATGGTTAATTGATATTAAAATGTATGAATGAGAGAATGCAATTTAGGAGAAATGCTAAAGTATACTCAAATAATTATCAGCTATTCTGCTGCTTCGGCATATGTTTATACCTCGGTTCGGTACTTAATGAGTGATCAGCTGGACCCGGGATGCCGGTCTGCCGACTGACGATCCTGTGAAAATTTGCCACTGAGAATATTTCAGCATTGTTTGGTTTGATTTGGAGTGATTGGAGTGATTGGAGACCGGGCCTTTAAACAAATTGGGAATTATTTCCAAGGTTGACTTGTTGAGGTACTGCACTCTGTTCTCTACCGAGTTGGTAGCAGCCCTATCGGTACTCTATTATACTCCGTGCTATAGTGGAGAGAGATTCGTGATTGTGATAACATGACTGTGACTTCGCTATTCATTCTGCCTAGAATATCCTAAGCGAGATACTCTATCTATTGATAATAAACCTTGTTAGTTCGTAGATAGAATGTATTTGTCACGATAATCCAATTATCTAGTCCTGTACTCCTCCGTGTCTACTCCGTGTCTACTCCGAAGGCATGGTACGAAAAAGTACGAAGTAGGGTCTACAGAATAAAATAATAAAACAATAAAATAAAATAAATAAGTAAAAAAGATAAAATAGATAACAATTTCTGTACTCATACTGTCTGCTCAATGTGATAAATCGCTAAATTAATTAATCTGAAGCATCCAGCCCCCGATCTACAACTCCAATGTCATTCACATACCTACTCCGTAGTTCTACGGAGTAAGTACGCAATAGTACGGAATATGTACACTACTCTATATTATGCAAACTGTACTCCGTACATATACTACTTCTAGGAATACTCCGTGTGTCTCACTTTTGCTTCAAATCTGATGTTTTAGCTTGAATCATGCACATAAGATGCAGGGGCCATGGCTGCAGGAATAGCCCCATTGCGCTTGGGCCTTGCCTGGGGTTGAAACAATGGAGGATCTACGGAGTAGAGTAGAGTAGATGATTCAGTTACTAACTAAGTCAGGTACTAAGTCAGGTATTACCAGGTTAGTAGTTAGTACTGCTAGGGATATCAAATTTGAGAGAAATAACATTTACTAAATTTGCCCGATCAGTTGAATATGCTTTGGTTGCTATACTCTACGGAGTAATTACCTCAAGTAACTTGAACATGAACTTCAACTCGAACTTCAAGTTCAAGTGAATGATTCATGACTCATGACTCAAGTTAAAGCGTTCTTGCATTTTCCCAGGTCCTCACGGAGCAACATATCAAGCGAGGCGTTCCTCCGATCCAAAAATCAAATCGAGTTAGAATGATCTCCTCGGAGCTTTCAACTTAACCATCACCAAAGCCGAACCGGGGCCGAAGCCGGAGCCATAGCCATATTATAGCCAAAGCAAAAAGTATAATCATATCCATAGTCATAATCAAGGTCATAGCTTACCGGACCCTGGCACTTAGGTACCTAGTACTGTATGTACTGGAGTGCCACCAGCCCAAAAGTAAGACGTTTCAGATAATGATCTCCAACGGAACCGAAGATCATGATCATGTTGGACAGCCGTTAGAACCGGTAGACTTGAGTGGATACTTTACGGAGTACTATACGCAAAGACTGAATTATGGTCTCGGTAGTAGTACTCTGAAAGAGAAAAGCCACATGGCATGCGTTAGGATCAGGATCAGGGTCAAGCTCTAGACAATGAGTGTGGTCCCAGCCCACTTCAACCCAGCCCACTTCAGTGCAGACTACTGTACTCCGTACTCCGTACGGCGGACAGTCCCAGTCCCAGTCCCCAGGTCCAATTATTGCGCCATTTATAAAGTTGCCCTAGGATACGACGCTAAGTTAGTCTACTGTACAGTAGTTCAGAGTATGGAGTGCGTAGAAATGAGCGTGTTTGTCTCGCTAGTCACTAGCTGGAGATCAAAATTCTATCTTGCACCTATGAGAAAAAGGAATTAAATAAAAATGAAATTTAAGAATAAAATTAATTGACTGGCGGTGAAACGAAGTACGCCACGTGCGTTGAAGGGAAATTACCTTCACTCGATCGAGATTTGAGGCTGGGTTGAAATTGGTATGTAATTTAGTTGGTGCAGGGAGGTATCAAATATAGCAGATCTACAATGTGCTTCAGCAAAGCGTGCTGGTAGTAGTAAAAAGTTAATTCTATTCATCTTGGTGATAGTAGTGGTAGTGGTATAGAGGTATAGAGGTATTTGACAATATTGATTATGGATGGACCTTTGCACAGCAGAGGTATAGTATCAAATCAGAAGGTATTCCAACGCCGAGTAGTAAGTAGTAGTAGTATATGAAATCAAAGCACATCAAATCAGCCACCCGTTCAAACAACACCAAGTATGTCACACATCAGATTTAATAGATTCAGATCACCGCCCATTTTACAATGCTTGAGATAAAGGAACATGGGAATAGAAGGAAAGAAATGAGAAAAGAGGAGAAGAAATTGTGGAAAGAAAACAGAATCACCGCCCAAAAGCAAACAAAATCAGAGGGCAAAAATCAAACAAAGGTATCAAGTATCAGGTATCAGGTATCACGAACATCACCACGAGTCAAACGCCAGGCCCAATCAATCTGTATAAGGGGAAAAAACACACACAGCACAGCACACTATGAAGAATAAGGCATCATAGGTGCACACATAACCGGCTGACTCGGCGGAAGGGAAACCATATCATGAGGGTGATAAGCCTGGTGGTACTTTCTAACAGGGTCGGCTCTCGCATGAGGGAGTCCCTGTCCATGGTGGTGTCCATGTCCTCCATGACCATGTTGATTCTGCCCATAATCATACTGAAGCGACATAGTCCTCTTCCAAGGCTTAGTTTCATAAATCTGATAATCCTCACCGGGGTAATGAGTAAACTCCTGCGGGAAAATTCCCTGAGTAGGAGGAATCATGTAACCCGAGGCCGAAGCCGGTAAAGGAGCAGAGTGGGGGACGGTCGATGGTGGAGTCACCGGTTCAAAGGGGACGGAGTACCAAGGGGCTGGTGGCTGCATTGTTTGATTTAGACCCAGGTCGAGAGAGACGGAGCGAGGGGGCCACTGTGCCGCGGCTCCTCCTGCTCCGGCCATTTGGGCATTTGCTGTTCCGGGGCTTGGTATGCAGGACTCTGGTGAGAGAGGCAGTGTTGAGTATGTTGGAGTGACAACTGATGAAGTGTTGACCATTAGACCTGGAGCGGTGGAAGTTTGGCCTGGATGATCGAATGATGAAGTTGAAGGGCTGTGCTCGGTGAATGAGTGAATTGAAGCTGAGTGGTCTCGTATGAGACCGTCGCCAGATGGACTGGGAGTCAGTTGTTGAGAGATGATTTGTGGCTGTGTTGCGTATAGAGGATGCGCCCATTCTGGGTGCTTGTGTTTGCTTGCATCTCTTGGGATTGGTGATTGTTTGGAATTGCGTGGAGAGGCAGTTGAGGATCTTCCATCTTTGTCGAAGTCATCGTCGCCGCTTTGAGGCTTCTTGCGAGTCTGGCGAGATGGTTTTGTGACGCGCCATTTCTTGAGACGACTGCGCAATTGCGTTTCACTGCGGTTGTTAGAATCGTAGGAAAAGCAGGAAAAAGCAAAGACAGAAGGAAAAAGCAAATATGCAAGCAAACAAAGAAATGACAAGAGTGTCTTCCAGTGCTGATGCTGATGCTGATGCGATTCTGCTCACCTTGGGTTAAAATCGTCTGAACGAATCTGCTTAATGACCTGCTTCAAAGGCCATTCCTCTTCCATGTATAACTTGGCAATGAGGGCTTTCTTCTTCTCCCAGACGTCTGATGATATAGAAGTCTTCATTATGGTATATGTGGTATGTGGTGGGGTGAGATTGAGGGATTATCACGGTGGTAGGGAAAGACGGGAGGGAAAGGAGAGAGAATGGAAAAAGTCGGAGACAGAGAAGATATATGTACAAGATTTGGAAAGAGAAGCAGACGAAGTGGGAGAGATATAAACTCGACCAACCCCGAATGGGGATGGGCCTGGATCCTCCTCCACCGCAATCTCCCATGGTGTCGGGTCTGTCAACGTCCCTCTTTTCTTGCCCCAGCGCGCATGGTCGATCATGGCTCGGGACTGGCATGACGATGCTTGACGTGGTTGTTGGTGGATCGGCGGCGATCTCCAAGTGGATCATTGACATCTCGCCATCGACCGGAGTATGTACCAACAGTACGGAGTACCAAAGAGGAGTTAGTTACCATTAGTTACCTACCACCTCCTCATCCAGTACAAGTCGGTATCAAGCCAAAACACTACAGCTATCCCCAATCTAGGGCTTGGCGCAGCAGGGTGTTCGTGCAAGACAAAGCGGAATCAACAGATCATCTTTCCGCCCCATGTTGACAGCTGACAGATTGCACGTTATTTTCTTTTTCTTGTCTCTTTTTGTGTTATTACTGCCTCGTAGATGCTTGCTAGTACTACCGCCACGATCTCATCTATCCGGGACTCGATCTATCAAGTATGTCCATACATACATACAAGTATTTTCCCTCCGACAGTCCCATAACCAATCCAGCACCATGCAGCTCATGTGGACTGCGTGTTTTACACTTCCCCCTCGTCCGGCCCAACCCTACCTACATGGGAAATGTCTCCAGGGTCCGGCGAATGGTTGTCTCGTCTCGTCTGTTTTTTCCATGCGGTACCGAACTAGCCTTGTGGATAGGTAGTAGAGATTCAAAGTTCCGGTCCAGATAAGCCAAAGCCCTCACCCAATTCCTTTTTCCCCACAGGCAGTATGTACGGAGTACGGAGAGAGTTAGGATACATAGTGGATCCACCCAGGAGGGAGGGAAAGAGGGGGGGCACATCCTGCTGCACGACTCCTGCCTTTGCCCTGTTGGAACTATCCTCTAGTGGGGACTAGTCGGATCTCACCCAGAAGCCATTGGCTGCCGATCCTTTACTGGTCCAGGGATTCTCACGCGGTGTCGTTGGGTGGGAACTCTGCATCCGGACGTCTTCCCTAATGCAGATGAGGATCAGAGCCGTTGAGCGGTTCCAAACCTTCTCCTCCGGTTGACAGACCATCGCGCAACATGTGCAAGGAAGAAAAATAATTGTAGACCACAAAATTGATCCTCCTGGTTTACATTTGCCGGAAATACAGTACAATCAAGGAGGATCAAGGAGGCGTATCGGAATCGGAGGGTCGTCTATCTCCTCGGATCTCTTGACCCGCGCGATCAAAACGTGGGCCGAACGAACTAGCTTACACCGATTACAGATATCTGGCGGTAGTAAAGAGCTGCGCCTTTGACGCTGGTTGTTTTCGCATTGACTGTACTCTGTACTAACCCTCTCTCTCCCTCTCCTTTAATCCCTTTTCAACTCCCTCCATCACTCACACACTCACACATCCTCCGGTGAGTTCTTCCCTTTTGCGGAACAGCAAGCGCATCCTCGGCGGAATACGCTAGGAGGGAAACGGGTATGGCGGACAGGCTAGTGGGAAACCCCCCTCTCGGACGAGACCAATAATGATGGAAACTGTGGGGTACCAGTTCGTGCGCGCGCCAATCGATCCGGTCGAGGATCATCCATGATCTTCCCGGGTCCTCAATAGTGGATAAAGTGGATCCAATTGGGCTCCAACGAAGGACAGAGCCGCCCAGTAGTGTGCCAGACGACCAAAGACACACCCAAACCCGTTCAAGGCAGAGTACTCTACGGAGTATCTACGGAAGAGAGAGACTATTGCCAGTGGTTGATATTCGGCGAGTGCTTATTCCGGATTAGCTTAGCTTTACGCCGATGAGAGTAGAGTAGAGTAGAGTAGAGTAGGGCAAGGAGCAGACCAAAGGACTAAAGGAATGCATAACATGCGATTGCGATACAGACAAAAGAAAGAACACTGCTGTAATTCCTGCACAGACCCGACTTGCCACCGCATCCTGCACTGTCCACGTCCATGCTCGCATCCTTCCCCCGCCAATCAATAGTACCAGTATGTATGGAGTACAGGTGAGAACTGTTCTGGCTGCATATTGTCACACACCGGACGATGCAGACGCAGAACTACCTACTCGGCACTCCGAGAAGGTTTGCCATGTGCAAAAATCGAACATGACTGGCACGTTTCATACTCTCACATCCGTATATCCTGTCGATCCGGAACATCCATTTCTAGGGCTGTGGCTCTTTTTCCCCGGACTCTTTACCAAAGGCGTTTCTGCGCCGATTACCATGGTTCAACGTTCGGGAATGAGTTGACCATCGATCTGCCGTGAACTATTGAATTGAATGGAAATTCTTTGAATTTTGACTCAGCTTCTATCCTACAGTCTGTATTTCGTACCATCGACCAGAATGAAGTCCACCGAACTTCCACCGCCGCCACCGGCAGTCCTCACCCGAAACCCTAATGATTTTTCTTTGTTTGGAAGGAAATTCAAAATTCCAAATTCATACGGAGACTTACGGGGTATGTACTCCGGTTGCTAGGTAATAGTTAGTAGGTACTACTAGGCACCGAATGTTCTCGAGACGAGTGGTGCTACTATTTTATTCTAACTTTGTAGTTAATTTAGTTCATCTGGCCAATCTTAGCCGAGTAGTCAACAGTGCATCGAGTACTACTAGCTGAGACAGAAAAGCTGGGGAATGGTTGCTCAGCCTAGATCGACAACAAGATCGGTATGGCTTGCACTGGCCATGCCAATGCTTCACCCCTGCGTTGATTCAGTAAAAAAGGGCGGCTGGTACCGCGGGGAATGGAGACAGGGGTGTAACACAGACCTCTTGATGGAGATTGAGATGGCGATTGCCATGCGAAATATGGAGATTTCAAAATTAACCTACCCTAGAGTCTTGGTGCTACTTACTCCGTAATGCTATCGCTATCGTGCTACGGGGCACTATGTTGGAGCAGCAGCCAAGGGTGGGCACTCTCTGCCTGAGCCCGTTGACATTCAACCAACCCCCTTTTCGCGCCATTACCCCGATCCAATAAGGAGGGCCGTATTTTTTTCTTTTTTAAAGAAACCTGAGCAATCAGCTGGTCTGCTCGATATTAAGTACATACGCTATACCATTATGGAGTAGCTGATTTCCGGATCATCGTGGGTCTACTGCAGCTCATGGTAGTTTCCCCGAAGCCTTCCCAGATGACCCAATAGGCCGGGATTCTCTCTCCAGATGGGGTATTTCCTCTGCGAGATGTCCTTCACCAGTTATAATCACGTTCTGGTGATCAGTGGGTCGGGTCTGTCTCCTTGGGCGTCCCTTTCTCTCGCTTTACTTCCCCAACTGTGCAACAGCCGTGCTCAACTTCCGATATTCACATCTTTTGGATAGACCCAGTAAAGTGAAACGGGATTTTGCCTCCCATGAGACTACATACAATACAATAATTCTGCTCCGTATCTGTCCACAATGTCGCAATGTCACATTCTACAACCTGCGACATCTCGGCTACAGTATCAAACTTTCATCAAGCTTATGCAGAAGTTGAACCATGGGCCCCTCCCCATTACTCCAACTGTCTCCAACGTATTCCGTATCGGAAGTATCCATTAAAGATCCACTTTAGCCCCGCCTCAAACCTCGTGGGTGAGATGTCTGAAGGCTAGCCAGCCTTAGCTTAACAAGGCAAGGCAAGGCAAGGCAACGGAGCATTGCTGCCGAGGGTGGATTAGAGCAGAACGTCTGGCCGACTACGGAGTATCAGCGATTTGCTCCGTAGTCCCTAGCACTCCCTACCTACTCCGTACACAAAGGGAAGATCGACGTGATCCCGAGAAGATCGACCGGGCGACCCTGATCCTCCATAGTATTCCGCGAATAGACCACCTGGTCTGTGACCAGCTCTCCGGATCCTCAGCCACTAAATGCTTACCGGACGGAGTACATACCTACAGCCATGTTATCATATCCCCTTGGACCGGGTCGAGAACAAGTCATTGGGTCATCGGCCATGACTTTAGCGATGGCCGTTGGGAATTTGCTTCCATGGATGTGGATATAGATCAAAAGCAAGGAAATAGTACAAAGCAAAAATAAATAAAAAATGAAAATAAAAATAAAATAAAGACTCATACTATCACAAATCGGAGCAAGAACTACAACTAGAAACTCTTGCATGCAAGACTGTCTCAAGGCTAAACATTAGATCAGAACCTTGAACAGTCAGCATCAAGGTCGAGGACATGCTCGAAGTCGGAGGATGAGTTTCTTCCGTGATGAACCCCCAGTTGCATCATGAGCACAGGGCAAGTCTTCCATTCTGGGTCATCATGATCACCATCTTAAGGGCTAGTGACCCAAACCAACGGTAAAAACAACGTGTGCGCACGGTGAACTCCCCTCCTCTTCTCCTCTTCAAGAGTAGTTTACGGAGTAAGTACTCACGGAATAGCTACCGGGACTGTGCACTAATCCACTCCACTTGACAAGATGAGGATATTCTCCGGACTAATGATCACGGAGTACGGAGTACTCTGTACCTAGTGCCTAAGGAAGTAAATTATGCACTAAGTACGGAGTAGAGGTAGTACATATTGCCGTTTAGCCATCTTCCCTCCTAGCCCTCTGATGGAACCCCCGTTAATTACCCTTTATAGATTAGATACAAAGCCAAAACAATTTGTCATTTGGCAGAGAAGAACAGTTCCGATCGGAATAGGGAGGGGCTTTTCGGAAAAAGATACTCCACTTTAATGAAATTGTGTCATTTAACTGGATAAAATGATAGACGCCGTCGGAGTTAGGCCGTAAACTAAGGCTGAAGTAGTTCTAGTGCTGATGGACAATGAGCACCACTTACCTTGAGTGCTCAGGTTTAAATTATATGGACTGAGTTTGACTACACCTACGTCGATGTGCATAATGCACTCATATTCTCTTACTCCGTACGTAGCTGCGCACTGCACTGCGCAGCGGAATTACCCCTGGAGGGATCTCCTCCAGATAAAAAGTGGATCTGATGGATCTAGAAGATCTTCGTAGATTAAATTAAATATACCAGACTACTCTGTATATAGGATATATTATATTAATAAAATAAAAATAAAAATAAAAGGACTACGGAGAAGTACTCCGTACTCTGTATACGGAATGCAGAATGCAGAATACTCACTCTCACTGTCTTCTCGCCACTTACTCCATACAAGAAACAACATCCAAGATGTTTCTTGTTTAGCCCCAGCTACGCCACGCCCCTCTTGAACTTAAAAAACTTTGCATTACGATATATAATAGGAAAAATGATTTAAAATAATATGGATATTCGCTTTCCCATTATATACTTCGTATAACTTCACTTACTTCGTATACTATACTCTGCACTATGTTTACCAATGCAGTTTGTGGAACGGAGTATACGGAGTACAGAACGAGCACAGACTATAACTCTGTACTCCGTAGATAGTATCTGCACAGATATTAAGAAGTTCTCGCACGCGATTCTTCACTCCACTTTCTTCGAGACTATTAGACTAAGTCCCATTCTATAACTCCACTACGCCACACACGTCCCAGCTCGAGTCGCGTGAGATGAGGTGGAGAGGATCGTGGATCTGAGGCTAGACTAGGCTGAATGAAGTTGGACTTACAAATATACGAGAACGAGGGTGAGAACTAGGTACCTAAAGCTAAGCAAGACTAATATTAGAAAAGAAAAGGTATTAATATATCGGAAGGAGCAATAGTAGATACTCCATGCTCTACACTACACAACAGCACCTAATAAAGCATTGAGCATACAGATTCGAATAAAAAGTACAAATATACCTGCAAGTACTCGGTAGAAGAAAGAGGATTGTTCAAGATTAGAATTAAATAAAAACAAAAAAAAAAAAAAGAAAATACAAAAAAGAAAAGAAGAAAATGCAAAAGTAAAAAGAAAAAAGCAAAACACAAGAAGGGGGAGTCCTTAATTGGGTAATCAGCTCCGGCCAAAAGAAAAGAAAAAAAAAAAAAAAAAAAGAGAAAAACACCCCCATGTGCATTTGTGCATTTGTGAAACGTCGTGAGAGAAGGAATCACCTAAAGCACGCCTATTGTAAGGCCAGGCGTGGGGCAAATGAAGTAAGTAGTGTAGCAAGCTCAACAGGGAAAAAAGCCCCCGGTCATCTCTAACAATGCAGAAACACGAACAGAAAGATAAAACAGAATAGAACAGAAGGATGAGAGGAGAGGAGAGGATCGAGAACTCTTGCAAGAACTGTGTTTATTCTGTAAGAGATTCATTCCTTCTGACGCTATCAAATCACTATCACTATCGCTATTACCCAACTCCCAGTGGCTGTACCCTCCCTCAACGACGTCGTTTCAGGTGGTGTTCCTTGCCCTTCTTTGATTTTTTCTTACTTTTGTCTGGTGGTAGTACAAGGGGTTCATCACGCATATTCCACTCCATGAAACGAAGTAAGTAATCATCAATGTGACCAACTTGTTTCTCTCCCTCTGCATCTGCGCCCGAGCCCGGGACTTGGGTTCCGTCGGTGGATGTAGGCATGGGTGTACCTGTACCTGTCTGTGCAGGGGTAGTACCATGTGAAGACACAGCATGAGCCTCTTCAAAGTCACCATCATCAGCGTGCTCGAGCTCCTTTTGCGCATTCTTGGCAGCGTCGATATCTTCTTTATCCTCGGCTTGCTCGAAGGCTCGAGAGCCACCGCTAAGGACATTCCCACCGGCACTCCCACTCCCACCTCCGCTCGTGACTCTATTACCCAAGACGCGATCCATAGCTGCACTAGCTTCATCTTGACCGTCTCGTTCGTCGGTTTCGTCGATGATATTATTTGATTCGTTCAGTTTGGTGAAATAATCTGTTGTGAATTCACCTTCTTGGATAATCACGTCGTCGAGCATTCGTTTTTGATTGGCTTTGCGGAGAATGTTCGATTCGATGGTGTATTCTGATACGAAGCGGTAAATGTGGACGTCGCGGGTTTGTCCGATACGGTGGCATCGATCTTGACATTGTTTGTCCATTGCTGGGTTCCAGTCTAAATCGTAGAAAATGACTGTGTCGGCTCCTGTTAGGTTGATACCTAAACCACCGGATCGACTGGAGAGAATGAATGCCAAGATTCGAGGGTCGCTGTTGAATCTTTCGGTGAGCATTTGTCTCGATTCGACTTTCGTAGTACCGTCGAGACGTAAGTAGCGATGACCGTGGATGTTGAGAAATTGTTCGAGGATATCGAGCATTTTGGTCATCTGCGTGAAGATCAGGGCGCGATGACCGCCAGCTTTCAGGTCGCGCAATAACTTGTCAAGACGCTGGAGTTTGCCACAATCGTATTGCAACAGGCGCTTATCAGGGAACGCAATGGAAAGTCGCATACGCGCTTCGTGGAAAGGGTCGTAGGGTTGGTCTTTGGCGGTGTTCGTCAAGAGTCGCGTTTCAACGGGTGTGAGTGCAGCTTCTGTTGTACCGGAAGCGACCGCAGCCGGAGTAACGCAGGCGAATCTTTGAACATAACCATCCATGTCGATAGCTCGTTCTTCCAACGTAAGAATCATCGATGCGAGAACAGATGATCGGCTGGATAGCCATTCGGCCATGTTACTTTTGCGTAGCGGAGCATTGGAAAGCGCATGCTCCTTATTAGTACCAGCCCTTAGGAACTCGATCAAACTGCTACCGTAGACCGGTCGGCGACCGTGACGTTTTGATTCGAAATAGAGACAGCGCTCGAGCTCGGCCATTCTTCTCTTGCGGCAAGCATTTTCCAATGACTCAAGGACGGTCTCCATGCGTGAACCATCGAAGTTCATTTGCCAGTTGGTACGATTGTATTGACGCTCGCGGAGCTTCTTGAACGGTCCGAAGGCCATTAACCGGATACCGTCGTCGGCCAAACGGCGCGAGATATCCTCCCGGGAAACAGGTGCGAGATTGAGGAAGTCCAGGTCGACTTTGTTCAGAGGGTGATCGAAAAGTAGTCTTCGTCGAACGAGGGATTCTTTCATGTTGTATTCCGAAGCCACAGACCGGGGCATTGCGAACGATGTAGAGATGGGTCTTGTCTCGAAGAGATCGGGGTGATTGCAAACTTTACGCAGTTGCATAAGACAGTGGATGATAGACAAGAAGTTTCCAGAGGCTAGAGTTTCCTTCGTCTGTGCCATTGACATAAACCCGTCATAAAGGAATCGCTGTCTCTTAGACAATCGACAATAAACCACATGCTCGTATTTACCAGGCATCTGTTTTTCAACATCGGCCTTGAGTCGTCGCAGAATGTACGGTCGAAGAACAGTGTGAAGTTTAGTGACCACTTGCTTAGCCTCATCGTCCATTGTTTCCCTTCCATGTTCAAGAATTTGCTCAACTGGTCGACGGAACCATTCGGAGAAATCCCTAAGATCAGCGAATCCTTCGACGCCAGCGCCTTTGCCATCGGATGGCATGAGGAAGAAGAGAAGAGACCACAATTCCGTGAGGTTGTTCTGCAGTGGTGTACCGGTCAAGAGAAGTCTGGCTCTTGTTCGGAAAGTAAGAAGAGCTTGCCATCTCTGCGATCGGAAATTCTTAATGTTATGAGCTTCGTCGAGAATCATATAATGCCAGGCTCTCCGCTTAAGAGGTTGCTGGTCTTGTAAGACGAGCTGATATGATGTGATCAGAACATTCCAGGAATTGTCATCGGTCCAGCCTTTTCGTTTCAGCTTTCGTTCTTCCTGGTTACCGTAGTAGGTCATGATTTTGAAACCGGGACACCATTTCTTGAATTCCATTTCCCAATTGAGCATGACACTAGTGGGCACCACCACAAGATGAGGACCCCAGATACCATGGTCAACTGCAAGATGGGCCAGCAAAGCAATCGTTTGGATCGTTTTACCAAGACCCATCTCATCGGCCAAGATTCCATTGATATGACTGTTGTACAGGCCAGCAAGCCAATCCAATCCATAATGTTGATATTCACGTAATGTACCGCGGAGGAGGTGTGGGATTGGTGTCTTGAGGCCGGGAGCTGGCGAATCACCAGATTGTATTGACTTTTCGACAGCAGGTTCATAGGACGAAACGGATTCGGGTTCAGATGGCTTTGTAGCAAACGTGCCGGGAGAAGCTTCACTAGAAAGCTCTCCAGTGGGTCGACCGTCATGGGTGGATTCTCCGGTTAGTTCAGGTCGTTCGATGACTTCGTCAACTTCTTCGTCCGCTTCATCTGCTTCGTTGGGAGAGGGTTTGGGAGAGGGCTTAGGCTCGGTATCGGTGGGATCGGTAGGGTCGAGTGATTGAGGCGCTGGAGATTCATCATTTATTGGGGTATCAACCATTGAGACATCCTCTGTATCCAGAGGAGTCGCAACTGATGCTTCAACAACGTCAACAGGAGTACCTTCGGAGGACGTCCTTTCCTGCTGGTCGTTGGGGATAAAGGGAATTTCATCGCGACCTTCAGTTTCGTTCCCTTCTGTCGCGTCCTCCACCTGCTGTTCTGGCTCTTCTTCTCCTTCCCCTTCCTCCCCGCCTTTAGCGATTGGAAGATCTTTTGAAGAGAAGAATCCGAGCAAACCAGGCCCGCCATTCTCATCACCCGATTCGGCTTCACTGTCCTCTTCTTCTTCATCGTCATCGTCATCACTGTCACCCATATCATCATCCATATCAGTTGAGTTATCGCTGTCATCCATCATTACCGAATCGAGATCATCCAACTTGGAATCAGCCGGAGTTGCATGCGAATCAGCTTCATCGGGAATAGCTTCACTTTCATTCATTACCGAAGGCGTAGCACCAGAGAATACGGACATCTGATCCCCAGTATCTTCAGTAGGCAAATTGGCATATTTCAATCGAAGTTCTTCCGCAGTTAAACCTGCATCGTCATCCACATTGGCATCTTCATCAAGATCTGACTCCGAGGAAGACATGTTGCTCTCGTTATCATCTCCAGACTCGGACAAAGATTCCGAACCGTCCTCTTCGCCCTCGCTGGTTGGAGCATCACTAGCGACTTCTCCAAGAATTTCCGACCGGCGTTTCTCGAATAGCATGGTCGATTTCTTGATTGCACGATCAAGGGCTTGTTGATCTTGTACTTTTCGCTCTTCTTCCCAGCGTGCGAATCGGACTTGATCAATTTCAGCACGAGCTAAATCGAACATCTTCTGTAAATCCTTGCCCAGTTGTTTCCGTTTAACTCGTAGTTCTTCTTGTTGTTCACGGAGGATATCTTCGGGATTCTTATGACGTTTCCTGTATGCATCTGCGCACCATTGCGCAAACAATTTGGCCATTTGTCGATGACGCTTGTGTTCCTTATCCAGCAGCTTTTGGAAATATAGCGCGTGGGAAACTAAATGATCTTGATGCGAATATTGTGGGGGAGGTTCATCTTGTTGTTCGGTAATGTAGGCAGAACAGACATCTGAGCTCAATGGACCACCAGGCTCGGCCGCAGTCTGTACTTCACGACGTCTTTGGGCTTCTTCGAAGGCTTCTTGCTCCGATAAAAGATTCGGAGCATCCTCATTATCAACCCATTCTCGAAATGAAGAATATTTCTTCGAGGCTATGTGGCCAGGGTGTCGGACGGGTAAAATCGGCTTCTTCACTTTGATTCGAAGTCGCGGAACTTTTTGAGACCCAGGTTCCAAATCCTCCATATCGCCATTATCATCATCGTATTCATCGCCGTTTGGTAAGGGGGTTTCAGTAGCGGAGTTGCGATCACGAAGGGAGTGGGGACTTGCGCCGTTTGCGCCGGAACGGGGACGATGCTGAGTACCGGAGCTTCGAGATCTCACGCGCGAATGATTGGACTTGGATGCCGGTGATTGCGATGCAGACTGTTGTTTAGTAGATGTGCCCTTTGACGGCGCGGTCCGAGGTGACCCATTGGTAGTAGCTTTGCCACCTAACTTCCCATTGACCGCGGCACGCGACTGGGTGACAGCCAGTGGTGATGACGTGGCCGGTTTTGCGCTTTCACGAGTATTCTTCTTTGTATAATCATTTTGCGCCGCGCGAGTATGTCGTTTATCACTTGCAGGTTGTAACTCCAGGGGAACCGTGTTTGTACGAGATGATCTCCGTTTGCCTTCTAGTTGGAATGAGGTAGGCCCCTCGACCCCGACCTTCTTCCATGGCGGCGAGGGTGGCCGCGGTGTCGAGCGACGTGATGGAGTTGTATCAGTGAGTCTTCGCTTTTTTGAAGGAGGACCCTCTAGTTGATGGATGATTTCATCATCTTTCGGCTTGGAAGGGATCGAATCGTCGGGGCCTGAAGCGTTTGAATTTTCCGTGATTGATGGTTCGAGAATCGGAGAATCTGGTACAGGGGTTATGCGATCATCTTGGGGTGATGGGCCATTGGAAGTGCCGTTTTGCATGACTTTTAGTCGCGGACGACAGGGGCCTTTTGAAGAGTTGACCCCAGTTCTCCCAACGATGGCGCGGTCGGAGTAGACAAAATTAGCATCAGAGGGTAGGTAGAATCGAGTCGTAGTGCCACACGAAGTTTGGCATGCTTATCGGCTTTGTAGCGTTGATGAGGATGAAAAAGGAGGAGGACTGGGGGGAATAAGTGAGGGAGTGGTTTTTTCCATCATCCGGTCCGGCCTTGTCAGCGCGCGTCTTGCGGCCTTGGTGCCTTAGGAATGGGGCACTAAGGCACCAAGTACCCGGGCAATTGACACCTTACTGCCCCATTCCTAAGGCACCAATGCAAACCTCCTCAACTCATCATCGTCCTCCACTCACACCTTCCCCTTCCATCAGCCAACCTCTCCACTTCTCAGCTCACAGTCAGTTCTCCCGTCAATCTTCTCTCTAGCTTGAGAGTATACAGCTCTCCCTTCCTCATATGTGATCTAACCAATTGCTACGATAGATGCTTCCTCAACGGATCCTGGCCCGGCGCCTCCCCCAGGTTGCTGCTCGTCACGCCGTTGTCCCCCGCGCAACCTTCTCTCAGATTCACGCTCTTCGTGCCACCGCTGACGCCGAGATCGAAGATCCTCACCAGGTACGACAAACCCTGACCCAGTTGTTGGATCGCGCTGCCCGCGTTGCCCGCGTTCCCGCAACTGCCCGCTCTTCCCTTTCACTGTTGAATATCCGCGGACTAACGAATTCCCAGAATGGCAACTACCCCAACCCTCCCCGTGTGAAGCGTCAATTCAGAGATCCCCATGGTGGCTGGTGGGATGCGCAAGAGAAGCGTAACTTCGGCGAGCCTGTCCACGAGGATAACGAGATTCTCGGTGTTTTCAGTCCCGAGCAATATAACCACGTCTCCGCCGGAAAGGGTTTCGCTCACCTCGGTATCTTCGTTGCGACTTTCCTCTCCCTTGTCGGTGTTGTCAGCCTTTTCTACCCGGACAAGCCTAGTGTGCCCAAGACCTATGAGGATGGTCTGGAGAAGGAGCTGGGAGGTCCCAATGCCCTGCCGGTAAGTCCAGCAGCCTGCCTGCACCTATGATGCAGCAGATATATTCTATTATGGCTGTCGAGGATATGCTAACTCATTGTGTTTCATTTTCACAGGCCCGCAAAGCTGGTGAGGACAAGTGGTGATTTATCTGCTTTTCCTGTTTGTTCTCTGTGTGTGTAAATACCAATACGACTTTCTTCCTATCTTCGGCGTCACTTATAGGTTCTGATGAGCAATGAGCAAGACTGCGAGTCTGCTCTTTGACATCTCTTGGATTAGCCCAATAAAAGAACTGCGACCTTCTTTGTTCAATCTTCTACTACACTACACTTTGGTCTGACAGCTTGTGATGACGTGGGGTAGGTGCATATCCGAAGCCACAAGCCACTGCTCCACAGTATACTGCACAGTATACTGCTTGTGACTAAGAGTTAAGATGACTCTTTGTTCTTTTTCATCTATCTCAATGGAGACAAAGTCTGACTGTAGATCTATTGGGTACCCAAGTACTTAGTACTCAGCCTCAAGTACATACATAGTACTCAAGTACTGAGTATCCCTGGTAGAGCACCCTGGTACTCCTTCGTAGATACATTATGGAACATATACTGTTATGCAAGGCAATACTACTTGAGTAGTATACATCCCTGAGTAACTCAATATCCTACTCCGTACTTCCACTTCCACCTCATCCTAGTTAGTAAGTAGTTGGGTACAAGTCATTGTTATACACCCTTGCATTGCGCCGCGTACCAGTTAGCGCCCGCAGGATCCTATGACCTGGCCTTTGTATTCCAGTAACTGATTATATTTTATATTTCATTATTATTTCATTCGATACTCATTAATTATTTTTGAATATTTATTCACTTCCCTAGCCAATAAGTGCTGCTGCTGCTACTCTGATAACCTGCTGATATAAGGCAGCTTGTTTCATCCACCTCTCCCCCTCTCCTTTCCAAGTAAACAATCCACTCTCATCTCCACCAGTTCTGTCTGGTCTCTCCCACCTGAGACATTTTCCGACTTTGTCTACTCCTTGTCAGTATTTCAGCAGATCAACAGTCTCTCTCTTTCTTATACAACTACCATTACCACCTCTCCCTCTTCTTCTAGCAGGTGGTCTGCGTCGTCCCGCATTCCACTTGCTTCCCCTCCGATTCCTCCAAGAACCCACCACCACCTCCACCGCACCACTCCATGTCGACAGCATCTAGTCAGTCCCGAGGAGTCAACCGTCGGATCAACAGTATCCAGAATGAGGGTCGCCATTCGCGCAACTCCTCGGTCTCGCGCCGACGCCCTCTAAGCGCCAATGTCGCCAGCAGTCATGCTCTCCGTGTAGCCTACCTGGCCTACCTCCTCAGCCCTCGTTCGCGTCGCATTCAAAATGTCCCCGCAGCCCCGGCACGCCCGAAACGATCCTCTACCTCGATCCATGACCTCATGAGCGACTTCTCCCTTATTAGGGATTCCAAAAGTACAAGGATTCCCCATGGATTCGTCGCCGAGCTCGAGAAACGGTTAACGGGAGTCTTGATGGGCAAGGAGAAAAGGAAGGAATATCAGGATCATTTGGTTGTGCGCACCTTTGCGGCTTTCCTCAATACCTTGAAAGAAGATTCTTTCAGAAAGCGCATGGAAAAGGACCGTCGCGCTGAAGATCTCGTCCTGATCTTCTATTCCAACGCAATCAAGGAACTGAGCAAGGGCAAAGAACACGATGATGATAGTTGGAAGCTGATGGTGGACAGACACGTCGCTCTATTCGTTCGTCTTCTCGCACTCGTACTCAAGGGTCATGACTGGGCCAAGGATCGCCCGGAGTTGGCGAATCGATTGTCGGTGCTGGAAAACAAGCTTCTGCTACAGGATCAAGATCTAATGGAAGGGAATGGCACGGCCACAACAGAAGTTGTTGCTCCACTGAGTTACGATATTAAGGATATGCCGTTGGTGCAGCATGTAGCCAAGATCTTTGGTATGACATCAAGCCAAGCCCAATCGGAAATCGATAAACATAAATCGGCCTGGAGTGAAAAGGCTGCATTGCAGGATCTCAAAACTTATCAAACACATCTCAACCTTCAAACTCACAAGACTCTTTCGAGGGATGATTTCGAAACGGATGAAGCTTTTGAAGCATGGAAAAAGAGTGAAGGTCCCGATCTCTCTCAGATGATGCTTGCTATTGTTCAATCCAACCCAGAGCTAGCAAAGAGTACACCAGGAGCACTCCCTACAGTCAACCCAGCCTCTGAGGAAGATTTATCGAGAACTTCCTCTGGTCGCACAACCCGAATGTCGCATGCATTTGACCAACCCGTCGACCTTTCTTCGCTCTCCTTGAGTGGATCTGGCGATTCAGAAGAGTCCGATACCTATACATTCATCCCATCCGATCCGCGTGAAGTTTATCGACACATCCTCTCTCAGACTTTGAGTCATGATCTGCGCGATCGGGAGCTAGAGGCTAGCCAAGCCTCGGCAGACGCACCGTCGATGAAGTTGCTGTCAAAGCAATCTACAGAATTGCTTAATGAAATATGTCTCCGCTGGCGGATTCCTAATTTCTCTCGAATGGTATTATTCCTCGACGTCATTCAATCCAAATTCGTCGATAATGAAATCGATCTCAACACGTTGGATTCGGCCTTTACTTTCGTGAAGGAGTCACCATCCAGCGAACCTCGGTCGAAACGCAGTAGTATGGCCGTTTCATCCGTCTTTGATCGACAGAAATGGACCGTTCACGATCTTCAAGTGATGCAGGTGTCACTTTCGAAATTGCACGAAGCAATGCTACGTGAACTTTATGATGTGATGATGGATTGTTTCGAGGGTAAGCCGCGACCACTTGGACCTGTGATGTATATTCTTGAGAATCATATCCAAATGGATCCGAGTTATACTGAAGATCCGGAGGATCTTGATCGATTTTCATCATATGTGCAAGATGGTCTTGCTCAAAAGGCGACGGAGAAGTATCAAAGTTTCCTTGGGCAATTGGTTCCTGTTGATGGTGATTCTTGGGAATTTGAACACGTCATTTCACTGGGTGATTCTATTTCGAAGCTTGCGTCTAAAATTCAAAAGCGTTATAGGAATAATCCTGAAATTATGGGGTGAGTGATCAACTGGCGATGCCGGCCTTGCTTTCGGAATTTGCCTCGCGTACTAACTGCTGATAGTGTCAATCCGTATACAACGCTCTGCTCTAATGTGCTACCCCTGTTTGCTGAGGACGCGCATGAAATGGTCATCCGAATCATGGAGCATTCCAAGTCCAGAGGAGAGGAAATCGATATTGACGAAGGTCTTGATCTGTATAAGCAACTTGCAGCGGTCAGACGTCTATTCAATAACACCATCCCGGAGTACGTACTTCCCCCCTCTTTGCTTTTGTTTCTGCCTTGCTGACTATCACAGAACTCCATTCCCCTTCCATGTTGAAAGCTTGTTAGAAGAATTCGTTTGGAGATGGCTCCGATTAACCGATCAAAGTGTCATGGATTGGATAAACCAAGCTATCAGAAAGGATGCCTTTGCCATTGGTGGGGAAGACATGACCGATCTGCCACCCGACGAGAGCCGACACAGTGTCTCGGTAATCGATAGTTTCCGATCATTCAATGAAGTTGTGGAAAATCTGATCCACATGGAATGGGATGATGATCTTCAATATGCGAAGTTTATGACGGCCCTTTCCAACTCGATCGGTAAGGGTGTGGCGAAGTATTGTGAATCTTTGGAGCAAATGTTTGCCCGGGAATTGGATCGTCTCACGCCGGAACAGGAGGCTGCGTTGAATCAGACTACTCAGGAGAAACTTATGCAATTTGCAAAGGATACTTGGACGAATAAGGATAAGATTGAGCCATTCCAATTCTCATCTGAGGTAGGTCTCCGGTTATGCCACTGCTCTCGCTCATCACTGCTCATGCTAACCATCATAGTCGCTCGTCAAATTGAACAACATCGAGTATGCACTCGCGCAATTGGATAGACTTGAGCGTGAAATCAATGTCGATGGATGTGCCGATGTAATCGCAAAGAACACACCTCCACAACTGAAGAAGGTCCGCAAATCCACTACCTACGTCTTCACAATCAAAGTAGTGGAAGCAGAAGACCTGAAAGCATGCGACATGAACGGTGGAAGTGACCCATACGTGGTTTTGGCCGATGAATACCAAAAACGAATCGCAAAGACACGCATCATATATAACAATTTGAATCCCCGTTGGGAAGATGCAGTCGACATCACGACTCAGGGACCTTTGAATATAATTGCTACAATTTGGGATTGGGATGCAGTGGGTGATCATGATTATGTTGGTCGAACATCGATCAAACTTGATCCAGTTCATTTCAGTGATTTCTTGCCGAGAGAATATTGGCTTGATCTTGATACCCAGGGACGACTTTTGCTGCGTGTTAGTATGGAGGGTGAGCGTGATGATATTCAGTTTTACTTTGGTAAAGCTTTCCGTACGTTGAAGCGGACTGAAAGGGATATGACGAGACGAATCACTGAAAAGGTGTGTCATAAACAACAGGGTCATGTCCAGCATGGTTCTAAACCAAATGACCGTTACTAATACTTGCTGTTCTAGCTATCCGCTTATATCAGTCACTGTTTATCCCGACGTACATTGAAATCACTTCTATCTCGCGGTATAACCATGTCAACAGTCTCCAATTTCCTAAATCGAAACCGAGCCCAACAAACCCCCACCGGACCAACACCAGCAGACGTTGAAAACGCCCTGGATCCACTATTCAATTACTTCAACGACAACTTCGCCATAATGAACAAAACCCTCACAGGCGAAGCCATGAAAATGGTAATGGCCCGTCTCTGGAAAGAAGTACTCGCCACAATCGAAAGTCTACTCGTGCCCCCACTCTCCGACAAACCATCCCACCAAAAGCCCCTCACAATGCAAGAAGTCGACATCGTTTCACGCTGGTTATTACTATTACTCAATTTCTTCCACGCAATCGATGACGAAACAGGCGAAGCAAACGGTGTCCCAATCGACATTCTCAAATCCCCCAAATACCACGAAATCCAAAGCCTAAATTTCTTCTACTTCGAGCCAACGGAGAATCTTGTCCGAACTTCTGAACGGATGGCTTCAGCGACTGCTTCCCGTCAAGCTGCTAATCGAAATAATCGGACATCGGCACCAGCTCATCTTGGTGCTACGGGACCTGGTCATGGTGGGTTGGGTATACCGGCGGCACGACGGGCTAAGAGTATTATGCTTTCCCGAAACCTGGGAACGATGAAGAAAGTTAAGGAGGAGAAGAGGAGAGAGGCTCAGGCTGATCCGAATGATGATATGATTTTGAGGATACTGAGAATGAGACCGGAGGCGGCGGGGTATCTTAGGGATCGGAGTAGACAACGAGAGAGACTTGCTGCTTTGGCTGCTGCTGATGCTATTGTTAAGCAGAGTTTGATGGCTGGGGTGGGGAGTAGGATGAGTGGGACTATTCCGAGGCGATGAACTGCAAGCTGCGAAGCAGCGAGCAGCGAGTGATCAGCGAAGAGGTAGTAAGGCAGAGGCAGTGGTGTGAGTGACAGGATGCAGGTAGTGATGAAGGAATCAGTTAGTGATAGGACAGGATAGGCTTTGTTTTGTTAGCGTGGATACCGATGTTTATAAATGATCAATATTCTACTACAGCTATACAGTATAAGAAGTATAAGCAGTAAAGTAGTCATTCAGGATAATTACATTCTATTTAACTATTGAATTATCAAATAATATAACTATTCTAAGAATGTAAACTAATACTACCCCTCACTGCCAGTCTTGTATCACTTCACCCCGCAGTGACAAATCCAAAATCCAATCCACTAATTAGGTAGTGCCTACTTGCCTAGAGTAAACTAAACCACCTACTTACACTCTCCTCTGCATATACCTATAACCTCCTACCCAACCTATCTCTGTACTTATCTCTTCCACCCAACACACACATACCACCAACTCATCCTACAACTCCAACTCCAACTCCAACTCTATCCAACCAACCAACCAATTTCCCCAACCAACAATGTCACCCTCAAAAAAGCAAAACAACCTCTACTTCGCCTACGGCTCAAACCTCTCCCCAACCCAAATGTCCACCCGATGCACTCACTCCCCCACATCCTCAATACCCGTCGCCATCGCATTCCTACCAAAATGGCGCTGGTTCATCTGTGAACGTGGCTACGCAAATGTCCTTCCTCCACCTGAATTACGCGTGAAAGATTCGCCGCAGGGAAGTAAGCAGGCGGATGAGATATATTATGTACCGGGTGAAGAGGATGGTGTTTGGGGGGTTCTTTATTATCTTGATCGAACGGATGAGGGGGTTTTGGATGGGTTTGAGGGTGTTGATGATGATTCACCACCTGGTGATAATGGTGGGGAACCGGGGGTAGATGTTAGGCCGAGGGGGCAGGGAGATGGGGATTATAATAAGTGGTTTGTTAAGGCTGGGATTAAGAGGTGGATTGGGGATAACACCAGCACCGGCAATGGCGATGGCGATGCTGATGCTGATGCTGAGGTGGATGTCCTAGTCTATGTCGACGAAGAAAGAATTCAAATGGGACCGCCTAAGGAGGAATATATTGGGCGAATGAATCGGGCGATTAGAGAAAGTATTCCTCTTGGTGTTGATGAGGGGTGGATTGGGGATGTTATGAGGAGGTATATTCCTGAGCAGTCTTGAGCCTAGAGCCTTGAGCTTAGGGCCTAGGATTAGACAGCCTTAAAAGGCGGAAGTGATTATAGATATTACAGTTACAATGTATATGGGAATAGAGATATATGGTGTGGTAACAGAAAGCAAGTCTATATTCATTATTTAGTTGTGTTTAAGATTGAGATTGAGTATTGAGATTGAGTCGATATGATCGATTGATGCGATCGAGCCCGCTCATCGACCAATCAAATCAAGATCAAGATCAAGCATCAGGATCAAATTGAAATCGATCAAGTGAATCAAATCAAGTAAAATTGAAACAAGTGAAGTGAAGTGGAATCACCCCCATGGGATGGCCGTTCGGGAGAGCGTTGGCGTTATCAAAATAGTCATTATTACCCCCCAAGTAGAGGTGTATAACTATACTTATCTTGAGCGGAGGCGAGGCGAGGCGAAGGCTGCGATTAGCGACATGGTCGCGAGAACTTTTATATTGCGCGGAGCGAAGCGGATGATCCTGGAATGTCTGGACTGGTGACAGCTGTGGATTTTGGCGAGTCTAAGCTTGACCGGTCAAGAGAGTGTGGACTGGAGCAGGAAGCTTGTCACGGCCGTGAAGGAATTCCAGTTCGAGAAGGAAGATGAAACCGAGGAGTTCGCCGCCCATTTTTTGAATTAATTCTCCACCGGCTTTAGCGGAGCCGCCTGTACCAAAGAAAAAGAGTATTAGCATGCCGTATTCGAAGTATAAGTGTAGGTATCGGTGCTGTTTCTGCTCACCAGTAGCAATAATGTCGTCCACGACAATAACCTTCTGACCGGGCTTAATAGAACCAGCCTGCATCTGGAAAAAATCGGTACCATACTCCTTCTCATAACCCTGAGTTTCACAAGGACCAGGGAGTTTTCCCTGCTTGCGAACGGGGACGAAAGCAGCACCAAGACGAAGGGCCAGGCTAGGACCCATCAAGAAGCCACGAGCCTCAAGACCGACGATGACATCTGGTTTCTGGCCACCGGAGCTCTGAAGGATGTGTAGTTCGAGAGAGCGAATGAGGTTCTCGTGGAGGGTTGGATCGGCGAAGATAGGAAGGATATCTTCGAAGAGGATGCCGGGGGAAGGGAAGTCAGGGAATTGACGGAGGGCGGCGCGCAGGCTTACTTTAAGACTGGCGAGTTCGGAGGCGCTGGAGGGATGGGAGGGGGAGTGTCCGGGGATTTGGGCGGAGGCATCGGGGGCGGAGGTTGAGGATTGGGACATGATGAAGAGGAGAGGAGAAAAAGAGAGAGGAGAGAAGGAGGAGGAGGAGGGAGGAGGGGAAGAGGGGTAAGTACAGAAAGATGTTGAGATAGAAAAATCAGCGGTAAAATTACGGGTGGGTGGGTACTCGGTACCTTTA
The DNA here is from genome assembly GCA_020086695.1 of Penicillium sumatraense. Lineage (NCBI taxonomy): Eukaryota > Fungi > Ascomycota > Eurotiomycetes > Eurotiales > Aspergillaceae > Penicillium > Penicillium sumatraense. Next base: position 308,990 of record JAGIKU010001115.1, on the reverse strand, counting down.
CTACTAGTTAACTATATAACTATAATATTAGTATAATTAATAATTTAGTATACTACTTATATTATAATATAGTTAAATAATTAAATAATAATAGGATATTTAATCTTTATATTTAATTTGAATATTTAATTATATAGTCTCTAGTCTATAGTCCCAGTCAGAAGTCTCACTATACTTACCAGACTTACTCTTACTTAAATACTAACTAACTTATACTTACTACCTAGTACAGGTATACTTACTGACTATACTTACTGGTATTCTAGAACAAGACTAATGCTCCTCATGCAGCGGGCCAGGGCACTTCCGTCCCCAGCGAATCACATCACTCTCCTCGCTCAGGTTTTCCTATCACACCATACTTCCGAGCAACTCTTACTACTTCCAGCTAGTCTTCCTGTACACCAGGAACACAAGTAGCCCCTACCGAGGGTACTTAGTGACTCACTCACTTCTAGACCGCTGAATCGAAGACCACTGCATCAGACCACTGTGGCAAGACTGTCACACCTGTCCAATCAGTACTAGGTACTACAGTACTACACTCTGAAACTGGTGCATGCAGGCGATCGGATGTTTCTGCAGGATCTGTGTTGCAGTGTAGAGTAGGGTAGGGTAGGGTGCAGCGGATGGTAGATATAAGAAAAGAATAAAGCAATATAATGTAAGTTATGAATAACAAAAAAATATCACAGCTGAGCTGACCGAGCTTACTGATGCAAAAAAAGATCTCAGGTATTTTCTTAGGAATAGCCGAACGCGGGGGTCGAACCCGCAACCTTGAGATTAAGAGTCTCACGCTCTACCGATTGAGCTAGCCCGGCAGGGCTGTTGAAGACGTCACCCACTTTTGACTACATAAGCCTAGACAATACTAGTACGGATCAGTAGAGAGACGATCTAAGTAGTTTGATGCAGGATCAGGCAATATCACCATTTATAGTACGTTGTTGGTTCTTAGACTTGGAAAATCTTTTATTAAGGATATCGTAATCAATTGATGTAACTTAATTACATTAACTCTTTGACCAAGGTACATTACCTCATATCCAATTTAATATCTACATTAAACAAATGTATGCTGTACTTCTCAAGTATATATATTGAGGATGCCCGTCCTCACTTATGTACATCACCTTGTGCCACCCCATTAACCTTACTCAGTATACCTATACATATGCTCAAGTAGCGTTTAAATATTCCGCAGCTCAGAAAAACCTTAATAAATACTGTAGTACTGTATCTATTAATCCATCTGCATCGTGTACTACATCTATGTTCCTGCTCACCTGACTATGTTGGCTGATTCCACGTGACTGCCACCAGCACGGGCCACCTCGCTTAACGTTTTTCCGGAAGATCTTCTGCTACAAAAGGAAGTCCCTGCAGCTTCTTCTTCATCCATCTTCATCGGTGCTGCACCGAGCTTGGCCAGTTGCTCTGCTCTACCAGCTTAATGGAGCTGAAATTTTCTAGCGAGCGCCCTTTGTAATCTATTATCTATATCTCTTCTCTTATCTTACTCTTGGAGGACTGCTCAGATGCCTGCTCCGATCGAAGACCCCGATCCGCAGGCTCAACTGCAGGTCCAACTGCAAGTCGTGGGCAAAGCCTTCGATGCCCTCCTACTAACCCTCTATCGACTTACCAACAGACACAATGACCTCAAGCATCATGCTGAGGATGTTTTCAAGCAGGTAAATCACCTTCCCTGCACATCCCTGTCCACCATTATGCACCCCTCCCCACTCCGAAGAAGTCTTCTTCAGTCTCACATGACGAGAAAATTTGATTAGCTCTAGATCAGGAGCCACATTGTGGTGATGACCGATTATCATGTATTATCCGATGAGACTACCACTTACTTCACTTGATTTATTCATCTCATATCATATCCATGCTATTATGTTAGCACCATTGCTAACCTTTGCAAAAGTACACTGCAGTCACCAGACAACTCCCCCCCCAAGATAAACCACATGCGATGGAAGTGCAGCAGAGGTTACTGGATCAACAGAAACAATTGTGTCTAGGCCTTGTGCAGCAAAAATCCCCAGTCGAAGAACAATCGCTCAATTCAATGGATGTAATCAAAACGCTCGTTTCACACCAAAATGTAGACGAAACTGCTTTCCGCGCCATCGTGGACGGAGTAAAAGGCTACAAAGCTTTACTTCGAGATAATTCCGGTAGACCTTCCACCTCTACCAATACCAATACCAACCCCCATCCCTCCACAACCTCAGCTTCCAACTCGTGCATCCTCGCTCGAGGCACGGATCCTTCTTTACCCTTGGAACAAGACTTTACTACAAGCGGTACTCAAGGAAATTTGCACTGTCCCTTCTCCAAGCCCAAACCCGCCATGTCTAATGGGAATGGTACTGGTGGTGGCACTGGCAGCGGGGTAGGCAGTGCACACGGCAATGGATATGCTGGTAGCAACGAAGGACCCAAAATCCGAATCGATACCTGCGGTAATCCAGACCTGGACCCAATAAAAGCCGACCTAGAAGAACGACGATCAAGCACAACACCCTCAGCTCGAACATCAGGAAGTCGCTGTCCCGTATCTCGATGTCCGATTCGATACCTTGATAAACACTCGCCTGAGGAAATCGCTGAATACGTCGAGAGACATAAACATGAGATTCCGAGAAGTCATGCTATCTGCGTTAAGCGGTATCAGAGGGATCCGCAGAATATGCGTCAGTTGGATGCTAAGTATGGTGGATTAATCAATATGATTAGTGGACTTTCTGCGAAACATCAAGCTTTTCTTCCGGCGCAGGCTAATGGGAATGGGGATGCACCCGAGAATGGCCAAGATCAAGCATCGCATTCTGCATCTACGGAGCGCGTTGAGAAATGGGCTGAGAATGTCGATCCTGTTGCGCCGATACCCCCCGCTACACCGAATGAAGAGAACGGAATACCCGAACACGCACACGAACACGAACATGGAAACACAGGACAAGGCGCGGATGGCGATGATGATAATCGCGAAAGTCACTTCGACAGACCCCTCCGAGAAGTCCGAGTCGGAGAATCTCCAAGCAGGCCTTGGGGTATTCATGTCCCACTCGCCGAACAACCATTCCAATCTATCCCATTCTCCGGATCAGCATCCGGTCCAATGTCACCGTCTGCACCAGTGAATGCTGGAATTCATGCAACGCCTGGTAATAAGCCTGTTGGTCGTTGTCCTTTTGGTCATGATGCTAAACCGAAGCCTGGACCTGGACCTGGACCTGGACCTGGAGCTGAGCCTGAACCCAAAGCTGAGTCTTTGGCTTCACCTTGGGCTAATTGGGGAAAAACGCTTGAGCAACATGGTGCGAAGGCAGAAGCAGAGGCAGAAGCAACAAAGCCGGAGGTTCATGGTGATACTCATGCTTATGCTAAGGCTAAGGCTGAACCTGATGCCCGAGCTGACACCAATGCCAACCCCCCGCATATCACATTTAATGGACCGGTATTCTTCGGATACTCAGCGGAACAAACGGCCCTTTTCATGCAACAATTGGGTAATTTGGCAAACCTCAAGCAGTAATGGGTCCGTCCCCTCTGCCTAATTCCTACAACTGTATATCACCCTGATAGTTGGGGCAACTATCATACTCACTCACGACTCAACGACTATGTATTTTAGCGAATATCATCAGCATTTTCCCTTTCAATAAACTAGCCAATTTAAATCAAAGTAAAATAATCAGAGTAAATATGAGTAATAAATAATGGATAATATTACCAAAAACGATCTTTCCCGACATCCCAACTGATAATGTAATTCCCCGAGGAAAACCCCCACCACACCAGGTAAGTACCACTGCTTGACCACTCACTGCTTGACTATCGCCGATTGCCCCGCCTCCGCCTTCAAACATGCTTCGCTCTTCCTTCAAAAGATTCCTCCCTCTCCCTCTCTCTTCTCCATCTTATTCCCTCCTCTCTCTCCGTCCTCGAATTCAATTCATCCCTTACCCCCCGATTAACACCTCCATCATGTCTGCCAACTTCACTGCCGTCACTGCCCAGGATGCTTGCCCTCGTGAGTTCCCCCCACCTCCAGCTCTGAAAGATGAAATGACTAACAATTCTACTCCATTCAGCTGCCGGCCCCTACGTACGTCCCCAGCATACCCTGACCCCCCGGAGTCTCCCACCCAAGCAGAGCTACTTGCCAATGCTCATCCCAATACCAATACCAATGCGAATGCTAACTGCTTGACTGTATAGTCCCAAGCCATCCGCGCCAACGGAACAATCTACGTCTCAGGCCAAATCCCCGCCGATGCCTCCGGAAACCTTGTTGAGGGTAATATTGGTACTCTGACTCAGGCTTGCTGCAATAACATTCAGGCTATTGTCACTGCTGCTGGTTCCAGTGTTGGAAAGATTGTTAAGGTTAATGTTAGTACCTCCCTTCCACAAATCCAACTTGCCAAAGCTGGATAGCTGGCAGCTGGCAGGGTGGCTAGCTGGCTAGCTGTGCTATGCTGGCTACTAGCTAATCAACTGCCAATGCTCGCTTCGCTCACATTATTCCACTCACTAACACTATCCTTCTTTCTCCAGGTCTTCCTCACTGACATGGCCAACTTCGCCGAAATGAACGCTACCTACGAGAAGTTCTTCACCCACAAGCCTGCTCGCAGCTGTGTTGCTGTTAAGCAATTGCCCAAGGGTGTTCCTGTTGAGATTGAGTGTATTGCTCTTGAGTAAATGCACTATTATCTGCTGGACTGAGCTGAGCTGCTGGCTGTTGACTGCTGAGCTACTGAGCTGAGCTGGAACATTGGTTTGTTTCTGGGTTTGGTTTGGTTTGGTTGTGGAAGGCGGCTTGCTATAGAATGAAAGAAATAAAAAATAAAATATCAATTATCAATTATACATCATACACTATGCAATTATGTTGGCTTTCCAAAGGCTTTGTAGATGGTGATTGACCCACGTGGTTCTTTTCGTTTGAGTGGCTGTATCTCTCTTCCCCAGCTTCTACCTCTCTCACCTCTCACCTCTTACTCCCCCCCCCATCTCTTTCTCCCACCTCGCCCTAACAACTTGCTTGCATGAAAGGCTATTGAATCACCTTTCACGCAATCTGGGCAAACTGCCTACCTTTGACAACCCGCCTTGCATTTCAAGCTGCACCTCCACCTACCTTGTTTCTAATGGAGGTACGCTGTTGCGTGAAGGCCAATCATTTTGATGCCATCATACAAGAAGGGAGCAGCCACTGACATGATTCATCAAAATTTCTACCTTTCACTAGGAGAATCTCATCCTCTGTGGGAATGCCCCTCATACTCCTAATCTCCCACCCCTTTGCAATCACTTTGTTCTGCAACAGTGCTTCCACCATATAAGAAGGGAACAGTATCTTTCAACAGAACCAGCAACAAAAACTCTGCTCTATCCGCTCTTCTTCCTCCAAGCCAGCTTTTATATAACCCTTCCATATCACAGAAGGCAAAGGGAGAACTAATCCACCATCCGGGTGTCGTGCCAGAGTGGCCTGGTAAGTCTTCAATCTCCAGCTGTTACTGAATATCAGTAGCTATGTGAAACTGACACTGACACTGATCCTTTCCAGAATACGAATCAGCATTCACTGTTTGTATTCATTCCGACTTCGTCCGAACCAACAGTTGATATAGAGAGCTCGACTCGTCTCAGCCCAGCCCAGCCCGGCCAGAGCCAGAGCCAGCTCACATACGACAAACCACGGTCACGAGCATCTAATGCAATCATATTCGTCTTTCCAAACCAATATCCGACCCAGAAGCATACTTTCATCGAAATGCATCGGTGCCCTGGTTATTTGGTTATATAGCCACAGCCTTTTAAGCAGAAACTTCTGCATAGCAATAGCTATACCCCGGCACCAGTGAATACTGGCAGATCCTGCGACATATCATCAGAGTCATGCTCGAGGGACTCAATCTCAAGGAACAAACTACCATTAAAGCGGAGAGCTTCCTGATCTCAAAGGCATTGACAACTCGACGCTCGGGCTGTCGGTGAGTTTAGAGCATGCGGATTAGCGGCATTCTGCTGGGAATTTCAAGCTGCATTTTTTGCTCGCATTCAACTTGAAGGCCCGAGTTTGAGTTTTGATTGGAGATCAGGGCAAGGGACAAAGACCCTGGAAGAAGAGAATTCAGGGCAATTGCGGAACTTGGGAGTCACTACCAAACCAAAATTTGGGGTTCGGTGAGTTCAAAAAATGCGAGATATCTTCAATCTGCTGGGGATTTTCTTGCTGGTACTCATTCAGAGGTCCAGAGTTGAAGTGATGATTGGAGATGATGAAGCAAAAACAGGTGAATGGCCTTATTTGCGCAGTGGGGGGTTTCCAATCTGAGTTAACTGTCTCGAGATGTCTTGATCTTGTCGGAGTTTCCAGAGTTGAAAAAGACCGAATGGAGACCAGGGGCAACAAGAGTAAGTTTCAACATTTTTGTCTGTGTCAAGCTTCTAACATTCTTCTTTTCTAGACGTTCCTGGCGTTTACCATAGCGATAACCCCGACTTGTCCCGCGCCATCGCGAAGCAATCCAGATTCATTCGTGGCAGAACAGTTCGCCGAAACTACAACTGGCGCAATACTCAAATCCTTGTCCAGCTCTGATACAGCCACAGGCCGTGCAGGATCAGCCTTTTAGGACTGATATGCCAGCTGACGTCTCATAACGGGGATTCAGCCTCAGACGAGGCCTATTCATGCCTGGCTACCTACGTCGCTGGTGGCCAGGGACTGTTCTGTTCGCCGGTCTCCGTTGGATTCGTTGGAGAACTCCACTTGTGGGGAGAGGGAGAATGTGATTCCCGAACTGACACGGTGGTATATTGCGACATGATTCACATTCAGATAACGAATGAATGCGAAACTCAAACCTCCCCAGTGACGGTGGACAGACACACTCACATGCCATCCACCGCATGATTCATTGCCTGGTCATCTAAAAACCTTCCAAAATTCCCAATCGAAACTCTCTACCCAATTAACAACATGTTTGGGTTGATCAAGACATCATCAGCTTGTTCTTGCACAGCGTGGCTACATAACCTCTCCCTGAATCAAATCATTGAATCAGACGAGGGCCAACATCTTGGCTGGCCATATTTTTCAGTGCCACCAATTGAGCGGAGAAGGCTATTCGGCTTGAATTTACTCCTCGAGGCGAGTTTTGCTCCGCAGCATGTGCCAAAGGACTCCGAGTCCCGACAACCTTGTACGGGACTGGTGAAGCGCAAGTATGAATATGTTTAGTTAAGGCTCAAAATGTTTGCCCTGCTTCGCTTGAAAAAGCTTCACATTGTTATATACTGCGCACCATTTCAGAAAACCGAGAATGTTTTCTCAATTTTTGGATTCGACAACTCAACCAATGGCTAATCAGCCGTTAGGCTTTGTTTTTCCGGGAATATGAAGCAGAGTTCCTAGCCTCGATGAGCCTTTCGACGGTTCGGAGTTGATGAGTTTGTTATTTATCTTTGCCTGGTGAGTTTACAAACCTGAATTTTTTTCGTGATACATTGTTATTTGAACTGCAGAACTGATAAAACACTGTTTCAGGAAACCGACAATTTTCCCAATTCCTTAAATTGACCCGCGTTCCAAGTTGGTTAAACGGTCTCCCCTTTCACGGAATTTTGCAAGATTTCTTCCATTTAAATCTTCATTCAAAATTTTGGATGCTTGATGGGTAAATTGTTTCCACTGGACTTGCCTTTACCTACCGAGGGTCACCAGCCGTCCTATGCTCGGTGAAGTTTACAAACTTTACACCTTCATATATACTACTCGCAATCTTCATCTGAGAACAGTTTTCTTACTGAGAAAAATTCATGCAACTGACAATGTCATAGTATGAGTTGGACAGTCGCATCAAAATTGATGCATCCTGTATAATTGCGAAAACAATCAGACTTTAGCCTCGACTATTGTCTTTCCAGATCCTCTCTTGATAGGATCGCTCGCGCCAAAATATCAATCTGGAGACTCTATTTTTTGGACGGACTGTGGTCAGTGAGGCTCACTGACCTGGTCATTTTGTATCTGCATTTTCTACAGATAACATATCACTTTCCACCATTTGCATTGCACTTTTGGCGGACTTTTGACTGCCTTTGCATATATAGGTTTCTAAGCCTCGAAGTGGGCTAACAAGCCCCAAATTATATTCGAAGTGGCTCGCAGGACGCCAAGTAGAGGCTCACAACCTGTCCAAGCACAGATGGACTACAAGTCTCGTTCCATATGAGAGGTGGAAAAATGCAGCACCCCGGTGATAGGCCACTCCAAGGAGTTGAGTGTACGCTCCAGCTGCAAACAATCCATGAGCTACCGAAGAGGAATGTGTTGCAGTCAGCGCGAATTTCACCTCCCCATCGAATTGGACGTTAACAACGCTGATGTTTTCACGTACGACCCAGCGCAGGAGGAACCAGAATGTGCGAACATGCTACGCATGATCTCGTACATCCAGGAAGATCTTGAAGGACCATGAGTCTCTCAACTGTGCAAGGCCAGATTTACAAGTTTAAACGTGTAGTCAATCGCACCAACACTTCGAGCTGTCAATTCAGGATTTAAGCTCGAAAGTGTCGCGAGCTACACGAGCCCAGAGCCCAGAGAGACTGGCTTTTTTTGCTGCACATGGCTCACCAGTTCAGTCACCGAGATCGACTGTGTAAGCGTGCCCGCCCATCACGCACGGCCAGCCGAAGTCCTCCCTCTACGGGCCTCACTCCCTCCTATTCGCCATCGAGACCCGGTTGTGTTCCCGCAGCACCATCTCCGAGTGCCTGGCCGGGGCCAGTCGATGGGATAGCTCCGAGGTGATCGCCGAAGTCAACCAACTGTTCGATCCCGATGAGACGTCTGCCGTCAAGAACACCTGGAAGTGGCGTCGTCGTACCCAGGTACACTACGCCATCACCTTCGAGCGCATGCGGGAGATGGAGGAAAACACCTTCCACGAGTACTCCTACTTCTCTCGACTGGGCCATCTCATACACCTCAACTGGCTCGACGACCCCTTCGTCCTCTGGGACCGCGCCAACGTGACCGGTGTCCTTTCGGATACTGGTAGTGAGGCAGAGAGCGACGTGGGTTTTGACCTCGTCGGCCATCCGGACTTCGTGTAAATTTCCTTTCGAGTTGAGAGGTAATGGCACTGACCTCCTCTTTGCTCACACGAAACTATTATCATTTGCGACGACCCTTCAATAAAGAGTGGCAAGACACCCATTATTATTGTCGCTATATATAGTTGCAGTGCTTGGACTTGGCGCCTTTATCTCATAATAGAGAACATCGTCTACTTTCTCCAGAATGATGAGTGAAGTAGACAGGCCTGGCATTTCCAACTTTTAATTGGGACCCTGGAATAAAAAATACTGCCAATTCTATTATGAGTACAGAAAGGCTAGCAAGCCTCATCTTACGCGACCAGCAACAGCTCAGTTTCTTGGTCTACTGAGAATACTGATAATTGTACTGAAATCTTGCCCGGAATGCATCAGATCCAGAAACTCCGTCAGTGGTGGCAAGATCTGGAGACTCGTGCTGAATCCGATACTAAAAGACGCCTGACTGATGGATTTGTACAGTCCATTTATCCGTGGATGTGGACTGAAGAAGACGCTCATTCTCATGGTACAGATTGGAAAAAGGTCATTTGCAATATTGGCGATGCCCGGCTTACACTACCTACCATTCCTCACGCATCTACCACTTAGGAGGAACATGCCGCACTCACAAAGTAGAGTGATGCCTTGAGATAGATCCCAATTTTCTGGAATTTCAAGTCCCGCGCGCAGTGTCTGGACTTCGAACACAGTTCGGACTCCTGCTGGCGATCTTCATCTTCCATTGCATTTTCCCGGACTTGAGTCTTTCCAGTCATGCTATTTTTCCAATTCTCCAGATCTATGGATCTCCAGAGACCTCAACTAGGTTCATCTTTACTCAACTGTAAATAATATACAGAAGATGATCGCATGCACGCGGAAAGCGGAGCAGATCCTTCACGATCTTTTGAGGGAAAACGGCCAACTTAAAGAGGATTCCCCAGCCCTTTCCCCATAGACTCTTCCTTGGAGAGCTCTTTCTACAAGCATCACTGAGTTTGCTTGTGTCAGGATTTCCACGAGTCTCCGCGATCTTTCACTATATCTCACAATTTATGACTCTGCGTCTTCCAGATGTCTCTTCAGGTGTACTGTTTCCGAATTCGCCATTTTGTTGTCTTCGGGCTCTCTCTTTTGTTTTTGCTTCATGTTTTCTGCAAATCTTGCTGTCTTCGGGCGAGTTGCTTCCTTTCGTGTCAAGAGCTTTTAGCCGAGCTACTTTTTTGCTCTGCTTTCTCTTTCTGATTTTCCACCCACTAGCGGTTCCTTGAGCGAGTTTGTTTGTCGGGAATGCGTCAAACCAGCATGCAAGCGGCGTGGAGGGAGGCCAAGGCTACACCGCATTGCAGTTTTAGAATAGAATCCGTTTTATTGAGAAAGAATAGCATGTATTTCATGGTCGCGGGCAAGTCTATGAGAAAGAATGGGAACTTATCACTCCACCCCATCTTGTAAATACTTATCTTGAAAATGGGTGGTCCGCGGTGCAAAATTGAGTTGAACGTATTGAGAAAATCGCCCATGCTGTATTCTGATATTCAAGAGCACATGTGCACTATTCACGAATCTGTCCCTCAAAAAGCCATGGACAAGAAGTTAAAACATATCCTTTCCAAGATTCTATTGGAATTTTTATTCAAACAATAGAATAGATAACATGGCTAGGAAAATTAGTAGAGGACGCGATACACAAGCCTGAGGCAGCAAAATACCCACTTTTTGTATGTCAAAGTGAATTCTAATCCAACTACACAAACAAAGAACCGACCACCATCAAGCTCAAACCAAACCAAATAAAAAAAAAAACGAAGCAGGAAAACAAGATGCCTATAAGGGGACTCGATCCACCAATCTTCAAATCAAATCAACCAAAATCGCATAAAAAAAATATAAAAAGGGGGGCGTGCTCCGCCAGGCACTCCGCTTAATTATATAGGAGTATAGTAATGTATCCCTAAAGAGGGACCTTTTTAGCGTCCCCACGAGAGTGCTTGCCCAGCAGCCAGGATGGGAGTGGCGTCATATGACTATACATGGCTGCTGAGATATACCATCGAGCCACCCGGGGGACCTTGCCATATTCCTTCCGACTTTGGGTGATCGCCACTATCTCTTCTATTACTATGGTTAGACCTCTCCACAAATATGGGGAAATCTCCTCCGGCTTTGATACTATCAATTATGTGTAAAACAAATGTGAATACTGAAAATAGATTCACCGCGTACTACTCCTACCGGGGAATCTACTACAGTAAAGTAATATCTCAGACATCAAGCGCCAAAAGGCTCATTAACTGCCAGAGGCAGCTAGTAGTTATAGATGTATGCAATGGTATAGACCGAGTCTATCTGATATTCTTTACACAATGGCAAGGCGAGATAACTCAGCGCCCTCAGAGCCTCAATCCCTAGGCTTGCGAGTCTCGCCAGCCAAGTGCACACAGAAACGCGATTCCGAAAGACCAAAATCCAATTAAGCAGAGCTTGGGGACATTCTGATCTCTATTTTAACTTAGTGCATTGGTAGGCCTCGATGTTGTTGATCCAATCGTCACCGAGTCTCTTGCTGCCAGGATACAGGACTTGGAAAGTCGTGGAAGCTCCGTGACCAGGTATTCTGAAGGATGTTAGCTTTTGTGCCGAATCAATTTGAATGATACACTCACGCTCCGAGCTGGCAAGCATAGCCCTTTGTCCCGAGTTTGAACGAGCCTATGTTGGTCTTGTACTCTTTTTTGATATAGTGTAGTTCGCCGGGCCTCTTGCATTCTTTATAGCAGCCACCCCCATAATTGTAGCCATGGCATACTTTTACATCAACGCAATATTTGGCGCGAGCTTCCAGATCTCCACCCTCAGCTTTGGTTCGTTAATATCATGATAGAAGCTTGTAGAGGTACAACCGAAAGAGGGAAGTTTTTACCTGCAGGTGCAGCAATGGCTTGGGAGGTAGCGAATGCCATCAGTGCGAATGCTGGGGTGAATATTTTCATGATTGCGGATTGAGTAAGGTTGATAGATACTTGCTGGATGTGCAGGAAACAAAATCTGAATTCGAATACAATGGATGAGTAAGATTCCGTTGACTATTTACATATTTGACATCCGGCGCATGCTAATATGCAAAGTCTGGTATAGAATGGAGTAAATTTTCTAATTATGTCACATTCCTGACCGACACAGTGCAGATCGGTGTCCAGGCGGACGCCTTAAAAGAGGCTCTCTTAAGGAAATCATTAATTTAGTAGACTCAAGGGCTCATGTAGACCAGTGGCGGCCAATAACATCTACATTACCCTTGTTCAAATGCAGGGGTTCTCAGCTCAATGTGAGTTGCCAAAACTCAATCGTTCCGAGTCCATGTCATTGTTATAATATCGAGGGTGATAGGATATCACTCCGCGCAAGGTAGTACCATAATAGGGTGCATAAGGCTGCGACCCCATTCTTCCACCACAGCCTGGACGCCTGAAGATCATGCTCCAACATTACAAGATCTGCGCTAATGATTGCTTGGTCTAGTGGCACTAACTGAGCTTCCCCACTGGCCTTGGCAGCTGTCTACAGTACTCTCCGCAAAATATGTCCAAAGCAAACTTTTCATGGGGTTTTCAAGTCTAGCGGAAATACTAGATTCTGCAGGGCGCCTACTTTTCGTGGATTAGATGTACGATCGAAACTGGTGGCCTGACAATTCATCATTCCTCGCGAAATATTGCTTGGCAGGACTATTAATGGAATCATGCCATGCATATTGGGTGTTTGAAAGAAGGAATGTACATTATAGGCTCAATGCCGCCCGGCAATCACCCGGTGATTATTTTATGGATAGTACCTCGCCCTTCCCACCCTATATGCAATCCGGCAGCACCCAACTGGGCACTGATTGCATAAAGGCCTACACTGAAAGGTGAGCCGTGCCGAATGGGAAGGGCATTCTATTCTATTTTTTCAGCTTTCAAAGATTCTAGAAGTAAGACAACTCTAGATTTCGAATGGAACTTTCCGCCACTACGAGTGGTAGAGTACATGACTTTGATAGTGGATCATGATCGTTCGAAATGTCGTTCCACTGGGGAAATAATTCCGGTACCCTTCGAAGTTTCCCTGGTTTTGAAATCCATGATTCTTAATTTGATATTATTCAATCAGCTCATGGCACAAACGTTAAAAGAGTGGATCCGTTTGCCGATGGCATCTCTACAACCCCGCAGCCACTATAAGCAGATCAGAATTACCTTCCGAGAGAAGAAAGATGGGGCTTCTACTATGAACTAGTGTTCTAGAAGGAACCAAAAATTGTGGTACATTTGTGCACTTTTACCGAGGTCTTTCCTCATCTGCTGTGGGACTTACTACAGCCTCAGGCACCAAGCCCACACACCTTAGTCGCCACCTCCATGTTCTCGTTTCTCCCTTGCTAGTTATCATTACCAGCATCAATCAGTCAAGTTATCAAATTATCGGATCTACAAATACCAGGTATGAAACATCATGAAAATGAACAATTTAATATATTAATCTGGTCTGTTTAAGCATTACCATGCCTCTCGAATACTTTGCGGATCCCCGCTCGTTCGACTGAGAGACTCATGTGTAACATCAATCTGATTCGATACCACAATTCCGTTCGAAGGTGCCCCATCAGCGCTTCCAGATCGAACAGGAGCAACCTGAGTCTTCATATTATGCAACTTAATCTCGTCCTCCATCATGCGTTCCTCACTCTCAGTGAACGTCATACCAATCGTGATAGGGTCAACAGCAGGGTTTCCTCCACCTTTGCGACTATTGCCATAATCACCCCGACCACTGATAGTACGGAACCCACCGGGGCCAGAGGGTGACTTATAATTGGTCCTTTGAGATGAGCCGAATCGGCTACCGAATATCTTTGTGAGCCAGGTGCGGAACAAATGGAAGACCATTGGAAGGTTGGTTGTTATGACTGCGACGAAGGTTTCGCGGGTGCCCCATTCGTCGGCAATGGCGGCGCCATTATCGGGTTCCTAGGGAATTGGCAGAGTGTTATTATGGTTTTTTCTGAGTTTGCGTGGTTAGGTTCAGGATGGGTGGTCACTCACGACTAGCAGGAAGACACTTTTCAGTGTTGCGCAGACGAGGATGAAAATACCGGCGCTGAGAACGATGGTAGTTGCGACCTTCTTGATCGGCTTTAGACTGGATTTCCAGAGCATGGGGATCGGGATGAAGATCAGGTATGGGTCCGTGATAAGATTGGCGGCGAACGTTACGGCGATCACTGGCTTGGCGATCGCTGGCTGACACACATCTAGAGAAGAAAACCATCAGCATGAGAACAATGACATGGTGTCTGGATTTCAGAAATGACTGAAGGGGGGTAATCACTTACTTCCCGGATCAGGATTAATCTGCCAGTTTTTGTAAAACGGCCTGCATGATGCTAGAATTGTGACGATGCTGGCAACGAAGCTCACTGCGACGAGGGTGAAGCCGATGTAAATTGGGATTTGGTACCGGCGACCGAGGCCTTGCTGTAGTACTATTCAGTAATGTGTTCTGAAGGCTTTGTGTTTTTTATCTTGGTTCAGTTTGGTGAGGTGCTTACCATGAGGCGGAGATAAAAAGCCAACATTGACAACTTCAGCGAATTGATCAATGCTACGTAAGTGCTCCAACCTGCGATTTGGATTTTAGAGCCGATAACCCTGGCAAGATTGTCAGTCACTGGAAAAATCATGGCACAGATCTTTTTTGTTGCGGAATATACCTGTGGTGATATTCTAAGCTGCTGGGCGATAACGCGAGTCTTTGAGCAGCCGTCATGCTATTATTCGCCAGGCCGTTGGCTACATTGCCGACAGTATATGCGAGAGCTGTTTGTGCTGTATAAAATATCTGTACTCTATCAGTAAGTGCACACTCGGGGCAACATTAGTCGGTTTTACGCACAATGCCCATCCATATCAGATAGTCATCCAATCGCAAATTCCTTATCCCTACGGCTCCAATTCGGGCGAATGTTCTGAGTATCGTAAAAGCGACACCGAGTGCGTATAAAGTCCATAATTCAACGTTCTGCTTGTAGGCCGCATCGGCCTGGGCATCTCGCGCCGTTAAACCGTTGATCATGTTTAATAGTGGGATTGGCGGGGTCGGATCAGCGATGGAGGGTGCAAGCAAAAGCACAGGGCATCGAAGGATATTATAGAAGATAGGCCACTTTCCTTCCCTCTATTGCGTAGCAGTTACCGAGTCTTCGGGATTGCCGAGTGTTTCGTGATCTTGTTTTTAAGAAAGAGGTTGGATGCATGTGCAAAAAAGCCGTTTTATTGAGATTGATAGATTTCTGTCAAAAAATGGCCACGAGGATATCACATTTCCACAAAAAAGAGCAAACTTAATTGCCGGCATGATTGCAAAGAGGGCCCCATTTTTAGCTAATTCCAAGGAACCCATCGGACATACCGACCAGAGATCTCACCAAGGCAAGATGTCCTTGGCAGGGCTAGCTGTGTTCTGGTTCGTGGACGAGGAAGCTATTTACGTACCCTGTTCCACATCTAAATTATTCACCAGTATTATCCTGCCACTCTGACTCCGCACACAATAGCATAGTTACCACCTCGAACCTATGTTCTATGCTAGTCCAAGTTTGTAAGTAGTTCCTTTGCAGAGCTTTCGCGTGGCTGCAGCCTCCAAGCCTTCATAGAAAGTTTCTAATCCACCTTTGTTTCCGGGCGTTCTGTAGTACATTACACTATGCTTTTTCGAGAACTATTTCTGGCGCCGAGATCCCGAAGGAAGGACATTGGAAGCAAATATTCTGCTCAGGGAGATAACAGTTCTATTGCAAGCTTTGCGTGATGAAACTCAGATATATTATCTTAATGTCGATATGACCAAGGCCGGATAGTGGGAACAATCTGGATAACAGTCCTAACCGAGGTTGCACCATACATGGCTGTTTTCTGGACTCCCCACCAGGCAATATCCATAGATTAATGGGGTGGATCGCCCAAGACCAGTGTGATTACCAGAAGCCATCGGCGATGAGCCTATAATAGTGGAATGCTTGTGTAAAGAGGGGCCGAGGCTCCGTCGGTCGCCGAATCGCCCCACCGGTTTGGGGTCTAAAAACCAGAAAACCAGATCAGGTATGGTATCTCGGAGTCTTTTTTCGGGGCCACACACTGAACCCGGCCGAACAATGCAATTAACAAAGCTAGAATTGCGCCAGTGTCTCATACCGGATATGAATTTGATCCGAGAATATGGTGGCGTGTATTCCGTATAGGGGGATAATTCTGACTCGCTGAAGTTCCTACCCACAATAACTTTTGTATTAATTTTGATCGTCCCTACATTTTAACTTCTGGGAGATCAGATTGATTGTTTCTCAGCTTTCAATTATGTTGTCCGTCAAGCTACTCGCTGCCGTTACGGCTTGGGCTTCCGTTGTGGTGGGAAGCTCTTTGCAAGGAAGCTGCCCCAGCTGCGATGTTGACTTGAAGACCCTGGGAAAAAACCTTTCTAAAACCGCCAAGGTATACTGCCCAGGTACCAGTGGCTTCAACAACGTGACTACCCGTTGGTCTGTCCTTGAAGAGCCTAAGGTCAATGTTGTTGTCGTTCCTGGAACTGAGAATGACGTTGCTGAGACTGTAAGATCTGCTATTCATCCTTAACCTCTTGAGTGGAGAAATTGGGTATACTAACTGTGGTCTTCTTTTTTTCATGTAGGTCAAGTACGCGAACAAGAAGAACCTTCCATTCCTTACCTACAATGGTGTTCACGGAGCTCTGGTCTCTCTAGGAAAGATGGACCGCGGCGTCGGCATCTCTCTTAGCCAGCTGCGCAGCATCGAGATTGCCGAGGATGGACAAACAGCTACTTTCGGTGGTGGTATTATGTCTAAGCAGGTCACTGATGACTTGTGGGCAGCTGGAAAGCAGACTGTCACCGGTACCTGCGAGTGTGTCAGTCTGCTAGGACCCGCGCTCGGTGGTGGACATGGTTGGCTCCAGGGACACCACGGCCTGGTTGCGGATCAGTTCGTTTCAATGAATGTTGTACTTGCCGACGGTACCTTGACAACTATCGACGCCGACTCTGAACTGTGGTGGGCTATGAAGGGCGCAGGCCACAACTTTGGAATTGTTACCTCGCTCACCAGCAAGATCTACGACATCGAACACAGCGATTGGGCTATTGAGACCATTACATTCAGTGGCGACAAGGTCGAGGCCGTTTACCAAGCAGCTAATGACCACTTGATCAAGAACGGTACCCAGCCTGCTGGCCTTATCAACTGGTCCTACTGGATGAACGATGCCACCTCTGACCCCAACAACCCTGTCATCGTTTTCTATATCATCCAGGAAGGTGTCAAGGCTGTCGACTCCATTTACACCAAGCCCTTCCACGACATTGGCGCCATTTCCGTCAAGCCTCAATCAGGTACCTACAAGGACCTCGCCGGCTGGACAAGCATTGCCGTCGACTCTCCCCCTTGCCAGAACATGGGATTCGCTAATCCTCGCTTCCCCATCTACCTCGAAAAATACAACGTTCCCGCCCAGAAGAAGGCTTGGGATATTTACGCCCCCGCCATCCGCGGCTCTTCTGCCTTCAACAACTCCATCTTCATGTTCGAGGGCTACTCCGTCGGAGGTGTTCACGCCATCCCTGCGGATTCCACCGCATTCGCCTCTCGTTCCGAGAACCTGCTTGCCGCACCCATGATCAACTACGAGCCTTCCGGTGAAGCCCTCGATCGCAAGGCCGCTGATCTTGGTAACCAGCTCCGCAACGTCCTCTTTGAGGCAACCGGCGAGAAAGATTTCCTCGCTTACATCAACTATGCCTACGGAACAGAGAAGTCGGAGCAGATCTACGGTGCTGAGCAGTGGCGCCAGCAGCGTCTGCGTGATCTCAAGCAGAAGTACGATCCTCAGGGCAAGTTGAGCTTCTATGCTCCTATTGAGTAAGGGGCGCAAGGGGACGAGTGAGATTTGGATGATAAGCATATATGCTCAGGCATTTAGATAATTTGTACATTAAATTAGCGGATACTAGTATTTCAGGGCTTCAAGTCCCTTTTTAGAGCGAATAGACGCAAATTTGCAGACAAACGCATTGATTATGTAGAAATTCATATGTAGAGATTTCTGATCTACACCTTGTTCCTCTACAGATAAAATGTCTCGGATAATCAAGCACTGCCGAAAAGTAAATGATTTGGTCGAAATTACCGAAATCTCTCTTGATCATCGCCCATGAACACTTCTACATACATGTCATATCGGACTTATTTGCTTTATTGAACTTTTTTTACTGTGGCTACAAGCATCACATATGTAGCAATGGTCGAGATCAGTCTTCCAAAGTCAAAATCAGCTTGCAAGAATAGCCCTTGGATCCAAAGCTCGAGAACGAGCTGGGGCTTTTGCCACCATTACCCCACTCCTCTTTTCATGCATCACCCCGTAATCTCTCGGTCATCCCCAGAAATGATTGGCCACCTTTTCGCTGTTAAAGAAGAATTTGAAGTTAAAGTATTCATTTTCGTCCGGTCGGCTGAAGATCAGATGATTCTAAGAGCAGATGTAAGAAAGCCACTCACCCGTCGATATTCACCAATGATGGAATGAGAGATGAAAGCTCTCAAGCTATGTAAAAAGAATGACCCTCTGAAATTTTTTGAGACTTCTTTTTGCAAGGAATACTGCCTATCTCCCATATTTATCATAATAACCACACAAAATGCCATCTGGCTCATGCATTTGCGGAAAGTTGAAGTATGAGATCGCCGGAAACCCCAACCGAATGGTACGAGATCCGATTCTCCACTTTTTGAATGGAAGTCAACAAGCCGCCTTCTTCAAATACTAAAACAAGCTCCAATTTAGGCACTTTGCTACTGTATATCTTGTCAAAAGATTAGCGGTGGCACTCATACCGTCAACCTCATGGTCCCCGAAAGCGAAATGAGTCTAAAGATCGGATTCCCAAAGACTTTCACGCAGGTCCATGAAACCGGCATGAATCTTACAGTGCATTTTTGCGGGGATTGTGGGGGTGTGATCTACAAAACGGCTGATAGCGAGGATTTTGCTGGGATGGCTGTAGTGCAAGCGGGGACTGTTGATTATCCAAGTCTCTTGCAGAAGACCAAACCGTCGATGGAGCTTTTTACCAAGTACAGGCCATCCTGGATTTCACCGGTGGAAGGTGTAGTCCAAAAGCATGAGTTCTGAAATTTTTGTGAAGGCTATCATTTGATCATAGTGTCTTCTAGGTGTTACTAGTAACTTGCAGAGATCTTGTATCCTGGAAATTGCTCTTATGCTTTGTTGACGCTGGTATGTTTGCTGAGGCATTCAGTCCGCACATCTCTCACTCACCCATGATTTTACTTTTCTCTTCTCTTGGCTATTGAATGAATCGATTAAATACGTTTTAAATGACCTCGAATCAAATGGCTGCCTGGTATCTTTACTTATGTTTGGTGTTTCGCAGCTTTGTAGAATAATAAGCACGAGCGCGCTATACTCGATCTGTCGAATCGTGTCCGCGCGGACACGATTCGACAGATCAGGCATAGCTCTCTAAAAATGGCTTATAACTATAGACCATTGGGTATCAAAAGCAAAAATGCATTGCGAAAACATTTGGATATATCTCATACAAGCTGGGAAGAATTCCTCGAAACAGCGCTCAAATGAACAAGCCGTGTATGCGCTTGAACCCGATTTTTTCTATTGAATACTTTATCACAATAGCGACACTGAAATTCTCCCGGTGCGACATGAATCGATTCGATATGTCGCATTAGCGAAGATTTGGCGACGAATCGTCCTCGATAAGTGCAATCTTTCCAGCCGCATTTGAATTTCTTCCGCTCCCTACAAATAAAATATAATGTATGTTTTAGAGAAGCAATGAAACAGGATCCAGATTGATAAGCACTTACATCGAATCATTTGGAGGAATAACCAGGGGCTGGAAACCGCTGGAAACGGTAGTTCCCTCTACCTGCGAAATCTCTGGCAAAGCAGCATGAGGCTGAAGGTGTTCATTGCACCAAGTTGGGGGCGGAAAGCCAGTGGCCGCGGTCGGATCGTGGGGCATGGCGTAGTAGGCGTAGGTTAAATTCGGCACGGGGTTGTTGAAATTCCAGAGGTCGGCTGGGTCCAATGAGCTAAAAGGGACTTGCACGAAATCGTAATGGGACGTGCTATTGAGAATGGAACCCCAATATGTGGTTCCGACCTGATGTATAGACGAAGGGAGTGATCCATGGCCTTGCTTGTGGGAATCTAGGGGCTGTTCATAATTTGCCATATTTTATAAATCTGTGAAGTCATAGCTCGTGAAATATTTGAGACATAAAACATGAGAGTGGAAGGAAAAGGAGAAGGGAATTTATAGGAAGGGCAGTTGGATTGGAACTCAGGCCCCTGTGTGCTCTAGCTCTAGCACAGAGGACTTTGGAAGCATGAGCAAAGGAAAAGGAAAGGTATACCAGGAATGTAGAGAGATGAGGGAACTGAGCATTTGATGCAGGTAGCGGCTACCAAATAATGCAAGAAATGACGACTGAGAATATGACTTTAAATTGATATATCCATTGAACTATGGGATATTGAGGAGTGTGATGTTTGATGGTCTCTGTTGGCTAGCCCACGGAGCGTTACAGGCGGTGTACCTCAGATGTATTGGAATATTAGGACTAGGAAGTGTGAATAAGCTTTGATTGGTCAGACATTCATGCAAAACCCGAATCCTAACTATTGAGGTGACTGGGGCTGAAAGAAACAAAAGACAAATATTCAATCGCGTTGGCATCAAGATCGTATGAGTACTAGCACTCATCATACTGCTACCGAATAAATTCAGGGTATCTATTTAACCAGCGTACCTCCAGCCTTCTGGCTCGCCAGCAGCATCTTCAGCTGCTTTGAGTGCCTTGTTCTTCTTGGCACAATACCACTTCGTCATGAGAGCAAAGATAACAGTAAGGCCACAGCCAGCAATAATAGCGCCCCCGCCAGTCTGGTAGTAGGGCTCTTGGTTGGTCAAAAAGAAATATGGAGTAAACCAGTGGGAAATCGAGGAGACGCAGTTGGCATAAGCAATCAAAGCAGCACGTTTAGTACGAGGGCGAGGAACGACAGTTGTCTCCCATGAAATTTGCACCTGGCGAGTAAACATTAGCTTATGATCTGTGATTTTGTGAGATGATTGCGATGACTTACACTGAGACCAGCAAAAGGGCCTACGACAAGTAGGATCATGGCAAAGTAGCGAGCGCCCACATTCAGGGTTGTGATCATTACCACAGCACCGACAAGAGTCACTAAGATGGGCACTATAATGTGAAATCCATGCTCCAGTCTTCTACCAGATGACCATGAAATGCCCAAAGTGGCTAAGAAAGCGATGACAGGCGGGGGTGCCTGAATGAGGTATGTGATGTTACTGTCAAACCCGAGAGTTTTCACAATCTGAGATTTGGTTAGTCAAAATGCGTAGCTCTGTGGCCTCTAAGAGAAAAAATGTCTCACCGAAGGGAAAAAGTCTTTGTATGACTGAGCAATGATAAGTGAAAAATGAATACCCGCAAAAAGATGCGAGAAAGGATCTTTCATGGCTTTCCAGAACCCATCCCAATGACCTCCTGCATCATCCTCCGACAGACCACCGGCCGAAACCGTCTGACGATATTGGGCCATGGCCAACTCCTCCTCGGTCATAAAGTATGTACTAGTTGAGTCCGGGAAATTTGGGATGAACCAGAAGCTCACAAGAGCGACGACTATACTGACGATGCCTAGATAATAAAGGTTAAAGCCAAATACTTGGGAAAATTCGAGTGCAGTCAGAGCCTACCTTCAAGTAAAAGAAACCATTTCCATGCTCTAATATTTGCGACTCCCTCCATATTATCAAGTATGCCAGCCGCGAGAAGACCCGAAAGGGCTTGCGAAATAGTGTTACCGGCATGCCATATACTCATCCGGAGAGGTGACTCGTTCTTCGTATACCATGACGAAGTCATCAAGGAGACTGCAGGTACGAATGGCCCCTCAACAAGGCCGATAAGAAAACGACATAAGATGAAGCCCCACCCTGCTGTAACAGCAGGCATGCATATGGTGACGATAGACCAGGCGAGCATGCAAGCAGGTAGAAGCAAACGTGGACTTCCTTTCGCAACTATAACATTAGCTGGTATTTGAGAGATAATGTATCCCACATAAAACATGGAGATTCCGGCAGACCACTGGGTATCGTTCATTCCCAGATCTTTTTGCATGCCGGCTAATCGTGCATTTGATACATTGATTCGGTCAAGATAACTAGAATTCCATTAAATAAAAGACATATCGAATTGAAATGCTGTACTCACTTCATCAGCAACATCGCTGTGACCATTGGCAGAAATTTCCAATCTAGCTTGCGAACAAGAGACTTCTCAATTGCTTGCAGCTCCTCTTGTGATTTGTCTCTTATGATTTCGTATCGCTCCAAAATTAGATCCCTCTCTGGAGCGAACTCTTCAAGCTCAACATTGCTCTTGATGTCAAGAGAATGGCGATTGGAATTTACCGACCGAGGCATTTTGTCGGACCGGGACCGTCAACGATATAAACGTGCTATTTCGCGGTGGTGCTGGTAGAAACATGAAAAGCTGGAAATATCGCTTGATTTATAGATTTTGCACAGCCTTGCTTGGCGACAATGGCCTTGAGACGGGTGATGAGTTCGTTGAAAAATCCATTGCCTTTTCGCTCTTTCTTTTCATGAACATCAACCATATCCCCATACCCCGCGTCTTTGAAATGAACGTGCGGTACCCCAGGATTTCGGCCATGCCAAGCTCTTCGGACTTTACCCCGGCATAATGCCCAGGCGGACTTTTCCCGAAAAACGAATCAGTGAATAGAGAGCCGACCGTCATGCCACAAGAGAGATCTTAGAGCAAAATATTGGCAAACCATGTTCGTCCAAGAGGAAAGGATGGCCTGATATCGGCTATTTAGGTATATAGAGGATCAATCTCCACCTAAGCTTGAACGAGGATGGTGGGACTAGTCGCAAGTGTGCCTGAGACATGGTCTTCAGGCATCCATCCCAACACTTACATCTCTCACTTCCACCACCTGCACCATTATCAATACACAACTTTGTTGCCATCACTCATATCCTATTCCTTGTAGGTTATGAGCCCTCGCTCAATCTACTGAGTCCTTTTGCTTTTAGCATCAATTGCTTTCTTTTTCGTCAGAAAAAACGCGTTTTCCGACAGGTGCTAGCACCTATTGTTGTTGTTATTATTGACTCGCTGCACCATAAACCCAGCACTGCAGGACTGTCGAGTTTTATCAACTTTAGGCTTTATTTCATTAAATAAGGCCCGTTTCATCTCGGTTTCATTAAACCTACGTTAATATTGACCTTTTCTCTCTTATTTTATCCTCGTTTCACCTCAATCGTTGTTATAGTAGATAAAAACAGCAGCGAGAGCATTCGAAACTCAGTGCTAGTACTGACTAGTGTTGATAACTATTAAGACTGGATTTTCTATCTTGAGAACACTATTTATTATAAGAATCCTAAACTCTAGAAGGTTATTACTAGCTAGTATGCCTTAGATTTATATAACCTAATCGAACTATTACCTGTCTAGATATAGGCACAGGCTGCTATTTATTTTAATGTCCCTGATACTTAATTAACTGTAGTATAAATCTCTGAATGGACTACTTAATTTATTAATACCCCTAATAATAAACTTGAAGAGTAGGAGAATCTGAACAAATCGGCTATCTACTATATTATAATAACTGTTAAGCCTTCTGTATTAGGTAATCTTTGTAGAGAGAAGAACACCTATGACCTAATTAAGTATATTCGAGATAAATATAGTTCTCTGTCTAAAGAGAGCTATTAAGCTTATATTAATACTCTGCTTGGCTATTATTATAAGCTAGAGATAAATCCTACTATATTTATCTCTAAATTTTGTAGTCTAGTCCTTATACGAGATACTATTACTGGTCCTAACAATAAGTTAGACTAATTGTTTGTTTATGTCTTCTTTATCTCTACTATTTAGGTATATAGACCTAAAATCAATAATTAGGTTTAAATATACAAACCAGATCTTAATTTATCTTCTTTAGTAAACGATACTATTTAGTCCTTTATTAATAATAAAGCCTATTAGGAGAGACAGACTATTAACACTATCTGTCTCTGTAAAGAAAGAGACTAATCTACTAAGGATAAGGATAAGCAGTTCAATAAGGGTAAGAAGGATAGAAAGAAGGATACTGATAAAAAGGGCTATAAGGCTATTATATATAAATATTATAGCTTTCTATACTATTATACTGAGGCTAAATGTTTTAAGAACTCTACTAATATAGTAAAAGCTAATTAAGCAGAGACTCAGCTTTAGTCTTAACTCTATCTAGGTTAATATTAAATCGCTAATATTGCTTATAATACTAGCCTTGCTTTACTTATAGACCTAGATTACTTTTTCTAGGCGAATTCTGTATCCTTTATAGATCTGTATATTATTATTAATAACAATATACCTTATAACGATTTCTTTAGAGGTCTTAATAATATCGATTAATCTCTTTATAATACTTATGATTATATCTTAGTAGACTCTGAGTATACCTTAGTAGCCTTAGGGCTATCTATACAATCTAATATTCCTCTACTAATAGAGATTAATAAGATTAACGATCTTAATAGTATTAATATTAATAACCTCGACTTTAGTCTTTAGGCTAATATATTAGCTAATATATTAATAATCGATACTAAACCCTTATAGACTAATACTATCTAGACAGCTAAGATCTTAATAACTAATTAGTTACTCGATTTAGGTACCTTAGCTTATATAATATCTTATAATACTTATTTTATTAGCTTTAAGCCTTAGTATATCTAAGTCTACTTTACTAACTCTTATACTGTTTATATAGAAGGATATAGTACTATTGTCTTTACTGTCTCTTATAGAGACCCTAATAATCTTATTAAATTTAAGTTAGATAAGATTTAGCTTATATCTGATCTATTAACTAATCTTATCTCTATACCTGTTCTTATAGATAATAGTATAAATATTTAAATTGACTGCGATCTTATAAAGGTTATTCAGAACAATATTATTGTTGCTGCTGTATTTTGCTAAGGCTAGTAATATTAGTTTTATAACTACGAGAATACTGCTCTTTATACTTATCTTGTTAAGCTTAACTAAATTATGTTTACTACTAAGGTAGGTCAAAAGGTTGTTCTAATTTATATAGACCTTGTATATTATTGTATCTGTTATACTAGTCTCCTTAAGGTATCTTATATACCTGAGTACTTAATTAGTATTAAAATCAAGAAGAACACTAAAATAGCTAATTACTATATCCTGTATATAATAGATAAGAGCTACACCCTGCTATATAGGGGTATTAAATAAATTGTCTTACTACCTAGTGATAAGATTTACTTTGATCTCTAGAGATCTATATCTATCTGATTAAAGAGAGGTGTTATCTCTTTTATTATGTTTATTAATAAAGTGTTAAGGTATTATTAGGTATATCTGCTTAAGGATAAAGGGCAAGAAACTGTTCTTAGTAAGCTCGATGAATTAATCGCTTACCTTAAATATTAGTTTAATTATAAGATTAAGACTATCACTACTAATAGTAAACCTGGTTTTATATCTATAGAGACTAAGTTATCTCAACAGAGCATTAATTTTATTTAATACCCAGGTTATTTATATTAATTATCAGATATTAACAAGTCTAAGAATTGTTATCTTATTAAACCTCTTATTATAGTTAGTATAGCCAACTGTTTACTAAAAGAACTATAGAGAGAGATCCTTCTTAGTGTTAACTATATATTAAATCGCCTATAGTATTTAATAATTAGTATAACTCTGTATAAAGCCCTTTATGGCTAGAAACCTAATATCT
The DNA here is from genome assembly GCA_020086695.1 of Penicillium sumatraense. Classification (NCBI taxonomy): domain Eukaryota; kingdom Fungi; phylum Ascomycota; class Eurotiomycetes; order Eurotiales; family Aspergillaceae; genus Penicillium; species Penicillium sumatraense. The sequence continues at coordinate 282,851 of JAGIKU010001115.1, read as the reverse complement.
CTTACCTCTGTGTCCTCAGATATCTAGTATAGTATCTATTAGACAAGACCTAGCGTTCTACTAAACTACACAGTTATATAGTAGAGGGTTGTCTTATTAGCTACAGTAAAGATTACGATTATTGTATTTACGATATCAATAAGCATATTATTATATTATCTCGTAATATTATCTTTTAGGAAATATCTACTTAGGAGTTACCTAATCCTAAGTATAATCTTAATAGTATATCTAACCCTAAAGACCTACTTACTATCTCTAATACTAATAATATTATTAATTAACGACTCTCTAAATGTTTTATACTTACAGAATTCCTGTAGGATACTGACTAAGTTTAATAGCCTATCTCTCTAGACCCTCTTTTAGACCCTCCTTCAGACCCTTATCCTCCTACACCTCTAGTTTTCACTAAGTCTTATTATATAAAAAACCTCTCTGTTTTTAACTCTCTCTTGTCTATCTCAGACCTTATACTTTATAAATATACTATTACTTCTCTGCTCTGCTGATCGATCGAAATGAATCCTATCCTATATAACCTATTATTGCTACTATTAGTAATAACTAGAAAGGACAGAAATAGGGAAAATGATAAAATAGGGGGCTATATAGACTTAATTAATAAGTTTTATAAAGTACCTAAGCTCTTAGAAGAGGAACTAGGAAGTTCTGTTCCTCTATAATAATTGTCTAGGAAGAAAAATACTTTAACTCAGAGAAGAGAGAGTACTGAATATCTTACTTCTAAGAAACCTTATAAGCTATACACCTAGTATACTGTTAATATAACAGATATTATTAATAATAATAGTAAACCTATTCTATCTAATATCGAAACTACTACTTCTCTGCTTAATAAGATAAACCTTACTACTAATTAGGTTACCCTCGCTAATACTAGTGATTATTAGGTTAATACCCTCTTTATAATAAATACTATTATAAGCGCTAATAAAGACCTGTTTATCTTTACTACTAAGTAACTTAGTATCCCTAATACCTAGGCTAAAGCTATAGTATCTAATAAGAGAGAGTAATAGCTCGAGGCTATATATAAGGAATTATACTATTATAATATTAATAGTACCTAGTATATTGTTGACCCCCCTATATAAAGAAGGCTATTGCTATTACGATAGGTCTTCTATATTAAGTATAATAGTATATTTCGTATCTGTCTTGTTATTAAAGGGTTCTATTAAAGACCTAGCTATAATTATAATAAAATTTATACTACTATTACTAAATCAACCTTATTTAAGATTTTTATAGTAATTACTGCTTAATTAAACTAGTATTACTATTATATCGATTTCGTTACTGCGTTTCTTAATACAGATATTAAAGAGGAAATCTATATCGATTTACCTAATAGAGAGGTTACAGATACTAATCCTAGAAAGATAGGTATCTTATACAAAACCCTCTACAGTCTCAAGTAAGCTCCCAAAGAGTAGTACCAACTAATATATAACATCTTTATTACCATCAGTTTTAAACGCCTTAATACTAATCAGTCTGTTTTTACTATTTATAATAGTATCTACTATATTTATGTTCTATTATATATCGACAATGAGGTTATTCTATCCCTAAATATTAATAATATCGAATAGTTTAAACAAAAAATATTAAGCTATTTTAATATAACAGACAGTAGTCCTATTACCTATTTTCTAGATATTAATATTATTTATAACAGTTAGGGTATCTGTCTCTCTCAGGAGAAGTATATATAGGCTATTTTATCTAAGTACAGATATAATTAATTAGTACCTATACTAACACTATTTCTCGAGAAGGAGGTTTCGAAGCCTAACCCTAACACTACTAACCTCTATAATATTTATTGCTATTAGGAGAAAGCAGGGTCTCTTATTTACCTTCTTACTAACACCTAGGTCGATATCGCTTTTGCTGTCACTAAGGTATACTGTTTTATATATAATCCTAGTCCCCAGCACTTTATTGCCTTTATTTATATCTATTGCTATCTTATTAGCACCCTAAACACCTATATCCTATACTGCTGCACAGTCAACCTACTATACAGATATATCGACTTAGACTAGGTAGGTAAGTATACTAATACTATAATATCAATTAGTGAGTTCGTTTTCGTTCTCGCTAGCAGTCCTATTACCTAGGGATCTAAAAAATAAACCTATATTACCTAATCTAGTACTAAAGCTAAATATATTACAGCAATCCTTATAGTATAAGAATTAGGTTAGATTTAGTTCTTTATCTAGGAATTAGATCTTAAGTATCTTATCTTGGCACCTATAGTCCTTTACGAGGATAATTAGGCTATATAGGCTATCTTATAAAATACTAACTCTAACGATAACTATATAAAGTATATTACTGTTAAATATTATAGTATTTAGTATACGATTGCTAAGGGATAGGTTGTTCTAGTTAATATTTCGACTAATTTAAACGCTATAGATAGTCTTACTAAGCTATTATACTGTGTGTTGTTTATAAGGTTTATCAATTTAATAGGTCTTCGCTGTATCTCGGCATCTTCTAAATAGCTTCATTTTGTACTAGGCCCTAACAGGCATAGTGCAGAGCTTATTCTTAGTTCTTTACTTGTTTCTTTCTTTGTTTAGCGTTTGCAACGTCTCCGGCATTTATATGCCCATTTGTATGTACTGAATAGCTTCAATTTTGCCCGTTAGGGGTAAGCACAGGTGGTATCCGTCTCGTGGGGGGTAGTCGCAAGTGTGCCTGAGACATGGTCTTCAGGCATCCATCCCAACACTTACATCTCTCACTTCCACCACCTGCACCATTATCAATACACAACTTTGTTGCCATCACTCATATCCTATTCCTTGTAGGGACGCTTCTAGACTCCTAGCACGCTAGTCATCCCATTGGTACGAGTCCGTCGGGAAATATCCGGTGGCCGGTAGGTGATTTTCCGAAGACACTATTGCAGTCTGGAATCTTAACTTCGACAAATTCACAAGTATTTGATGTTGCACTACAATTTTGACAGCGCTACTGATCCGAATTTCGACTTAGTAGAAATTAATCAGCTACAGTAACCCAGTAACCCCTTCCTTACTATCCCGCCTCCTCACGAACATTTACTACTGCAATTATTATGACTACCATTACTCTCAAATCAAATACGAATCTCTTGTGTACAATTATGTTCTTCCAACCATTGCCCTCATGGGTAGAAAAGCGATACAGTTTACTCCTTTATCCAGCGAGGAGACATGTATGGCTGTTTAGTCCCCGGTAATAAGTGAGGTGGCATGGAAGGATTACGTCCTGTGCTTGCTTCCTATTCCTTATCTCTCAAATTCAGTTCTCTCCGAATGATTGTCTTTCTGGTCCAGGACTAAACAGAAACAGCAAAGGGAGATCTTATCACTGGAATTTCCTCTGGCGCATGTTTCAGCCACATCGAAATGAAATTCCCTTTAGCGACGGCACATCCGCACCCTGGGGTATTCTTGCCTATAGAGGCGATGGAAGTTCCTTCGCCGTGAGGTGCATAATTTTCCATTATCATACTCGGATAAAAAATCGGCAGATTTACCTATATCCTAGCTAGATAGCTAGCTCCGAGCACAATCCCGCCTTTGCGGACTCAATCGGGCCGCATAGGCGGGATATGCTCAAACCCCGAGAGAGATCCCGAAAATGTGGCACGGTGTTTGAATGACGTTTTTCGGACTATGAGCGAGTTACAGATAACTAGCGATCAGCACAGTATCATGCTCTTCCCGACTAATCTGTACAGTCATAGATATCCCATGTTCATGTCAAGGAGTAGTGATACACTAGTCTCTCGAAAAAGATATCACCTGAGGCATCCGATGATTAGCTATCATGACCATATCTGCAGCCTCATTTGTATTAAATATGCCCACCGGATTCTATAAAAGCATGACTTCAACCCTCGTCTAATTGGGCTTTGTATCGCTATAGAGTATCTTTCTATCCAACTCTTGATCATGACAGTCCTGAAACTTTTGTCACTTGCTGCGCTGACAGCTCTTGTGAGCGCAGCTAATCAAGACCATAACCTGACAATGGCTATGGTCAGAGCGCCTCCGCCTCACTGGCCATTGCCTGTTTTCTCGTACGATTGGGGCGACATTCAGCCAAACTTGACTTCTTCCATCGACAAGGGCATCGAGTACATACAAGAGGCAAAGGATAATGGAGCCAACTTCATTGTGTTCCCGGAGTTGTGGTTTCCTGGGTAAGTAATTGTGACAGGAGTCATCGAATGTAAAATCAACACCCTCTCTATTAGGTTCCCCAAAGGGGCTCTCTACAACAATTGGACCAATACCCACCTACCAACCTACCTAGCCAACTCGATGGTCGTCGGCGGACACGAGTGGAATCGCCTCATTTCCGCCATCAAGACCGCCAAGCTCTATGCATCCATCAATTTTGCCCAGAAATATGGAGACTACGTATACATGGCCCAAGCGCTCATTGCGCCTACTGGTCAAAGGCTCATCCTCAGGCACAAGCTCCGACCGTCAGGAGACGAGCGAGACATTTTCAGCGACGGGACGATCAGCGAGTTCAAGGTTGCCAACACCACCTACGGTCGTGTGGGTATGCTGGAATGTGGCGAGCACGTCTACCCCAGTATGACTTTCCCCATGCAAGCACAGGTTGAGAACTTTCATCTGGGCCCATTCCCGTATATGGGCGATCCAAAAGATGACCGATATCTTTGGTGGGAGGGAGCTGAGTCGAATATTGCTACTGGAGGTCACTATTCGTTGCTTTCTGGCGCGTATAGCTTTTTCACAGCTGTGGGTTTTGCATTTGTGTCGAATCCATTTGGTCAACTTGTCAATTCGATCAGCGCGAATGTGAGTTTCGACGAGCGACCTATCTTCTATCATAATCTTGACACTAGTGGTTTTAATACCACCAGAACTTATGATCCGGACGGTCAGGTTTCTTGGGCTGTACTCCGACAAATTGTCAAGAGTTTCCCAGAATATATTCCTAAGGTGGAAGGGGACCTGGTTCCGCGAAGGAATAATTCTATCAAGTTCTTACTCTCCGGGGCGTTGAACAGTTCACAAGTGAACTACAACACCTAGGTACTTCTAAGAACTTACGATTTTCTGATTTGGATCCAGAGCGATGAATATGTTCCTTTCAGTACTTAGGATCTTAGATAGGTACACAGCAGTACTGCCCTGTGTACACTCATAATCACTGTCTCTACCCACGGCTTTGGGCCAGTCACTTGTGCACCCACTCAACCGACAAAGCAATTGATAACTTTTTTTGCCGCTGGAGCACCTGAACGACATGTAAATTCGGACACTATGGTTCCTCGGGGGAGTCTCTGACAATAGTAGCCTGGTCTCTCGAAGGACCACATATTATGACTCGTTGTAGCATAATAAGATGTCAATTTTCGAAAGTGGGAGGAAAGCCTGAAAATCTTATTGTCTCTCCAGAGAGCATCAGTTTATGTGTTCAGCCCATCAACTTGCTTTTGCTCGTCCAGACTTGGGATTATATAGTGAGCTGAGTGCCGAAAGAAACTATCCGAAATGGACTGTCGTATTCCAAATGGCAGTTGCGAGAATATGGCCAAGACACGCGAAGGTACCAATCGCGCATCTTTCGACGGCACCCGAGTTGGATTTAATCGAATTGTATTGGTAGAAGTGTCGTGGGGACGGCTGCGAACGCACCGCTACCTTCGGCCTTCTTGGCTTGGATGAGATTCGGCAATGAGCAAACGGCATCGCTAACACTGGAAGACGCAGTCTGCCGAATCGCAAAGGGAAGGGGCTTCGGGGCCCAAAAATTCAGGTTGCAGATGACATGTAACCAGCGGCCAAGACGGGCGTGGTTCAACGAGCAATGAACGACTCGGGTGTATCAACGTCGACTGATTACTCGAGTGTAGGGATGGGGATGTAGCAGTGGTGTGAATCAGTGGTGTGAATCAGTGGTGTGAATCAGTGAAGTGTAGAAGAGTGAGAGGTGAGGGTGAAGTAGAAGATGCTGTAATGAATGCCGCAGGGTCAAGGCATCAACTTACTTGCGAGTAGTGATGTACAAGAAAGCTAACCGTACTTTCCCCCGTAATGAAGGTTAGATTCGACTCGAGCTAGATATACATACTAGCCGCACGATGGACATCAGGAATGTGCTGATGTCCATCTCTCTGTATATACCATCTAGCAACTACAACCACCATGAACACCGCCAATACCACAAGCATCAACCGGATTTCCACAATCTTGAAACCTTGAACATTTAATCCATTTTCCTTTGCCACTATTATAAGCAGTCCAGCACCATTGCCCACTATCTCCACAGCTCTTCCAACAATAGCCCTTACTGCATCCGTATGGCGCTGCATTATAGCATTTATTCGCAGCATCAACTTCTCGAGCGTCGAGTGGGTTTGGTTCACGTTTGAAATTCTTTTCAAAGGGAGCTAGCGATGCTTCGCTCAGATAACGCTCTCGACCGAGGGGGTGGTCGACGCATTTTCGAACGTCGGAGGCTTTGACTCCGGCGGGGAGTTCGTTGGCGTTGAATTTCATTACGCCGCCGAGTTTGCTGCAGTCATTGAGATCTTCTGCATCCGGGACGGCAATGGAGAGTGCGGTGGCCGAGAGGGCCAAGATGATGAAGTGGTAGTTGAGTTGCATTTTAGGAATCTGAGAGTGTTAATGTTGTGCTCAAGTTGTAGTTGACGAGAAGTATTCTTACTTGAGAATGGCCGGCGTTGAAACTTCTCAAGATGATATTCCTTTGGATGGATATTTGAGACAAGATATAAGTTTCAAGCTGGAATCTTGAGCCCTTTTATACTATACTCCCACCTGGGCTCAGCAATTCAGCCCCATGCTGTATTTTGAACTCTAGTTGATTGACCCCCGAAATACATGCATTGCATATGCAAATATACCTGCGGAATGTAACTCGTACAATGGTCTGAATCCAGATAATTCCCTATCTTACGTGAAATTATCTTCGACGTTATGCAAGGTCGCGCAGGGAAGAGTGGCTACCCGTATATAGCTGCGACTTGATCACAGCCTCGATGCAACCCAGGCTAAATTGAAATTACAGCCTCAAGAAATTATTGGTTTGCGGGCAGTGGAGATGAACTTGTAGTTCAAACTTTTTGTTCTGGTTGGAGAAGAAGCGTGTTCCTTTCACCGCTTGGAGTAGCATTTCTTTTTTTGCTGTACATAGATTTTACATGCTGTCGCGTTGTTCATTGAAAGGCTACTGAGCTGGTTGCCGCTATGGAGCGCCGTAGCCCGGCTGAGACCCACCCCGAGACGCCCTTTGGTTACGGTGGACACGGCAGGTATCAACGCCCAACATTTCGAAAGTTCTCTCTTCTATCTAATTTTCGCTGTTCCCTCGGGATCTCTGCCATGTCTAAATTCTTCCATTGCCGCAACTTCGAGCTCGTTCCCGAGTCCAAAAAGCCGGGCCGACTGGGGGAATGTACCAACGCCGGCCGCAAAGCTCTGCCACTACGGGTGATGACCATCACGGCCCGAGCAGAAAACAACCTCTGGCGCGGACATCTTCGAAAACAATTAGTAAGAACATGGGACTTCAAGTGACGTGAATTTTTCACAGGTATGCTCGGATTAGCGGGCAGATTTCTCAAGCAGTGTAAAATGAAAGCACCGGGCGGAAACTATTTGTTTGTAGATGTACAGTGGGAAAGAGCGCATGCCTTCATTTCCTTCAAGATGATGCCACATTGTAAAACCAATTCAATTCCGTAAAATTGGCAATCACCATCGACTCAATCAGGTGATTCATGTCTACGCGAGGAAAGAGCAGGACAAGATTCAGAAACCTGACAACTCTCACGGGTTGTTTTTGCCAATGGAAACATCCACCATGGAGTCTGTGATGCAAATCCACTCTATGCATGATCGACTTACGACGACTGTTGGATAACGCAATACAGTAACTATCTTCGTCACATCTTGTTATTCCGGCGGGTGGCTAACTTCTCTAGGTACACGCGGACCTGCGATTACGGCGCTGGGGGAACGAGCAGAGAGCTACGGGACTGGTGGCCTTGCGACTTCGACAACACACGAGCATTGAAACCAAACGACCCGATCCGTTCACAGACCAGAATCAATCAGTTGAGCACAACAAGTGCCCTGGGTCCCCGTTTACAGAGGAACAAACCCGGCCGGCGACGTTGATAGGTACCTGTGGAGACTCTGGAATAAGGACTTAAATGGCAACTTCGGTCGTTATGTGTGGCTCGGAGCAGTGGCTACCGACTGCGGGCACATAAAGAAATGCACTGGCTCAATCCGCCGCATCCGGAACGACAAAAATTACTCGGACGAGTTTGAGAATCTACGAATGACCGACAATCATGATGATATGTGCATCGCCTTCAAGGAGGGAAGCTGGGACTCTTCAAGATCAGCGACTATAAACGCTATGATTAGTGTCGATTTGCGACTGCGAAAACGAAATACCATCATCCATTAGTCCCGAAAACCCTGCTGTCAAGTATCCTGTTCCTTTCCATTCGTACATTAGCAGCCTACCCGCAGAAGGAATCTTATGCTGCTTAGTAGAGGCCGAAGCCGAGGAATAGTGAGCAAACGGCAAGGCTCATGGTACGCAAAATGATGTCTGGGTTATTGTCGATACAATGCAACATCCGACATACACGCAGTCTGAAAAATCCTTTTACGAGTCCGTCAAAGGGATGAGACTGTTAGGGAACAAAAGATATAGTTCTCGGTAGAAAACGACGGACGGGAAATTAGCTACCAGCCACATCTTGGATTGTTGCGCACAATCAGCCCTGCCGTGTTATCTGGAAATACCATCATTACTTGCAGAACAGGCGGACGATCAGCCAAGCGGCTAAGATATCTCGCATCGAATCAAGGCGCTGACAATCTCGGACTCATGTCGCTCTGCATGGGGATTTGAAAAGAATACCTCGAGGCGAAACTCCTTCTCGCCACGTAAATGATCTCATAGAGATCACTGCATACAGACTCGGGGCGATGTATGAGGCAGATTACCTCAGACAAGAGATTGGCTGGCGGTATCCTTCAATCTTTGATATGGACACGCAAAGCGTACCCGTTGGCCTTTCAGCTGGAACCTAGCCGATGAGCTCGACGACCTGGGATCTATTGTTACGGTTCGATATAGCTACGACGCCAGTAGGGGTCCAGCTCCAGTACGACAAACCCGTACAGTATCTGACGCTGGCTTTGACCGAAACCTTGTCGTCTTGGAGCGAGATTGAGAAATGGCCTCCAGGAAGAAGGCATGGTTCGGATTTATATTTCAAGCCTGGCAGGGAAACCGAGTAGTGCGTGACAAGAACGTTCAGAAAAGCAAACGAGCGTTGTCAAGTGGCCTGGGATAGGAATTGAAACTTGGGAGTAGGATCCCATCACCTGCTAACCCAAGACCACGAGCCATATTGTCATCCAGAGAGCGAACAGAAAGATCGATTTCGAGCCTAACGTTCATGACCCGACCATAACAATCCCTTCTATTAAACTTTCCGTCGCCCCCGCCAATCAAACGAAAATAAAGACCTCGTCAGCCGATCTCATGATTTGATTGAGTTTGCGTATCGTGTTTGGGAAATACAATTTGGCGAGGGACTAGAATCTGTTATTGGCTGTTGGCTGTTGATGGCGCCTGATGCCAGTTGGCGAATTTGTTCTTCTGGATTTTATTCTATAGCCTCTTTTATTCTCAATCTTACCTCAATATCAAAAGTCCAGACTCCAGCATTTTGGCCGGGCATTCAATAATCTGTCGAATGAAGTAAGTATGGAAGCAATACATCTGTTACAAGATATGCTACGCTTTATCGGGTTCCAACCAGATAATCATCAGATCGTACCGCACCGATGTCCTCTTTACCTGATTCTGCCGACAAATTCCGCGATCTCAATTCATACAGTAAAACAATTGCATTTTCGTCTTAAAGAACAACGAATGAAGCAAAAAAAAAAGCAAAAACAAAACATACAACAGCAGGGATTCGCATGTGGTCACCCACCATACTACTAACCTGCCGGCGTGTGGCTTAAGTACGGCTGAGCGGACGGGAAGCCCTGTTCTCCACACCCTATGGTCGTATGTACTTGAAACTACAAAAGTAAGAGACTTGTACACAATACCCCTGATGAATCATGACATTATCAGATGTTCCACATGCTAGTCTGCGAAAGGATATGCCAGGCCTCAGTCATTACAACGATCACACCGATTAAGCCAACCCAACAACATTGAGACAAATGCTACTTCACTAACTTTTTGAAGGCCTCGAAGAACGCTCTCTGGCTTTTCTGGACGTTCTTGTCGCTCGGAGGTCTTTCATGCGGTCCACGAACACGAAGACATCAGTGTAGTTCGGGACGTTGCTGATGGTGACAACGCCATCAGGAGTCTTCATAGTATCGAGGTTAAACAATCCGATGTCCGGAGCCTTCCAATCTGTGTCATTCGCAGTATCCTCGCCTTAGGTGGTGACGACCTGGGTAGATTGCAGTCCAGTGATCGTAGTCTGCAACGATTGGATTAAGTTTCTTATATCGGTTAACTCTTGTCTGGTGATCGGGCCCTAGAGATCCTAGAGATCCTAGGGATCGGGTGGAGCCTAGGACGATATTACGATTAGTTCGATCAGAACGGATTGCGATCTGTAGAGTCTCAGAGCGATATATGTATATGTCGGAACTGAATGGTTGAGAGGGGTGTAAGGAGGTTATAAAGTGAGAGAAACGAGAGAATTACAGCGATATAAGGTAGGAGAGTGCTCGATAGAAGTGATGTTTACTACCGAGACAAGCTGGCTAAGCCAACAACAGATTCTAGTCTATCTCGCCAAATTGTATTTCCTAAACACGATACACAAGCTCAATCAAATCCACGGATCGCACAACGAGGTACTTGTCTTTGTTTGATTGGCGCGGGCTGCAGAAGGTTTGGTTAGTCGGGTCATGAATGTAGGCTCGAAATTGATATTTCCGCTGGTTACGTCGGTGGGTGGTGGGATCCCACCCCCATATCTCAATTGTGATCCCAGGCCTCTTGATATTGGTATTTCTTCCGATGGCCACGTTGGTCTCGTATCTCGCAGGATCTGGCCACCAGTGAGGATTCCATCTTGTCTCTGCGGGGCTGTCCAGGACAACTGATGGTGCCTTGGAAGAAGCCGGGGGGCTTCTGAAGGGACACCATGCTCAATCTGCCTCCTTCTTTGTGTCTGGAGCGGTCATAGTGGCACTTATCCAAGAGCCAAGGCGGCTTCTGAGATCCTCTTGTTCCATGCTCGACTGCATAATAAATTCAAACTCCCAGGTGGTATTTTCGCGGGCAGGGGCTGGGAACTTGGCGATAAGAATATGTGAAAAAGGGTCGGGTTGAGTGAGCCAGTGCTAAAATTACCTCAGTTTGCTCTAGATGATTGTATGGGCTTTTTTACCAGATGGCATTGGCGAATTACGAGAACTATACGATCATGGCTTGGATATTCGAATACCAGTCCATTCATCAGCGTGATGAATAAAAGTGCCATCGCGACAGGGTATATGGTCATTAGCTTCGTGACTAATGGGCGTATGCTCTCACATACCTGGGCGGAGCATCTTCTAACGGACAAGACACGAAGAAATAATCTTTTCAGCGATATCGCGAAAGTCATGCTGACATTAAGTCGGATTCAATTTCCTCGTATTGGATCTTTAAGTTTGGATGACGATGGTTTCATAAAACTGACAAATCGTCCATCGTCCCATTTTCAATCATAACTGTCTTTCGGTAAAAGACATCCCAAACTATTTCGTGGTCCTAGGCGCAGGTCTTCGATGTGAGGAGTCAGGATGCTGCGAGAAATTGACCCAGAAAGAAGCGTTGGAAAATACTGAAATCTGCCCTAAAGCAGTTCCAAGGCTGTTTCCTCCTGTTTTATCTTACTGGGATCTTCCACATTTCCTCGTCAACTAGCTTGAGGAGCGGCCAAAGAGGTGCCAGGCTTCTGGCAACCATCAAGAACCAAGTTTCGGCATTAAAAAAAGGTGCATATCAACGCGGAAAAGCTAGGCAATGAGAGGAAACCTTAGAACTATATCTCGAATGCGTTCATGGTACAGTATATCACCATGAGATGGCTTAAGAAAATGTTACAACAATTGATTGAATTACTTTTATGTCCATTGTCCGGATCACCTTGACAAACCCACGGCACTACTCCGAGGCCCACGAGACTGGATGCTAAGACCTTGAGTCTTCTTTTTATATGAAGTTCCCAGCAACATAGATTTCAACTAATGCTTTTTAGCTGAACGTCCAAAGGTGAACCTCCGCTTTAACTGTTTCCCTGGCGGCCCAAGACCTCGGGGTGCTGGGTCAGCGGGTACTAATAGTTTCTCGTCATTTTCAAAATATTTGCTGGAATCTAATACCCGAGTGGCACTAGTGATCAGAAGTTTAACTGAGGCGGGCGCCGCAAGAAGTTTCATGAGCTTTTTCATAAGTCTTTTGGTATTTTCGCCAAACTCTTGAGTTTCATAGTAATTCAGTCCATCAATGATGATGAAGATTGGCTGTCGACGAGGCAATGCTTTGACCATTTTTGAGAATATTGAGAGCAAAAAGCCGTCTGTTAGATCTGTTTCGGAAGTTTTGAAGACCTGCGCGTCGTCTTCACTTAGACATGACAGTTCCCCAAATTTCCACTGCATGGAAAGCTGATGCAAAAATATCCTGATCATTGCGTTGCTCCCAGCCTCTTGATTTTTCAGCGATTTACCTGTTGTGTGCAGCCCACAAAAATGATGTAGGACAATAATCGGCTCCAAGCTCTGCAGACTTTCGATCAGCAAAGCGGAGAAAAAGGAAAGTGGGCTAACTCGTTGCAACGAGCAATTCCCATTTATTATAAGAGCACGCGATCTTCGTGATTTGAACCATTCGTACACTTTTGGGTCCGAGATTGACCATGTCGCGCGATGCTGATCATCCCCTGCCATGGAGAATCCAGTCCGAAGGACTTGCTGTAAGGGAGCAAGAGAGGGACTCTGTTCCAGAGATGGAAAAAGTGATGGGTTTTGAGATTTTAGGCATTTTAGAATATTCTTTGTTGTGACTGATGGCCGTGGCTCAAATGGTTGAACAATCAGCTGCTGTGTTTGTATCAAAGTTTCACGAAACCCTGTAGTTATGCCCGGTTAGTGATATTCCCCAAAAGTTTGGAAAATTGATAGATATTGAGACGGACATTTTGCGTTGACGTAGTGCTGAGCGAACAGCTGTTTCAACGCCATTTTTATTTCGTACACGGTGGCCTGTGACCCTTTAACTCCATCTGCCACTTGAGCCAATCTTCTTTGATTGCATAATTGGATCGTTCGCTCCACATTTTCTGATGCCTTTTTCAAATTATCAAGCTCGTCTTGAAGAGGCATATATGTGCTCTGGAGAAAGAGCGGTTTCAGAAATTCGACTCAAAACACCGTCAGTAAGCAGATTAACAACGTCATAGAAATAACTCATTCTTACAGGATCGGTCCTTTGTCCAAAATGCGATGATACTTTCCATGGCCGTAAGTATCTTAACGTATAGTCGACTGGTGGCAGTTTGTAAAATTGCTTCCGAGCTATAGAGCTCTCCATATTGAGAAGCGCTGTCAATCCTTTCTGGAAGGGACTCAACTAGCGTTATAATATCTTGCCGGGATTTGTTGGCGGCAGAGCATGCCTGGATATCGTCAAACAAGGATGAATAAAAAATAAAGCTGATAAAAAGATTTCAAGCAAGCCTATTAATCTTTCAATTGGCACTTACCACTAAAATGAACTTAATGCCTGCACATATGACAGAGGTGTAGGTATTATCTGGAATCAGGCCAACCAGCGGCTCAACTGCCTCTGGCTTGCTCGTGCCTCGCCGAAAGAACTTCCGAACTTTGCTGGAATTCTTATAGTGGTCCTCTGCTTCCTGCAGCGAAGCGAATACATCTTCCCAGCTATGCATTTGAGAAACATTTGCCCGGACCTTGACTATAACTGATTCTTTACCGCGTTTCCCTTTTTTATTGCTTTTTTCTCTATCATGTTCGGCGTCCCACGCTTGGAGGATTTCGGTAAATTTTGCCTTCGCCTGTTCGGCTTCGCGGTGACTTTTTCTATTACAAGCATGTTAATAATATAAAAGTTATATAATTAAGCACAAGGAAAACATACTCTGTATCCTCTTTATCTTGCATCTCCAGTTCGAGACTCTTGGCATCCACCACACCTGGAGAGCGATTTTCAACCTTGGCCAAAAGGCTTGACCATATTTGGTCGACGAACTCATCAGGCACTTCCGGGAAATCGGCCGAGGGCCATTGTTCTGTCGCCATCTTGCTTCAACCAACAACCGAGAGCCCTGGAATTGCGCGTCTAAATCATAACAATCATATTGTGGGGATGGAATCGACCCGCATTATCTGTTATTGAGAAGTCATGTCAGACTCCAAACTTGAGAAAAAAATAATAGAGATAGGGGATTGAGCGCCAACTGACAATAAGCACAGAATTGAAGGCTAAGGCAGCCGTGCATATCAGCTGAGGGGAAACTGCAGCTCTGATTGGATACATGCGCGGTGCGCACCTGCTAGCGTGCAGAAGCGCCGGGGGCTGACACGGGTGAGATTTTGCGTCGACCAAATCCCGCGATTGAGGCTCGCAATCAACTAGCCATGGGTTTTTCGTGCGTTTAAGAGCCTGTTTTCCCCTCGGAAGATTTCCGCTCCCAAAAAAACAACACCATCTTTTATTCTAACCGTTGAGTCAACATGGCGCTTCCTGCCCAGGTTGAAATAGCTAGACAACTCGACGACACGCTTCCTAAATCAAATGTCGATATTACCCATAAGAGCAGTGAGGATGATCAGGATCAGGAGTCATCTACCGCACACGAAGAGCAGGAAGATGCTGACAGTGATGAATCAACCCCAAAGCCTTCCGAGCCCACGGGTGGCTCATCCTCCGAACACCAAATCGAGACAAACGACTTGAAGAATCTCAATGAGGCGTGGTCAATTGAGACGCACGAAGCAGTAGAAAGGCTATACAAGTACCTTCAAACATATATTACTGGTGATCTTGGCGAAGCTGGTCCAGCTCATGGCTTTGTAGGATTGGGAGCAGATGTAATGCGGCGACATGAGAGGACATTACCTTTAGAGTCTAGAATTAAGCAAAACGACATCTTTTCTTTCATGATACAAGCATACTTTCGCCTGGTAGATGATAGGTAAGCTCTTCAATTTGCGCTACTGATTCCTGGAATTGGATCTAATTCTTTCACCCGCAGACTCCTCGCTCTTGAAAGTAAACTGCCGGTTGAAAACACAGAGCCAAGAGAAGGAAAAGGTGGAAACGAGGAAACGGCAGCAGAGAACACAGTTGAGGGAGCTATCCCTGAAGAGTTCCGGGCAACCTGGGATGATTTCAAGCGCAAATACGACAAACGTCCCACCGAACTCCACGCGCTTGATGTCCTCATAGGCGATGCGATTATTCCACACAATATATGGGCAAGATTTCACTCGAGAGATGTAATTCATCTTCGCGACATACGGCGGGCGTGGTTTCTTCAGGATATTTTTAGATTTGGCAGTGAAGAGAACCCTATTGATGCCTCGGCTCCAGCCAACACAACTCAGCCTGCAGAAGGCGAATATTCGCCCTTCCCGGATCGAATTCGGATTAATGGAGGGCCATTACTGAAACTATTGGAGAAAGTGCTGGAGGTTGAACTTCATCAAGAAAATTCCCCTCTGGTCCTCCTGAGGCCATACAAGTTGTTGGTGCAATATGATCAGGAAATCCGCAGTGTTCACGCACAATTGAGTAAGAAATATGATCCGGCCGTGATCCCAGAGAATGCAACGGAATCGAGCTCCGAAGAAAGACCCATAACCACACAGATCTCAGATCAGGCTGGAATATCTCTAAGCGATGACGAAGTGAAACTGTTAGAGGAATTTGGCTCCGAGCAAGCCTACAGAGAGCTGTGCTGCTTGATTCAGTTTATGAACAAGGACCTTGGTCCGGTTGCGGCTTTGAGAAGTGGCTTTGTCGACAAGGTTTACTATTCTGATCTCTGGCATATCTTCAAACCAGGCGAGGTTGTCATTACAAGACAAGAGCCTCTGCATGCTTATAGAGTGCTCTATGTCAGTGGCGGTCGCCCATATCTGTCCCCGCCACGTACCGAGGAGAATGAGAACGAGGAGATCGGCTACCAGGTTCCAGCAAAAGCAAGTGACTTCGTTGTACTCTGCTATCAAGTGCACTATGACGGCGAGAAGTTTGGACCAGTCACACAAAGTTTCACAGTCACATCATATAGTGGGCGTCGAAGTGTTCGGGACCTTCCAGTGTACCCCTTACGACTTGCAGAAGATCCAAATATCAAGGAGAAGCTTCTTTCCAACGGCAAAAAGTACTTGCGCGTTTCGAAGGGCACACATATACAATACAGGGGACCGAATTTGCACGAGGGCGAGGAAATCGACAGTCAAGTTGTGGTTGACTTCAAGACTGCTATCTGGGATAGTCGTGACAAAGATCAAAGCTGGAACTATAAGGCGGAGTTTGGAGTTAGCCCACCGAATAGCGCCGACAAGGCGGAGGTTATAATGGTATCTGCGGGAGGGTGCCAAAGTCAGGATTGCTGTGAAAATGATCGGATTTTCAACGACCTGGATATCGATCATCGCATGATGGAAGATTTTATGGCGAAAAATGCCCTGTTAACCACCGATTCTCGCAACCTTGACGGGGACCCAGAAAATGTTCCAGAGGAAGATATCATCATTCTGCCTAGCAAGATATTCGCCTTCGTGCTGAAGGATCGGAATTGGGGTAAGCATTTTCAACATCGCAATGGAAAGAAGCTAGCACTAAAAATATATAGCTGTGATCGATATCAATCACGTAGATTTTGGAGATGCTTCAGACCAACCGAAAGATCGTGGGTGGAACTCATTGGTCTTGCCACCAAGTCACAAGAAGATGGTTTATTCCTTGGTTCAAGCCCATTTCCGACACCGCAGTGAAGAAACACAGGACAGGTACTCGCATTCAGACCTCATCAGAGGGAAAGGTAACATCTTTTGGCTTCCATGTTGCTTGAATGTCCCGTTCTCACATTCCTCGCAAATATAGGCAAGGGACTTATCATTCTGCTGCACGGCGCACCAGGAGTGGGAAAAACGTCAACCGCTGGTAAGATCTCATAAACTACCACAAAAAATGGCAATTTATTGACATGTCGCTTGCAATCAGAGTGTGTTGCCGAACTTTGCGATTTGCCGCTATATCCCATCACTTGTGGCGATCTCGGTACTACTGCAAGTGAGGTCGAGTCTCGCCTGAAATATATCTTCACGCAGGCCCAAAAATGGAAATGCGTTCTTCTTTTAGATGAGGTAAGCCTTCTGCCCCGAAAAAGACACGAATCATGGTTTTACGAATTGTGCTCTCGAGATGGCGGCCATGAGACTAACGCGACGAGCAGGCCGATGTTTTTCTAAGCCAGAGAGAAAATAACGTCCAACACAACAGCTTAGTATCAGGTACGGCGACCCATATCTTGAAAGCCTCAAAAAGAGCTTTCAAAGGAATTCACTAACCAATTAAAACTAGTGTTCCTCAGAGTTCTCGAATATTATCAAGGAATCCTGTTCCTCACCACCAATCGCGTGGGAAAGATAGACGAGGCGTTCCGATCGCGCGTCCACATCAGCCTTTACTACCCACCACTTGACAAGAAAACCACACTTAAAATATTTGCTGGGAATATTAAACTTGCCGAGATGCGAGGAAAAGACGGAATGAATGTGAAGAAGGAAGATATTTACAAGTTCGCGAAGAGGCATTACAAGAACAATGATCCTCAGCAGCGATGGAATGGTCGTCAGATTCGGAACGCCTTTCACATTGCAGCCGCAATTGCCGAAGACCGAGCGGCAGAGAAAAACCAGAAGGCTGCTGAGGAAGGTAAGAAGAAAGAACACATACCTGTGCTGAAGGCGTCATACTTCCAACTTGTGGAAGATGCTTCGACGAAGTTCGATGATTATCTTCACCACGTTCATGGCATGGGCAAACAGGATCTTGCGAAGCAGAATTCCACTCGTCGAGATGATTGGGAGCGAGAAAGAAGGGATCGAAAGTCGCATTCTAGAGGTGTCGATCGCCGTCGTCAGATTGAGTCATCCGAATCATCGGCGACTGATTTGAGTGAGGCGGATGCCTATAAATATAGCAGCTCCGCGGATAGCAGCGAAGATAGCGGGAGCTCTGAGGATGAAAACGAAGTCCAAGTCCGAGGATCTTCAAGTGAAAGCTCCAGTTCAGAGGAGGAGTTGTCAATGCGGGAGAAGCAAAAGCAGTTGGACAAGAAGAAGGGTTCGAGTAATAAAGAGCGCAAGTCTGGATCAGGGAGCGCCCGCAAGGATGGCACTCGCTCATCGAAAAAGGGCAAAGAAAGTCGCCGCTCGTGAATTCAACTCTTGGACCAGTGAGATGTGAAGAAAAATAAGTCGCGACATATCTCAATAGCTCATAAATAGACCAGATACCGCACAAAGCCTCATAGATACTCTTCCTGCATAGTACCGTAAGGCAGTAGTGGCGATTTGTCTCGTCAAAGACGAATTTGATTACTTCAAGTGGTGTGGTGAGGTGAATGCAAAGTTGATCTCGGACGGTGCAGAAACGCGTGGCCACGCGCGTGGGCAACGCGAGGTGCATATCACCAGAGCGGTTCACAGAAAATCAAATGCTGAAAGGTCTGTACTAGAAAGGAGGTACAGGCAACTGGTGATAAGACGTGTATTGGTGAAGGTGTAGGATGGTGGAGTGAGAGATAGAAGTAGTTGAGGGTGCCTTAGGCTCCCACTACTTGCGAGTAGTATGACATCAACAAAGGTGCGAGTGCTACTGAATGGAAGTAAAAAAATTGGTCATCTCATGGTACATAAAAGAGCTATAGTAGAGCTAAACTGATTCTGTATACCGATAATCTAGTGACCAACTAAGCTTTGATTGGCCGCGCTATAACGGTTGCCGTGAGGCTTGGCTGCATCAATGATGCGGCGCATCTCTTGCACCTCCTCCGCGGTGAAATTAATGTCCCGAGATTTCCAATTCTCCTCGAGGCGGGTTGCCTTAGTAGTTCCAGGAATCGGAATCATCCCCTGACTAGCGACCCAAGCGATTGCGATTTGGCTGACCTTGTGGCCTTTGCGAGTTGCGAGAGTCTTGATCTCCTCCACAATTTTCAAATTCTTATAGAAGTTTTCGCCTTGGAACTTGGGAGCTACCAAAATGGTTAATATCGTCAAAACGAAATTCGAACGGGGGAATAACAACTCACAAGTACGACGGAAATCGTCAGGCGCAAAGTCGTCGGGTGACTTATAATCGAAGTTGTCCACGAGCCAGCCATGGCCAAGGGGACTGTAGGCAACATATGCAATACCTAGCTCTTTAGCCGCGTCGATTAGACCGTCAGTCTCATGGAGGGTTTCAAATGCCGAATACTCGGCTTGAACTGCATCGATCTTCGCAACTAATGACAGTCAGTGGATATAAAATATAGACAAGGCGGTGGTGCAACACACTTGAGTTAGCGTCGCGGAGAGTTTTCGCTGAACATTCAGAAAGTCCAATGTACTTGGTCTTGCCGGCCTTGCGAATCTCATCCAGAGCGGGAATAGATTCCGAAAGAGGAGTATCTGTTTCAGTATTAGCAGTTTTCTATCTTGAGGATTATATGTTGACGTACTTGGGTCAATTCGGTGTAAGTAGTATAAATCAGGCGCGAACCCGAGTCGCTCTATCGTGCCGTCAATGTACTCTTTGATGTGAGAAGCAGAGTTGGTAACGGACTTTCCCTTCCCGAAAACATCAAAGCCACACTTTGATGCGACTGTGAGAGCAGGTTAGTACCTCAGTCTCTTGTCTCGTTGAATGACACAGTCCTTACTGAAAACTTTATCGCGGACATTGTGCTTTCTAATGAAATCACCTAGAAGCTGCTCATTGATTCCAGCTGCATAAACAACCTGCACTCAACAATTAGCTAACTTGAAATTTTTGAATATCTGGAATTCCGACTTACGGCAGTGTCCCAGAATGTACATCCTAGTTCAATCGCTTTCAGTAGGACAGGCTCAGCTTCTTCGAGACTTAGTTTACTACCCAGCCCGAAGCTAAGCCCCATCGCCCCAAAGCCGGGTGTAGGGACTTGAATGTCACCGAATGGAACTGTTTTGACCATATTGATATAGCGAGCTTCGTGGTAGTACTTGCAGGAGTTAGAGAAAAGGAACGAAGGGGTAGTTGTCAATATTTATAATGTCACAGCGGTTATGACGCGCTTGGAATCGCCGGAGTTAAGCTTCGGGCGTTTTTTTATCGATATGGATCTGGACGAGCCGACTTTGATCTGCGAAAATCCCGAGGTAGAAGTCCCACTATACTGACCGACTGAACTGTGGTTGTTAAAAAAAAAAAAGAGAAAACTGAAGACGATGGGGTGGATTCCCTTCCCCCTGAAAAGAAAGCAAATTGCTCGAACGAAAGAATTGCTACTGGGCTTCAATTCTGAATAACAACACAAAAAAAGTAGTTTTTCCCAATTAGCGCTTCAGACTTGGGCGAGAGTGCCGTGTTCCGTAGAAGCTCTTAACTCCGAAGAATCTCCAGGTGGGGCGTCATCAAGCCGACTTCACCAACCAAATTGGACCGGTGACGTTCGTGATTGGCACAAAAATTTTGGGTCTTGTCAGTCAATTGCATTAGCGCCGATGGTTATTGTAATGATTCCGTGGATCTGATGAGAGCTTGTTCATCTCGTTGACGTTCCAGCGTCACGTAGGTGCCGGTGCCTTCAGGTGCCTCAGGCATCAAGTTCCTCCATTATTCACTTCCTCGCATCGGAATTTAGATTTTGCAAAGATGGAATGTCGTCAGCCTGCCTGAGGTTGGTATCTCAGATTATGTTGATTGGCTTGACTATACTATTCCAAGATATCTCTCTATCTCCCCACTTGCATCAACCTTTACTCCTTCTGTACTGACTTTCAATAACCGAAAATGTAGTCAACTAGACCACTATATCGAAGTCACTAGTATTTCCCTGGACTGTACTCTGATTTCCTCCCATTTTCGTCGTGTCGGCAACAAACAAATTGCCGTGTCTCATATTCCACCGGCTACTTCCTATCCACTTAGCCACCAGCTCTCCATCTTTCTGATCAGGTCCCCCAACGCGAAGCTCCATACTCTTCAGTCTTCCGGTTCTGCCATTTGTTTTCCGAAATGTGTATGTCCTCCTATGTTCTCCTTCGCCATAGTCAAAATGGTAAATCTTATGACTATACTTCTCAGGTCGTTCTAATTTCTCCCAAACAACTTCCTTGCCTTGAATCTCTCCAGCTGGGTCGCCTAGTCCAATAGTGAAGCCACGCAGGTGTCTTTTCGCCACACCGAGAACTTCCCCTTTGTCGGCATCTCCTTTGTGAAGGAGGAGGTCAAATTTGTTTTTCGAGAGAGTTTCGTTGGACTTGATGTGATATATGGTATCAGCCTCGTGGCCAAGACATGAGATTTTGTATGCGCGGAATTTCCCTTTGGACACGAGCTCGTAGTAAGATCCTTCTTCAAATGGAGAGGCAACTGGAGGATCTGGTGAGCCCATGTTAGCGTGTTCGGTATCCATGGCAGATATATGGTGTTTCTCCTGCAGCGGAGAGTGCTTTTTCTTCGCAAATGAGAATGTCTGGAGGAAACACAGTGAGACGTGCTGCCTTCACTCTTTTATACGAAGCCTGGCTGACCATGTGGGTCTTGCGTAGCTTTTGTATGGCTCTTCCTCAATTTAAGCCACGCACTAAACCAAAGATGGTCAAAACCCGCGATCTCGTATTCATTCTACAAAACGTTGTTATGGGCGGGATCTCGAATAGGGACTGATCTTGATTTCTTTGGATCAATTGTATATCCAAAATTTGAACAAATTCCACTCTCGCAAAGCTTTCTGCGTGTATTATTTTCACTGGGTCGGTTTAATTAGCAGCCGCTATCTGTACAACGGGCTTGGCTCGTGGCCGTTCTGACATGAACATCGGTCTCTGTGTTCGTCTTTGAAGAGTCTTCAATCATATCGGGCATTAGGTCCGAAGAATCTCCCTTTGTTTTGTCGTTTGATGCATATTATGAAAGGAGCCCAAAAATGTTTTGCGAGCAGAGCTATTCCAACACATGATTTGAGTCAGCCTCGAACAGGGCTGTTTGTAGCTGCTGCATTACTTGGGTCTCTGCATCGCCGAGGAGGGGTTTCCGACAGTTTTATTGACTCAAAAGGACTGTCAGAAGTCCCCTTGGAGGTACCTATTTACTCCCGCATCTGCGCCAGGAACTCCCTGTGACGAAAGATGGCAAAAAATTGTAGTGCTGTCAGGCCGAAGCATTCGATGGCACCGTCCACGTTTAGAAGATGAAGAAACCGAATTGTGGGGCCAACGCTGCCGACAAAAAGTAGTGCAGAAGAAGAGATCAAGAAGACGAAAACTTTGCGAAACGGGTAGGCTTTATCATGCGAGTTGAGAATGATCGTTCGACAGAAGAGATATTCCAATTCTTGGCTTAGTGGAACAACTGAAAGATCTCGAAGGAAAATAAACGCGAAATTAAATGGCTGCTTAGACTAGAAGAATCGAACTAGACTTAAAAAGGTTAGGCCAATTGTCCCTTGCATTCCACCCGTGAAGAACGTTTGAAAGTGCTTCCACTGAGACATGCTAACTTGAATTAGCGATGATGAAGATAAAGCACATACCTGAGTCCCCTCCTCTACCACGCTTCCGGGAGACTGTCCATTGAATGCCTCTATTTGTGACTGGAACATCATCATAAAGCTATGCGAAATTCGACGTGTTGGTCCGGGATCGGCTACGCTCTTTTCAGAGTAAAAGAATGCGGAAAGTTCGAATTCGACGATAATTTTCTGAAGCAAAATGAAACAGACAGCGTCAGAAGATTCATTGATTATGTAGCTTACATTGGCCGATAAGGAAGCTGTGACCACTCACATAACCAGTGCGCTGCATCGGCCCTCTTTAGGACGCACTCTCATTTCTGCCTTCCGGGTTCCTCGCCCCATTTCTCAAAATCAAGTTTGCTGATTGGGACTTTTGTAATTATCAGCCCACAGCTTGTGAAGATGAGCGAGTCTAGAAGTTCCTAGGTATGGATTACTGCAGGAGCAACCCCGCAATAAGCACAGCGATTGACAATGCCCAGATATTATCCCCGCGAAGATCTGCACTCTGACAAATAGATATTACATGTCTACGAGCAATTAATGTTGAGGCTTGGGGGCCTTACATTATCAGCTGATCTTATTACTGCGATGTAACCTCGGCCTCAAAGCGAACCACTATGAAAACTGTCGAAAACTGTATCAGCGGTGTGATAATTATCGCCGAACTTACGCCGACTGGACATATTTAAGAGACATTGACCACCACTATGAATTGAATCTGTACTAGAAGTCGCACAGCAATTCACATTTCCACATCACTCTTATTTCCGTTGAAGACTTTCGTATTTCGAATCTCAGAAATCAGTCATTTACAATGAAGGTCTCTCTATCACTACTTCTAGCACTCGCTGCTTTCACAATGGCTGAGGCAAACCCGAATCTGCAAGAAAGAGCAGGATGCTCTCAGAGGGGACAGTACTGCAATGGTGGTACTTTCTTATGCTGCCCAGGCCAAGGAAGCTGCTCAGGAAATGTCGTAAGTATTCTGCAAAGGTGATTCGAGGTTTGTATTGCATTCAATGGCTAATAGATGATACAGTGCAAATGAAACAATTGCGGATCAACATCCGTCTGTCGACTCGGTGGATTCCTGTACCAAGAAAAAGAAACGGGAATCGCAAATACATTCTTTAGGGCTAGTTTTCAAATTCCGATAGCCAGGTAAAGCGGAATAACACAACCGCTCGACCTCTCAGTGGCGTAAAGTTTAACCTGGGTATTAAATTCATGCAAAGCCGATAATGTGACCGAGTTTAATACTCAGAGTGGATTTTCTTGTAAAATATCACCCCGTAGCCAACGCTGGCGAGCAGCAGATCCCATGGATGGTAGAATCAATGTAGTCCGATGTATTGCTCAATTGTATTACCACTATGCAGCATAGTAAATAGAATCTTCGTCGAATATTGAGAAGAGGAGGTAATAGTATTGCTCTTTTAGGTACAGAATTCTTCAGACGCGGCGCGCAGTTTTCCCCTTGGGACTTCGGGATTGTGAGCGTCTTTTAGCCTCCCTGCCCACTCTATTCACTCGGAGGGATTTCTGGGACTTTTTAGTGCGATGGCAATCCACGGAAGTCATCCCCATTCTTCTCCTGCGAAGCAAGTTGTTCTGCCAGTTGACAGTCAACGATTTACTGGCAGCCTCCCCACAAGCTCAAAGAGTTCCGTTCGATGGCATTTCTCGCGGAAAAAGTTGAATCGTCAGCGAGTGAGGATTTGAATTCTCAAATTTTCGATCACTGTGATTAATTCATTTCACGATGTAAAGTCGACCGATAATAGCGGTATACATATAGGTTGTCAGGAATTGAAATAGTTTAAAAAGGATACATTTGGAAACAATATATGGTCGATTTAGTCGCCTATGTGGCAAGGTTCTGCGACTCACACATCTTTTTATATATCCCGCCCCTTGCCAGTAGCTGTTCATGTGATCCTAGTTCCACAATCTTTCCCCCATCAAACACGCAGATCATATCGGCGTGGCGAACAGTTGAAAGTCGGTGTGCCACTGCCACCGTGATGCGGTTCCCATCAGCAGCTGCGTCATTAAGCGCCTTCTGCACGATTCGCTCAGACTGTGTATCCAACGCACTCGTGGCTTCATCCAGCAGCAGTAGGCGCGGGTTGCGAAGCAGCGCCCGGGCAATCGCAATGCGCTGCCGCTGCCCACCCGAGAGCTGCGTTCCATTGTTCCCACAGAGGGTGCCTAGGCCATCCGGTAACGAGCTGATAAAATCCCATGCGTTGGCGGCCTTACAAGCGGCTTCGATGTCTGCATCGGAGATGGTCGAGGTACCCTCGCTTGCCTTCCCCATCGCGATGTTCTCACGAATCGTGCTGGAGTAGAGGGTAGGCTCCTGCTGCACGAGAGAGACGTGATTGCGGTATAACCAGGGGTTCATGGCATCTAGGGCTTTGGAATCCACGCTGAGGTGGCCACTGACCGGATCATAGAAGCGCTCAAGGATTCCAATCATCGTGCTCTTTCCACAGCCGGATGCACCCACGAACGCGACGAACTGCCCTTTTTCTATCTGTATTTCTAGTGTCAATTGCGTCCCACCATGCCATGAGGGAGTGGCTGGATAAGGAGGAGGGAAAACTTACGTGCAGGTTGATGCCGCGTAGAACGCGAGCGTGGGGTCTCAACGGGTACGAGAACTGCAGCTTCTCCAGAGCGAGAGATGAAAAGTCGCAAGGCCCAATGTCGTAATTCTCCGGTGTCTCTCGAATGGTTGGCTGCAGTTCGCTGAGCCAGAAGATATAGTTGGCGGCGCTAGTTGCCTTCGTCATACTTCCGGTAAATCCAAAGAGCACCGAAGCCTGCTGGCCGGAGAAAAACACCCCGAGGAAGGCAATAAAGAAGTTTACCATATCCAGATCGCCGTAAGAGACCAATCGGCACCCATACCTATACCGCAGCTATGTCAGTGAGGGATAAATGAGACAGAGAAATTGGACCAAGGACGAACCAGAAACCCAAGGCGAGGAAGCAGTATTCAACACTCTGCGTGAATGAGAAGGGAAGCATTATCATCAGCAATGGCTTGGTAGATGACACAACCGCTTGGTCCAGCTCGTAAGTATATCGGTCTAACACCGTCTTCTCGATTGCTAGTGATGATACCGTTCGAATGGAATTGACCGCTTCTGACGCGATAGACGCACTAGCAGAGAACCGCTTCGAGATTTTGTGGTCCATTGCTGCTTCCATTCTGATTCGAGCAAAGCCTGATGCAAGCAGAGGCGGGAGCCCCGCAAAGACGATCACAACACCTAGTCTCCAGCCATATACTAGAGACAGGATGGAACATGAGAGTACGCTTACAACGGCAACGACTATCAGAGCAATAGTGAAGCCCATAAGTTCGAATACTGATTGTGGGCAGGAGTCTGCACGACTGGTAAGAGCGCCTGTGGTATTTTCAGGACGGTCAAAGAATTGTAAATCTTGCCTCAGCATATCACTGATAATTTGCCGGCGATACTTGTGATTTATGGTCTTCGAACCTGTCAGTAAGAGGGAAGACAAATGATGACATGTAGGAAAATGCCTTACCTGTGCAATAATATTTGATGACCATCCGACAATGAAATAAATGACGAGGCAGCCTAGCGCCAGAGCGAGGAACATGAGAGCAAAGAAGTTTCCTTTATCTTGCATCTTTGCGCCGGTGAACTTGAAAACTTCAATGAATTTAGACATCAGAATGGCTTGGCCTGGATATGAAGCCGCTGGAAGACGGTCAGTTGATGCTAGATAAAATATCTACCGAGATCAACACCTATCTTACCTGCAGCAAAACATCCCAGAATCACAATGACATAAGTCCATCCGAGTTCTGGTGTGGATTTGACGATTCGAAGAACAGTGTGGATAAATCCCAGGTGCTTCCAGTTGTCAAAGTCATCGCGACTCAACTGCTGCTCGAGACGTTCTTTCGTGAATGTCGAATACTGTGTTGAAGTTTTCTTCAAGTCCACATGCATTTTGCTGGGGACCTCATCCGAGATATCTGAAGAAACCTCTTCTGTATCTTGCTGCGTCGTCGTGGATAGATCCTGTGCCTTCACTAGTCGGGCATATACATTGTTTGACTCCAAGAGCTCATGATGTGTCCCCTGCTCAACTATGTGACCCTGATCCATCACCACAATATTATCAGCATTGCGAATCGTCGCCAGCTTGTGGGCAATAGTTATGGTCGTGCGACCATGCGAAACATTGTCGAGAGCTTGTTGGACAACCTCCTCTGAATGAGGGTCCAACGCACTAGTCGCCTCGTCCAGAAGCAAAATCCGGGGCTGCGAGACAACACTTCGCGCGATAGCGACCCGCTGCTTCTGACCACCTGAAAGCAGCCCTCCACGTTCCCCGATTACTGTGTCGTAGCCGTTAGGAAGACCGATGATAAAATCGTGGGCGAATGCAATTTTAGCAGCCTCTTGCACACGGGCCAATTTGTCGATCTGTGAATCGTGTTCCCAGCGTGTACCCACAAGGCCATTGGCAATATTGTCAAAGACTGTGCCCGCAAACAAGACAGGTTCCTGCTGGACGAGCCGGACCTGTTGCCTCAGCCACTGGAGATTCAGATGGTCAATGGAATTTCCGTCCAGTTTCACCGTTCCCGATCCCGGATTATACCAGCGTTCGAGCAGGCCTATGATGGTACTTTTCCCTGATCCACTAGCTCCGACCAGAGCTGTCACCTTGCCCGCAGGGATGTGTAACGAAAAGTTATTCAAAACAGTGACTCCAGGGCGAGTGGGGTAGCTGAACGAGACATTGTTGAAGTCAATATTTCCTATCACATGGGCAGGTTTTTCCCCCATTTCATTAAACGGGTCAATGCTCGATTCCCGGTCGATGAGCCAGAACAGCTCCGAGGCAGATGAGGCAGCACGGGTGAAATCGATGAGATAAGGAGCAATAGCTGTTAAACTAGAAGCGGCGATAATCACCGACATAAGAACACTGCGATAGATATACTGTCAGTGTAGGTTGGAAGAAAGAGCAGAGGGTGTATACAAACATAAACACATCACCGGATTCGTCCACTTCACCTCGGGCTAACATCTTGATGCCTTGCCAGAAGCACAGGCCGTACCCTGCAAAGATAATACAGTATTCCGCAGAGAACAGACAGCCAAAGAGCGGGCTCTTTTTGTTGCCCAGTCTTCGTGACTCTTGTAGGAACTTATCGAGGTCCTCCACTAGTCGAGCTCGAAGCCCGAAGGCATTGATTGTCCGAGCGCTCGACAGGATACTTTCCGCGAAACTTCCAGCCTGGGCTTGAACTTTCAGGACTTTGGTTTCAATCGAAGCTTCAATTGTCGAACTTATCCCCATCACGAGTAGCATCGCGGGTGCAATGCAGCAGCAGATGAGGGTTAGCTTCCATTGGGTAACAAATGCCAGAACAAAAGCAGATACAAAAGCAGCGAGTCCCTGGACTAAAAGCCCCAATTTTTCGGAGACACCAGCCTGAATCAGGCGGCCGTTTGAAATCGCCTGCATAGCGACCGACCCCCCTGTACCTCCATCGAAGAATGCGACCTCTTGGCGGAGACCTGCTTTCAAATATACGTGACGGATATTCCGGGTCACCCGATAAGCTGCGAATGTGAAGAGCGTGCTGTACAGGTAGGTGAGCACGAATCGCCCAATTCCGATAATGAAGAATGCAAGACTGGTCACGTATCAGACAGAGTAGTTAGAATTATGGGACTTTTGAAATTTTATATTCGGTGCTGAAAATACCCAAGAGTATTCGCGCGACTGCGAAAAACGTCGGGGCTCGAAGCCCCAGTAGAATAGTTTATGATGAGGGTGATGAACTGGCCGAATACCAGGTTTACCATGGCCAGACCAACGCCAGAGGCCAGTGCGCAGGCTGTAGCAAAAAGCTGCATGGTGTATTCCGTAGATGTGCCATATTGGAAGATCCTCTGTCACCCATTAGATGCTCAATATTCATAGCAATGATGAACTATGCACTTACTAGATAGGCACGGAACGCATTCGTTTCTGTTGAGGAACTCTCATCGACTGACAACTTTTCCGACTCGGCGCACATTGTGTAGAGCCTTGTTTGGAGAAGTTTGGGAAACAGGCAATTAGATATACCACTGGCCCAAAGCAGGCTGTGGAGAGGCAACGCAACTTCCTGACTGGAAAGTGAAAGATTCGCTCGTCGGGCCTCGACCTTGGAGGCCGCTCTGGATATCTCACTGCCATAACTTATAGACGGCCCTATGGTCGTTTTATTCGTCCCCCTTTCAATATTGATCTGGAGGATTGACGGAGTTGCGGGACCCGCGGGATGCGATAACCTGGGCTTCAATGGCGACGTCTTGGCAGCGGAGCGCGGAGATCTTGGCGACCGCGTGGCGGCTGGGAAGCCATTGCGAGCCTGCCACAGTCCGAAATACCTTCATAAGTTGAAGGATCAGAAGAACGATCATACTCACCACAAGTATGTCTGAAAATGATGCTCCTTGTTGGAAGGTGGTACACCTCCGTTTGCACCATGCTGAGTCATGTGCCTACACATATTCGTCTCTCCCTAGATATCCTTCTTCCAATGAACACATATCACCACAAGCCTGGTTCTAATACTCCTCTAGTTGGACCATCGACTCCACCAGCTTTGGCGCGCGCGGTATGACTAGCTCGGCTTCTTTCCCAACTTCAGTTCGCTCATACTTCATGACGGCAAAACGGCTGACCTAATTCTCGGCTTCCGCGGAACCCGAGAATCTCACATCCCGATTCACTCCAAACACACGAGCTTGCACACAAGACGGAGGGCGGACTCTGCGGAGTGCGAATTATCTCTCAGCCATTTCACTTTTCCCACTTTGATACCTTCGTTTGTTCCTTTTTCCTTGATTTCTCTTCTTCTTGTCGTATGTTCAATTCTAACCCATTCTCCTACCTCTGAGCTTGTCGTCACCGTCAGTAGTCAGAACCGATTGCCTACGCGCCACATGAAAAGCAGCGAAATAAAAACAGCTTTATAGATATACTCGATCCAATCACTTCGAGCCTTGCCCGATGCAACCCATGACTGCTTCACGATCGCACCAACTTTGCCGCTCAGACAACGCTCAAATAACTTACCATTGCCAAACTTGCAAGTGGCGATTTGGCGAGGATATATCTCATTTTGTTTCTGGAATCTAATCTGCCGGAATTAAATCACAGCTAATAAGGTATTATACCTTATAATCGTTAAGGGACTGTAAATCTGGCGTGATATCAAATAAAGGGAGGAAACAAGCAAATTCCAATCACGAGATACGGCGTTTACCATTGAACTTCTAGTATCTCTTTTTCTTCAAGAAAAGTCTTATTCGCAAGTCTTTCTCCAGAAACCATAATTACAGAGCAAACATCAAAATTGTATTGTTCCCCTTCCCCTCAACGTTTGGACAATGCGAAAGGCTCCGATTGTCAACCCCAATTGGGTGTTGCTTTCTCTTCTCGCTGCACATGAAGTGCCGTTCGTTCTTGCATTTAGTATCGGCAAATAGAATAACATTGTTCAAGCCCTTGTACTACGAAACCATTCTAGTGAAATTGCTGCCAATGAAGTGAACAACGCCTCCGCCTGTTGCGGGCAGGAAACCAACTTGATGAGCGGATGCTCTACAGGGCAAAAGCCAAAGCCAGCACACCAGCAGCACCCGCAACACCCATGGCGGGGCCACTAGTGGGCGAGGATGCACCTCCAGTCGACTTTGCAGACGAAGCAGACGCAGAACCGGAAACAGAAGTAGCAGCAGAGGAGGCGCCGAAGGAAGTGGATTGCGAGGAATTTGAGGCAGACTGAGTAGCAGATTCACCCGTCGTGACAGCAGCAGAGCCAGTCTCTGAAGCAACGCTTTGAGAGGTACTTGGGACACCGAGAATCTGAACATCGAAGTTCGAGCTCGCCCAGGCTTTGACGCTGCTGGGCAGCTCATTATACCAAGCCGGATAAGTTCCCGCGGACGCAGCGCTCGCAACCGAGGAGCGGAATGAAGGATCCGTGAGAATTTCGTCTTGCCACGAGGCAGGTATGGCAGTCTCCATTACTGTCAGGATAGAGCTGGGGATCGCTGCTACCAGCGCCGAGGCAGCAGAGGAGGCAGATGCGTCGGCATCGGGATTGGTAACGCTTCCACTAGACTCGCCACTGCCAGTGACCTGTGGCTCTGGAGAAGCAAGCGCCGAGGCGGCGAAGAGAAAGACGGCAAAGAAGTTGCGCATTGTGGACGGCTGAAGTCAGAGTATGTCAAGATTAGGTGAACAAACGAGGGAATTGTGAAGCTGCAGGACTGTATGGGTTAAGTAATGGAACTCAAATGAATTCAACTTGCACCTTGAAATCTAGTAGGGTCCGACGGACAGGTCAAAGCGCGATTAAGCAAATATTTCACTCCACTTGCGGTAACCCCCGCCAGGATAATTAATTTCATTGGGCCACTACATAACATCCGGAAGTATAAACAGCGTACCTAGGCCCCTGGTGACATCTCTAAGTCCCGTCAGCGAAATCGCTTACGCTCTGGGAGGAGTGTAAGCGATTTCCAGAGGACTAGGCATGCGCCACAGTAGGCCAATTGTCTCAGTCGTGTCTACTTGTTAGCAACAATGAAACCACGGCCCCAAACCCCTTTTGTTTTTTCACAAGACGACAACGGAACCGTTCTGCAGGATTGAGTTATCTTGACGCAACCTATCCCGTTTTTGCATTTTGTTATCAACAGACATGTCGCAATGGGCGTATAGCTAGGGGGACATTCAGGAAACCAAGGCAACACATGGGGATCACATTTCCTCTAAGAGAGATGGGCAGTTAAAGTGCTTCAAGGACAAATCGAGGTGCCTTTCAATCTCTAGCAACATCGTACATATGACCCCATTTGATACTTCCTTCTACTTAGCCGTAAGTCTTGGGGTGTCTAGTACATACGACCATAGGGTGTGGAGAACAGGGCTTCCCGTCCGCTCAGCCGTACTTAAGCCACACGCCGGCAGGTTAGTAGTATGGTGGGTGACCACATGCGAATCCCTGCTGTTGTATGTTTTTGATTTTTTGCTTTTACTTTTTGCTTTATTTGCTTTTCTGGCAGCTTTGATGTTGGTTGTGTCAGATAGCTCCGGGTTGGCGTCGACTGTTTCTCGATTTTGTTCAATCTCCAGCTACCCGAGAGCTCTCGTGTCCACATACTCACCAATTTTAGCCTTTATATCCCCTCTAACAAGTGGTACCAATTTCTGATTTTGATAGTTAGTAAACTTCCAGTCAGAGCACTCTATGGTATATTGACCTTGTTGTAGATGTAGGATCCATCCTTGCCCCATAACATTATGCCACCAGTTCACAATTGCCAAGTGCTCAAGTTACCGGTGGCAATTGAACGGGGAAATGTCGTAGTGCTTATGAAGTACACTATTTTTTTCTGCTATTGTCAACAGTGAAATATTTCAAGTAGTACTGCAATAGGGCCTTGAGGCTATTGAGGTGTGTTGGCATCGCAAGAGGTCAACGGGGGAAGGATGGTGATGAGGAAGGAGCGACCCCCACGCATATCCTGAAAACCCGGAATCCTTCGACTTCACATTTCGTTTTCGACCATCCCACAATTCGAAACGGAAGCTACCACCGTGATGACTCTTACCTTCCGTCTCTGCGTCTGCCTCTTCTTTTTCGTCGTCTTCTCGCTGCCGGTGAGTAAGCCCCCACATCACCTGATTGGATGGAACCGCGCGCATGGAATGGGATTGGGCGTATCTTGTTTCGGGCCGAATCCTCCTCGGAGTTCAGAGCGACAAGAATCCCGATTGGCTATTCCTGCCAGCACTGGTTCCTTCTGCAGCTAGACAAGCTTCTGATCGCTATTCTCTCCTTCCCAGGCCCACCTCGAAGACATGGTTGGGGACCCAGAACCAAACATCAGAATACATTTCCACTGTCGTTTATCTCCGTCAATACAATTGAATACTCGTTTCCAAATTGCCGGTAGTCTTCGAACCACTGGTTCCACGTAAATCCTTGCTTCGGACGCCATTCTTTGGGGGTCCGCGTACATAAAGAGATGATGGGAAACTACACGAGGCAGCAATGGAAAGAACTACTGAGCTTCTGCTAACTATGTGTTTTAATAGTGCGTGGACGCGGGGTCCCCACCCGATGTAGGCCCAATTATCTTCAACAGCCTGGAGGATTTTGCTGAGGGCTGCGAGGCGTTTCAAGCCCGTATGTCTAATCTTCCCTTCCCTAGCTGGTTGGGATATATCAGGGTAAAACAAAGGCTAAATGAATTAGCCAAAATAGAGCCAGTTTCAACCAAGAATGAACCAACAATGCTGCTGAAATTCAATCAAGTAGCCGGCATATGGGCGGCCATCATGTCCACACTCGTAGTTCTTCCCAGGGTCGTGAAATGGGGCAAGAAGCATGGATATTTCAAGAAGATTCTGGAGTATGGGGGCAAGGTTGCAGACCTTTTCAAGTCTGTTTGGGACAAGGTCAAGGCATTGTGGAATGCCAACCCAATTGCAATCATCAGGGAGACTCTGGCCGGCATCTCCGGGGCTGGATATGTCAACGTACTGCGACGGGGAGGACGGGCTCCAAGTGAGCCACTTATTGTTCGTTTCCGGGCCCGTAACGAGACACCACCAGTGGAAGAGATCCCTCTGGAGCCGTACCGACGGCATCCAACTCCTGGTAGCTCCATGCGGCACCGAGGGAACCGCCGAGCAGGAGGAGAGTTCCGGAGTATCTCCCGGGGTCGTGGACGCACCACTTCCCACTGAACAATTGGAAGGCGTGGGGGGGTGCCAGGAAGGCTTTTTCATATTTAGCAACGAGTGGGTATTGATGATGTCGGACAAGTAGTACTGAAGACTGTAATATTATTAGAAACTATTAGATATCGTATAATATTGTTAGAAACTAGACTTTTTGTAATATTATTGCAAAGAATTGAAATATGCAACCATCAATATATTACTGATTGAATTAACCGTGATTCTTTCATGTTATCAGCACCTGCTGTTTAGTATCGATGCTAATTGAGGTTTAGTCACGACTATACTGTAGAGAGTTGCGAGGCATGTACTCTGCGAGGTAAAAAAAGCGATCCAACCCATTTTGACCTAGACGCAGTGGTGGATTACTTTTGTGAAACTGAGATTCTCGAGTTATCAGATACGTCACGTATGCGAGAATGATGGTTAGACGCAAGCTATATCCCAAACCATGCGACAATTTACAGTCTCGCAAATTGATGGTTGCGAGACCAAGGATCGGGCTATACCAAACATTGTGTTCTTTCATATATATCATGTTGTCTTTGTATCTCTGACCTCTTAGAAGGGACAAGTTGAGAAATTGGAGATTCTTGAGTGATAATAGGGTTCTTTCATCAAAGCACTGGCGCGGTCTTTGGTGTGTTCCTTCGAAACTGTCAGCTGGCTCAGGGAGATAGTATCCATTGAATAGGTTAACGCGTAATCTCCATAGAGGGTCCTCTTGCGTAAGACCACGGCCTAAACCTATCCATCTTGTCATTACGATAGTGGTCTTTGAATCAAATTCGCAGATTTCAATCTCCGTGTCTGTGGCACACCTGTGACAATTATATGGAAAAGATATTGGAAAGGATATCTTGTCCCCTGTATATAGGTATCTCATCAAAGGGAACATGAATTCACAAAGATAAAGACAGCATGGGCAGAAGATAGCTAGAGGACAAAATGCATCGTGTCGATGATCTCGCGAAAAATTCCACGGTTTGTTGAACACAATGATATCCTGCATTCTCATATAGAGGCCAAGAGACTCCGGGTGTATCTCTATTTCTTGAGAGTAGAGAAGAAGAAACTCTGGGTCAGACACTTTGAAATCAGCCACCCTGGAATTGGGAACTTCAGAGCAGTGCCTAACTTGGGTAAAAGATAGGACACCACTGATCATAACAGGATCGATAAGCTTGTAGTAGCTCCGTATGGCAAATTTGACTTCGAGAAAAGAGACTGTTGGTGAATAGTCCTCGCTTAGATGCAGTTTCATCCTCACACTCGGGTCGAACCATTTGCTAGAGCACGGAATTCGAGATATAGTATCCTTATCAGAGTAGAGATCGAATACTTCTTTATGTGTGTGGAGGACGAAACAAATGTCACAAGCAATGTGTCCAGGAAAATAATGCTCTAATCGAGTTAAAGCGGAAAGCTTTTCCTCTCGCGTGGGAGACAGCCGGCGCTTTTGTTTCGTGCACAGGGTAAGAAGCTGGTGGCTACAGAATGAGAGGCAAACAAGATCAGCATATGAGATGAAGTCGAGTATTGATAATGTCAGCTCCGTGGGAAGCCTGGTGAGATCGAAAGGCCAGGCCGGCTGACGCTGGCGCGTGAGGTAGGATTTGACAAATCGGCCCAGAGCCTTCATTTTTGAATTCGTGGAGTAGCAGCTAGTGGTTTAAACATGAAGTCAAAAGGAATATTGTGATGGGGGGGGGGGATATGTGACGATGAGTTTTGGAAAAGAAAGTCGCGGCTTCTATGAAGAGCTTCGGGTGATGGAATTGATAGAACAATCCACGGAACCGTTCATGGTGCGCCACCGGGAATAGCCTGGGTTCTTTGGGTGGAACGTCCACTTTTGGAGCGGACAGGACTGCGAATAGAAAAATCGGAAGAAAATTTAAATTGTGGCCTATACTTGATACTGTGTAGAATAATTTATACCAACTAGAATCGATTGATTATACCTGTCTATTTATTTGATACTACCTTAGGGTAGTTATAGTAAAGGTAACTAGTTAGATAAGATGACTACTTACTTGAGTGCCCACCTGTGGTTGGTTGGGTTAGAAGCACTAGTCCCGATTAGGCGGGTGCACTAGCTACTATAGGGCTAGCGCCTACCACAACTAGCCAATCCCTGCCGAAACCCTCGAGAGACGCAACTGTACAGTATCTTACATGAAGCTAAGCTAGCTTATGAAATCTCAATCCTGTTAAACCAACCTGCCAGTCTTTGGGTCAATCTGCTGTCGCCCTTTGAAATCCACTTTGAGTGATTTAGCGCCGCCACGGACCAAATTCTGAAACCAATCGGGAGCTCCGCGCTGTATATTCTGTCAATTTAATCTCTCAATCTCTCAGAAATGTTAATTTAACTTACCAAGCCTGCAAAGTAACTAAATATACCGGGTAAGAATATGGTCCGGCTAAGCCCACTATCTAGTGTGTCCACAATAGCATCCACAACAGTATCAACATGCAGAAGCGGCATGAGGAACTTCGACTGGTTTGTTTCCCCCTTGAAAAGAGGTGTCTTAGTGAAGCTGAGCACTGCAAGAGAGGTGCGGACTTTCGGCGCATTTTGGTTTCGGAGCTCTTGTGCCAGGGCCTTCATTGGGGAGTAAGTGTTGGTTAGCAGAAGTAACTGTGGGCTCGGGTTGGAAGCACAATATATATCACTTACTTCGTGAAAGGCGATCAATCCTGCTTTTGAGGCTGCGTAATCTGCAAGGCCTGGTGGTGGGATATATGCGCTCATGGAAGAAACATTGAAAATATGACCGTGATTGCGTTGGATCATTTTCGGAAGAAATTCCCTTGAGAGAAGGAAAGGCGCCAAGAGGTTGGTTTTGAGTGTGATGTTGTTGTCATTGAAGGTCGCCTCAACGATCGTTCGACCGCGAGACAGGCCAGCATTGTTGACTACAATTGTTAACACAAAGGATCTAGAATGAGTTCCGCTGCTCATATATCTCACACTTACCGAGTACAGTTGGATCACCAATTTCCGACCTGATCTTTTCGCAAATAATCGCAATTTCTTTCTCGTCGCTCAGATCGCATTTGGAGTACGAGATGAGATTAGTTTCTTCAACTCCAGGCATTAGCAAAGTCTGCTCTGTCTACGTGGTAATTTCGGAATGGGATTCCCTCAAATATACCTGGCTTGAAAGTCAAAGGAATGATATCCAGCACAACAACGCGTGCTCCCCTAGCCGCGAGACTTTGGGCAACTCCGGCGCCGATGCCTCCACTCCCACCAGTCACCACTACCAACTCTTTTTTCCAGTCCCATGTAGTATCGACAACCCAATTGTTTCGACTTTTCGTGCTTAGCCAATCATTGAGCCATAGAAGTATGCTGACTGCTGCGGTGATTTGGGCAAATCTTTGATACGGCGCGACAGCTTTTATTTTTCCAACTTGAACTAAGTAAAGAAAAAGTGTGGCGGCGACAGGATGTAGAATGGTTTTTCGGATGGCTTTGATAATTGGGTCGATGTACAAACCCTCGCGGGGGAGGAAGCCTCGTTGAGTTGCCATTGCGGGCTTGGCAGCGAATCTATATGAGGGGACGGTACTCTAGGAATAGCGAGGCGTGGGACTTCATAAATTTTTCTACTTATATTATTCTAATAGAACCTAGGTCCCAAGTGAAATATTAGTTGAAAGGAGGAATTGATTCCGCGTATTCTCCGAACTTGGAAAATCCGGCGTCGTAAACATTCCGGTCTGGAGCCGGAAGGGACCCGGAAGGGACCCGGCCGGCAGTTGACTCGCAACGTAATGACATGGAAGCCTCCGAACCTGCAATTCTATTGTCCCGACAGCTTACTTACCACAATCACATGGGTTATGAATAGACACCCAGGCCACCCATGATTTAAATGTCGGTTAATTTTGCCATTGTTTCAAACACACTTGAATCAAGCCCAAAGCCTACAAGTCGTCGTATACGGCTCGTCCATACCTATTATCATATCATGAATTCTGTAACAGATGCTAGTATCTGCAACCTAAGCGGGAGCTGGGTGTTGGTAAATTCGCCGTACATACTATCGACTTGACTCCGCTGACTCGGGGCCTCGGAAATAGGACAAAGGCCAATCTAGCAATCTCGATGAAGTATTGAAACTGGTGAGCTGACGAAACAATCTGATTTCAAGTTTTCTCCGAGCTAAACACCTGTCCAGCAAGGAATCGGCTGGTTGACAAGGAAAGCTGTCTCTGCGTCAACGACAACTTTGAAGATCACCCAGTCTGCCGATGCCTCAGCAGACTGGATGGTTCTCGAACCTGCTCTGACTGGTGGTCTGAAAGGCATCCCAGAAAAGCGCGAGTTGACTTGGATAGAGTTTGAGCACAACGACACTCTTTTTGGCAGTGTCAGTATCCGTACCCACTACATTCCCGGGGTAAGGGAACTCAAAGGATGCGTCCGACCGGTGGTTGAATTTGAGACGAAAAGTGCTGGTATCGACGCCTTGGCTGAAGCTGTTCTCATTGACGACCAAAACCAAGTTGAAGGAGAGCTCATCGAAAAGGCTTTCATTCACGACTTCATCCGCAGTTTCGATTCTGGATGGACGGCCGAACAGGTACGCATCTCTTCAACTTACTTGGCCTCATAAAGTACTGACTCTGTGATAAGATCTGGGCAGTGGAAATTATCAAGGAAGAGAAGTTTTTGACACGGAAAGTTGTGGTTGAGAAGAACGGCTCTACTGAATATGCTCGCATGGTGTACAGGCGTGTCTAGTGTTCATGGGCAATTATGCGTAGAGCTTGTCCGATTTTTGAGACGATAAATAGAACTTGAAATCCAAACGAATGACTGTGCTGTATACATGCAGATTCGGTGTCTTGTTGTCTTATGTATTATCAAGTAAGCCATCGGATCTACCCAACGTAAATCAAACGGCAAACGGATCCACATTTTGGCTAGTCTTCCGCCCACCTTGTCAGTGGATTCCCTACGTTCGTTACCTGAAATATTCGGCACCTCCTTGTAAATTATATCACCGCTCTTATGATCTCTTCTCCCTGGGGTTTGTTGAGATTTCGATGCCCTGAGCAACTAAATAATAGTATGACAAAATATTACTCTTAAAACCGTCGCTGTTGACAGAATACCCCTGCTGGGCTAACCCGCGATACAGAGGCCTTACCATTGGACTAATAAGCTAAATATACCAATCGAGACATGGCATTGTGGAACAGCCCAGCAAGAATGTAGAATACGGCGTACTATACAAATTGTTTCTAAAGGATTGACAAAAGACTAATCAGAAATTGCAGCAGATAAATGATACAACTCGCTCCAATCGGCCACGGAGCCACCTATTTGCGAGAAAGCTTGGAAATGACTCCAGTAAAATATTCTTTGATCTGCGCAAGGGAGATTGCGCCAGTGCTGTTTGACTGGGCGATTCCCAGGAAGCCAACGCATAGAAGAGCTAGTAGCAAGATGCGGGACGACGAACGGGTTGACGGCTTTGCAACTTTCTGTTTATCGTCAGCATCGGTTTAAATCCCAGTAATCGATACACGGAAATTGCCCACCTTGATGTCCCAATCTGACCACGTAGGGAACAGACTCCGCCACCAGTAATGGGCTTGTGTCCAGGGATAGGACATGGCGTTCCACTTTTTGTCATTGATATACCACTGTATGACCCGGGTTAGCGATTGGGCATCTGAAAAGCACTGGGCAGGCCAGCTTACCGAGAGGCAACCCGCATTCCAAACTCGTTTACTCAGCGCGTCCTGGATCCAGTAAGCATAATCGCGCTCAGCTTTAGGCTTGAGTTCGATCGAAGCCGCGTCGCCATCCAAAACTGGCTTGAGGACACGGAGCGCATAATTGATCGAGCTAGAATTTTTCAGTTAGAGTTCAAACTGGTGGAGAGGCAGAGGAAATTAAATGAAAAACGTACTTCTCTGAAGCCATCATGGCCGAAGTATGCCCAGTTGCGGCATTCGGTCCGAGAATCATGAAGAAATTCGGAAATCCACTGAGAACGGAGCAGTTGTAGGCAGTTGGGCCATCATATTTGCTCCAATGCTGAGTGACATTCTCGCCATTCCGCCCGACGACATCCATGTACGGGATAAATTTGTTTGTCTCGAAGCCCGTGGCCAGGACAATCACGTCGGCCGGGATGAAGCCTTTGTCGGTCTCGATACCGTCCGCGGTAATTCTTTCGGCTTTTTCATCCGTCAGAAGAACCTTGTCACTGTGCAAAGATCCGAGATAGCCTGGATCAAAGATTCGTCGCTGTGTCCCAAGTCAATAACAAGTTCTCACAGATCAATACTATTGGAGATAATATGGGAGGGTGACCTAGGTATAATTCCTAGGTGAGGTACACACCTTGCAGCCAACATCGAAGTCTGGAATCAAGAGGTCATGATATTTCTCTGGTCCCGCCTCTCGCATGTATTTTTCCACATGTCTCCGTCGTTTCTCCCTCAGCCTTGCAGCGCCTTTGGTCATTGGGAACAAACGGAAGTCATTTTCAGCCATCAGGAAAATGTGGAACCTGTGGAGTCTCATGGCCAATGGAACATAACGGAAAATCCACTGTAGAATGGTGGGGTAGCTAAAGTTTGGGACAGGGAAGATCCAGTGCTTTGAGCGAACAATCTGCGTTAGAGATTTAATCTTCCCTTGATTGACCAGACCTGGGACGATCTGTGCGGCGGTGCCTGGGAAGAAAAATGGATCTGTTTAGTCTGGGCTGAGAAGGTGGGATGAGGACAAGGAGAAACACGAAGTTTCTGAAAACATACAACCGTTCCCAATAACTACGACATTCTTCCCCTCAAGATCCACACTATGGTCCCATCGTGCTGAATGAAAGATGCTCCCGTTAAAATTCTCGGCGCCTGGGATTTCGCACTTTCGTGGTTCTACCAGCTGGCCGGTTGCCGCGAAAAGAATTTGACACTCATGAGTGTATTCACGGCCGGTTTCTCGGTCACGCAAGTACAATAGCCAGCGGTTTGCATCCTGCCGCCAGACGCTGCGGACAACCTCGGTCCCAAAGGTCATCTTCGGAAGAAGATTGTACTCATTCACCACGTTATTAATATACTCTTTGATCTCCGTGTTTGAAGGCATCAGCTTCGTCCAGCCAGGGTTCAGAGCGAACGAAAAGCTATATAGAGCACTAGGGACATCGCAGCCGCATCCTATGCATGTGTAAGTCAACTCATCAAATAATAAGGAGACGCTACTCAAAACTAACCTGGATAGGTGTTGATATACCACGTCCCACCGTTGGTCGGGTGCCTTTCGAAGAACTGAATATCGTCCAGGTCATACCATCGCTTGAGTGTTGCGCCAAGGGCAACGGCCGAAAGCCCAGCACCGACACAGGCGATCTGACTATAAGAGGGAACTTCAGCAGTTTTCGAGGTCATTTCGAGGAGTTCCGCGGGCAAAGTTAGGAAATATTTCGTGGCAAGCGTTCAGGTTTGAGATACACACTGACTTAAGTGATGCCATCTTAGCATGATGTTTTCTCCTTGCTTGAACGCCATATCGGAGCGGTTCCGTGTTGACTGGGTCATCCCGAGAAGGGTGGAATGGAAGCCGAGGAGCGGGTCCCTATGCCTGAAGATTGGTACGGAGAAGTGTGGACCCGCCGTGGCGAGTTACTTAAAAATCCGGGGTAGCTTAATCATCCCCTTCGGGTCAGTTCCGGTTTGGAGGGCTTGTTCATATTCACACTGTTTAACCCTCTCGGGTCTGGTCCGCTCTGAGGGATGCCTTCAGTTGATATAACAAGATGATCGATTCACTCAGAGAAAGCCATCGCGGATATCAGTTCTTGACCCAGACCTCACGAAATCATGGACTCGCTTACTCAGCTACACTCGCAGCTCCAATATGTCTGGTCTCATATTATTCAAACATACAAGCCAGGCAAAATCGAATTTTTCGGCACCGTCTTGTCTCAAATTGTTGGATTCATTCTGCCAGCAACCCTATATATGCTGATTGATACTGTGTTCCCGGACTTCTCACGGCGCCACAAAATCCAGGGTGCCCGGCGCCAACCTACGCGCCAGCAGATTCAGCACTGCGTCAAAGTCTGCCTCTTCAACCATGTCTGGATCTTGGCTCTTCAGTTTGGCCTGCTTTACGTTAATAATTTCGATACTTCATTCTTGAACATGGATCCGGTTGTACCCTCTTTCAAGACTTTCGCAGTGGATTTCGTCTTCGGTCTGCTCGCGAGAGAGGTCTCATTCTACTACGTCCACCGCGCTCTTCACCACCCTAGCATCTATGTCTACATACACAAAATGCACCACAAATATATCACACCAGTTGCATTTGCTGCAGAGTACGCGCACCCAGTCGAGCATCTCATCGCCAACGTCCTGCCGATCACGGTCCCACTTTACCTCAAGGGAGCGCATTTCCTATCTATCATGCTATTTGGCCTATTCGAGCTTTGGGAGGCGGCGGCTGATCATAGCGGA
Organism: Penicillium sumatraense; assembly: GCA_020086695.1. NCBI lineage: Eukaryota > Fungi > Ascomycota > Eurotiomycetes > Eurotiales > Aspergillaceae > Penicillium > Penicillium sumatraense. The sequence goes on along the minus strand of JAGIKU010001115.1, from coordinate 240,652 downwards.
TACGACTTTTTGAAACTGCCACCAGCCGAACTGCATGATCTCCACCACGAGAAGTTTCGCGTCAACTATGGTACTATTGGGTTGATGGACTGGCTTCATGGCACCGATGTGGTGGGGTGGGATCGGCCTCAAGTGAAGAAAGTGAAAATGGCAGAATGAATTGCTAGAGGAATGTCAGGGATGTCTTTGCGCATTTTGGAGAGCTTCTCTTGGCTAGATTTGTCAAGTCGATTGCACTTCTCCAATTGACCAAATATACTCCCTTGCAAAGGGATTTATTTTCGTTCAAATCAGCTTGATTAGAAAGTCAGAGGGACAAATAGAGCAACGAGGCGTTTTTTGGATTACCTAGCACGACCTAGTAATCCCCCTTCTTGGAATTCAGGGTTTGCAAAATGCCTTCAATATGTATTATTTTTCAATCCTACCCAGAATTAGGTACAAAAATATCTCCATAGTGTAGCACGAATAAGCCCAAAGAAAATTCAACTTCAATTTTGAAAATTTCGAAAATGGAATAGATTGAATCAATTTCCTTGGAAAAAACATAAAAAAGAAAAGTCTTCTTGACCTGACTGAAATACGAATAACCCAGTTGCTAGCAATTTCTAAACCATAGAAAGAAAGTTCTCGTACGGAATCAATCACCTATTACAAATAGATAAGCAGTGCTTACCCAGTAAAAGAAATATATTAGAGCATCATCCTTAATCTCAAGTCTATCCCTGACGAAAATCCAGCCTCGTCAGGAAAGCCAAATCATCTAGGTCCGGCTCCACGTTCGCAGCAAACTCCTCCCAGTTGAAGAATGAGGCTTGTACAAGATCCCGATGCGAATGATCAAATGAACCATTTGATTGTTCGATCTCGTGTGGAATTAGGGAATTGTCGTTTTCAACACCTGGTTTATGTGAGTCATCCGGTACTGCTTGACGATACGCGGCCTGGAGAAATTGCAAGGTGTTCCCGGCGGAGTGACGAAAAGTAGCCATATTACCGAGTACAGTCATCGCTTCCCGCCAGGACTCCCGTGCCTTTTCTATTATATATTGATCCAGTATTGGCGGGGCAGAAAATGACATAAGGAGAACTACGGCAGCAGTAGATACATCTAGACAACAATTAATCAACACCAGCTGTAAAGAGAAGGGCGGATTCATACAGGACATACAAAATCCGTTGTACCACCAGGCATCAGCAGCGTTGGTCTGGTACGTTTCATGAATCAAGTGCGTCAAGTCGATGGCGGCCATGAGGCACGCAGTCTCGCACTTTCTGGCCATGGAAGAATATAGATCGCTCTGCACCGCAATGGGCGAAGATTCCGAATTTCCTGGCAAATCAGGCCTGTCGACCAAATTCTGCTGTCTGACTCGCTCTGAGTAAAGCTGGGTAAAAATAGGGCGATATAAAAGAAGATGGAGGTGAATGTATCTGTGAATATTTGTAAGGGAGAAGCTATCTGGAGTAATAAGAAAGTCAACGTACCTAGCATGGAGAACATTTCTCTGCTGAGCGAGAGCCGAGCTCAGCTCCGTCTGTACATTTACTGGAGATTCATATTTACCCCACCTCAAGAAAAAGGGAAGCTCGGATTCAAAAAGAGCAAGCTGATTCCCGATTTCGAGGGCAGTGTCGAGACCTGCCAGGTTTTTCATAGGGGGACGCAACTGATCCCGGCGTGACTGACCACACCAAGCTTTGTATACATCAGCTAATATTCTATCAAGTATATTATAAAGCTTGATGGACTCAGCGTAGAAGACCATCACTGAAGGCTTATCGCGCTCGGCTTGACCGGACATGTCCAAGTGACTAGGCGGAGGTAGGGGAGCCAAATGAGTAGTCATGCTCGGTCTACCGTATGTCATGCTTACTGTTCTGCAGATTCTGGGTTAGCATTGAACGGTGAGGCACAAAATTCATTTTCGGGACCTCCAATACTGACATGTCCATCATAACACATCCATGCCAGGTTCGCCGTCGAATATCGGATTCCAGCGGCGTCAAGGAGGAAAGAATATCCGATTCTTGGAGGCCTAAGCCCAGGGCCACTCTACATGCTACCCCAACGGAATGCCAGCATCTGCTAGGATATGGAGAGCTTTGCAGGAAAATAGCTGTGATCAAGAGGGCTTGGACCACACCGAGAGTGTTAACATCGAGAAAGTCGAGCCCGATGAAACGCTTCGATCGAAGAAAAAAGGAATGGGCAACATTTTCGACTTCCCCAACTGGAATATCTGCATACTGGCAGCCCAGTGCAAAAATCGTATTCAGGGCAGAGTGAAAGACAATCGATCTCGGTCCGGAATCCTTGTTGGATCCCAATCCGATATCCAAATCTGTTAAAGAGATATGTGGCTCGTCCTGTGCTCTCCAGAGATTCTGATAGGCTGCTTCGAAGGCTGGACGGTTGAAAAATGGGTACAGCACATAAACCTTATTAAAGAAACAATTGAGCAAGTGGTCGGCAAAATTCCGCGACGGCAGAGAAAAGTCATCAAACCCATAATCTGTGGGTGTATCATGAAGACGAATCGGTTCAGGCTGGGCACGCAAATCGCAGCTTGGCTGTGATGGCATCGATTGGCAGGCAAAGCGCATCAGGGACGCGGTGGATGAGCTGCCATAAAACTGAAATTGCGCTGATTGACGTCCTGGTCTTCCCGCTGGTGCCGCAATTTGACCCATTCCAGTTATGCGGCCTTCATCATCCTCAAATAAAGGCGAATCGTTGTTCTTTATACCATCCCCGACGATTGAATCATCGTAGGTCTTGTCCGGCTTCGACGAAATTACAGGCGGTTTGGGACTCGGTGCTTCTCCGGTTTCAAAGCAGGGAGGTATCAAGTTCTGCTCCACTACATCTGGGGATGAAGGATGAGCAGATGAAGGAGGGTCGATTTTCTTATCTGATACCTTTTCCCTTCTGCTTGACTTTCCTGGAAGCTCGAGTTGTGGATTGAATGACGCCCGATAGGAGACCCCGGCCCTCGAACAGGTCTCTTCCAGTTCTCTTATTCGCTGATGAAGAGTATTGAAGTATCTGTTGATGGTTTGAAAGACTCAGTTCACTCCTTTTATTCATTCATGGCGATTTACTGGCACTTACTCGTCCCTACTGGCCGACCGGGCAGTTTCCACATTGTAGACACACTGGTCGATCCTGTGCAGTCGTCTCTCACAGGGCCCACAAACCGGCTTATTCCCATCGCAACGAATTTTCTTTTCCCTGCATGAATCGCACGCCAAAGCAACTTTCCGTCGTGCGATGCGTCGTTTCGGGTTGCCAATACTTTTCAGTGGCATTCTGCAGGATCGGGTATGGTCCGGAATGGGGCACGACGCCAATAACTCCAGTGATATATAGCCATTCCGAACACCAGGAAGTGAGACATCGTCCTGGAGACGGAAAACATCCCGGTATCACGATGACGAAGCCTTTGTTTCAACAACGGCTACCCAGTCAGGATCAGCGAACAGGCTTGGCGAAATGTGAGGCTTTCTGGGATTCAAGGGTGCGCTCCGGCTGCTCCTTCATTTTCGGGACGGTTCCGGGTGCAGCTGCGGGGTGCACATGGGGCACTTTCAGAGACTCACAGTCCTCTTTCGCGAGTATACGCTATCAAATAGGGCCAAAGTTAATTAGTTGAGGAGAAGCCGAGGCGAAAATATGCAGTCTGCCATGAGGAGTTGCCAAAATGGGTCCTCTTCTCTCTCACTTCCTCGCTGGTAGGTGAGGTTTGGAAACTGCTGGCCAACGCCCTCTTGAGAAAATGTCGCGAAAAATAACAGCCTCGACAGGGCTCAAATTTCTTTTCACCCTTGTGGTCTACATCTTGCCTCGTGCGAGTTTCAGGGTTTCAGGGGCCATTATTCGTGCGTGGTTTAAACGGCTCCCTGTGGGGTCGTCCATCTGGAATGCATTTGCTGGCACGCTGATGGCCAACACTCCCCCGGATCAGCTTCAAGCAATTCTACCATCCACCTTCGACACGTACAATGCGTGGGTACTCCGTCATGAAGAGATCCCTCGAGTGGATGTTTTGGCGGTGGATAATTCGACCCGGTTACTTTGGCTTGGGCCAAAAAAAGCAAGCAAGGTCGTCCTTTTCTTTCATGGTATGATCTGTCACTGCATTTCCAGAGTCCTACTGACATTGCTATAGGTGGCGGATACGTGATGCCTCTTTCAGATGGTCACCTTGAGTGGACAGCATATATCAGAAGCGAAGCGGCCAAAGTCGGTATTGAGCTGAGCATATGTATTCTGGAATACGGTTCGTTGAATAACACCTATAAAGCCAAAGGCATACTGACTGCTCAGACTTGATTCCCGCGAATCCATACCCGAGGCAGATGATGCAGGGGGTTTCTGCACTCAAGCATCTATTGGCCTCCGGATATCAACCATCTCAGGTATGTCCACTGCAAGACTGATCTTGCCATCGTCCGAGTTGGAAGGGCTGACCTTGGGCCGCGACAGATTGTCTTCGGGGGTGACTCTGCAGGGGGACACCTCTCTTTGAGCCTCTTGTCCCATCTCCATCATAATCGTCCCTCGAGGGAGGACGAGCATAGTATTGTCCTTAGCAGTGCAGTGAAAGGGTGCTTCCTTGTTTCCCCATTAGCCTCGTTTGACTTCAGTGCCAGCTCGTATAGGAGATGGTTCAGTGCCGATGTTTTAGACCGAAAGGTTGTGAGTGAATGGGGCGTTCATCTCGTGCGAAATTCCCCCTGGCAGAAGGAGATTAATGCTGGGAAGGGGTGGGGAATGGCCTTGGATGTTCCAGAGACATGGTGGGAGGGTCTCAACGCTGTCGATAATATCCTTGTGACAGGGGGCTATCAAGAGGTTTTTAGCGATCATGTACAGCAGCTAGGCGAGATGCTGAAAAGGAAGAGTGAAGGCGCCGTAAAGGTCCATATGGCCAACGAAGCCCACGATGGGCCGTTAATGGACTTTACGGCAGGAAAGCCTCCGAGTGAGACAACAAAGGCTATTTTAGACCATATTATATCTTGCTTTAAAGAATAGGCTAGTATTATACAGTTCATCCAAATATTAACATCATGTTAATTCTACCAAACTTAGACAAGTTCCACTGAAACTACATGTGAAACCTCCACAGTTCCACACACTATTGCGTCGATGAAGATCTCGGATCCACTTCAATTTCGATCACTGTGAGCCCTCATGGCCGAACAGCAGGACGGCAATTGCTTTTGCAGCGAAAAGAACAAATCGCCAGGGCAAATTTGACGTTCACTCTTGACCTGGCTTAAACATTCGTATTTCTTAGAAAGTCTACAGCATTATGAAGTGCAGTACACTTTAGGTGATGATAAATGGCGGGCAGACCCTGACACCGAGGCAAGATGCTGATCATGCACTCTGAAAGTGGACGCTGAGGGGAAACTCGGAAATGTCTAGGACAGGGGCACTCAGAGTGCCTATACTATACAACAATTTGAGGCAATATAGCTCCAAGCTATAATACAAAGTACTAGTAACTACTAGTCTGTATACGGGGTACCTAGACTCGGAGATACTCCGAGGCTGCGGCAAATTGACGGGTCAAAATCACGAGTCCTCGCTACTCTACGAAGTAGTATGCCGTTTGCTTAACCGAACAAGATCAATCGCGCTAATATATCTGTTCCCGAATGATCATATGTACCCACAGAACAACATCTGAGCATAGGAACTGGGCTAGAGCTGAAAAATTGCTCGCCCTATGCAATCCTCACTGCTCTATGTCAAAATTGCCGTCGGCGAGCGTATCGATCTGACTAGGGTGACTGCGAGAACATTCATGTCAACCAACATGAAAATCTCAAGCTCTCTTTGTTACTATGCAAATCCAAAAAAAAAAAAAAAAAAAAAAAAAAAAAAAAAAAAAAAAAAAAAAAAAAAAAAAAAAAAAAAAAAAAAAAAAAAAATTCAATCCTATTATAATCTCATACAAAGCATTCAAGCAGTTGCTCCATTCTCTCTCAGAAATTGAGCCACCTCGGACTTCTGATCCAGTAGCTTTTCGACAATCAAATATTCAACCCCAATTGAGCGTTTGTGGCGGTGAAGTAATTGCAAAAGCAAACTTTCGTCTTTCTCAGACCAGTCGGCCTGCGCTGCCTCTAGTGCGGTTGAAAAACGGCTGCTGTTCTCCAATTTCGCGTTAACATCCACACCGGCCTTAATCAAGCGTTCGACAGAACGTTTGGCCCCAAAAAGAGAGGCAACAATCAATGGCGTTCCGTAGGTTTTGGATGGATGTTGCACGTGTATATCAGCACCACCCGCAATCAAAACGTCCATCGCCTCGAGATCGTTGGACAAAGCAGCTCGTGTTAATGCGCAGCCAAAGTCTGGATGGTCCAATGTCATATTCACATCAGCCCCTCCTTCTTTTAAGAGAAACTCGGTTGTTCTAGCGGAGTGGGCACTGGCTGCTGCGAGAGCACTACCGTAACATCCAACAGTAAAAGAGGCATTGACATTAGCCCCTGCCTCTTTCACAAGAAAATCGACAATTCCCTCACGATGCGAACAAGCTACCGCGAGGGCACTACCGTAGTTTCCAGCCACAAGGGGCATGTTGACATCAGCACCTTTTTCCAAAAGATATTTGACCAAGCCAGGGTCATACTCAAAGACACATGCAGTCGCAAGAGGGCTACCGTAGTATCCCGTGGTAGACTTTGCGTTCACATTTGCACCATAATTTTCAACAAAGTGTTTGGCGAAATTGAACTGATCGTTGAAGCCCCCAACGAGAGAGTACTCGAAAGCACTACCATAATCTTCACCGTCAAGGGGCCGGTTCACATCGGCACCAGCCTCTTTAAGAAGAAACTCAATGCCCTCCAGATCGCAGTAGCTAAGCTTAATTGTAAGCATACTTGGAAACTCCGGATGAGTTGTATTGCGTATATGCATATTCACATCTGCCCCACTCGTCTCAAGTACAAACTTTAGCATCTCAACATTATATGTCTTCGATACAGCTAAAAGGGTCTGATCTATTCCATAAATTTCAGGCTCCTCTTTGTCTGTGTGCTTTGTGAGGGATATATCAGTTTTCGCTTCTTGGACCAAGTACTTCATAGTTTCAAGGCTCTCAGATTCAATTGCCGACTCAAGAGCACTGTTGCTTGTTATATAAGCCGGCGGTGGCAAAACAACATTTGCATCCGCTCCTGCTTCCACCAGATATTTGACAATCTCCAAATTCCCATGGAGTGCTGCTGCTGCCAGTGCACTCTTATGTTTATTGTCATCGAAGTCCAGTACATCGGATAGGTCGAGTATAAATTTCAAATCTATTCCACCCTCTACCAATAGCTTGCATATGGGAAGACTGCCTGCTAGCGCGGAGAGGAATAGCAGGTTGAAACCTCGGTCGTTTTGACAAGGGATATTAATTTCACCACCTTCGTACCAATCTGCGAAAACATCTTCGAAGGAGAATCGGCACACGGCGAAAACAGCGGAACTTGATGGAGAAAGCTGATCGGCGATATCCTTGGGACAGTCCATGCCGAAGTAACGTTCAGCATGGTACGGATTGTCCCAGAGGGTTGTCCAACGCTCGGAATCCTTGGAAGCCATCTGATGCCAATTGCGGTACTGCATACTAGAGTTATGAGCGGCTCCAAGGAAAGATTGGAGAAGAGGCTTCAACATGGCTTTTTCTGGCTCTTTCAAAAGGCGGATATGCTGATACCAAGCGTGCCTCATGTACAGATGAAACGGATGATGTCTTTCAAAACCATCATCCGACTCTCCTGTGGCTTCGGAATCAGAAGAATTGACAGACTCCGGGTCGAAATTGAGATTAAAGCTTTCGGTTTCGTACGCCTTCATCATGTATGACAAACAAGTGCTAGCAGCATTTTTGTGGGCATCTGAAATGGACCAACCTGGCTTCTTGTCTAAGTATTCCCTAACCGACAGATGTGAGAAACGCCAGACCTTCAACTGAGAATCCACTGTGAGGAAGTTACTGCACAGAGAGATCAAGTCTTCCTCTGTAAGCTTATCACCCAAGGGCAAAACGCTGCCATCGGAACCTACACGGATTGCCGATAGGATCATTTCACTAGTCATAGGTTTAGTCGCGGCCATAACCCAATACAAGGCACGCTTCACGATACTCTGGTCAGGTTCTTCGAAGCTTTCGATTTCAGCCCAGATCTCATCATATGCTTTCTGCAAATCTTCTGGCAGATTGTTCAGACGGTTCCAGACACTTGACTCAGTCTTGCATTTCTCAATCTGAACCATCTGTAGAGATGCCCATTGAAACATTCCTTGGCAGCGTTGAAGGAATTTTTCAATGATGCTGGCCTTGAGACGCTTTACAAATCGAGCTGTGTGTGATAGTCTGTCGAGTTCAACAGTCAAGAATTTCTGGATGTCATCTTGATTATCGCTTGCTGAGATGCCAATATTGGGAGTCTCTTTGAAAAGTGCCTCGATTTCTGGATCAGGTCGGCTAGAGATGAAAATCTTCACTGGATTTTGAGCATCCGCGATAAGAGAGTTCAACACGTTGATTAATTCGTCTCGATAGCGAGGATCACATTCATCCATAGCATCAATGATTAGAGTTGTCTGTTCATAGCTGTCTAATGAGGCTAGGATTTGCTTCTTGCACTCATCGGCGCGGAAGTTTGAGCCTCTATTGCGTGCAATCTTGCAAGCTTCGGAAAGCTGGATTCGGATAGACTCAGGTCTGCTAGCGGCAGTTGAGAGTTGACGGACAATACTCTGAAGGATAGGCAATGGCTTTGATCGTTCTTCCTCAGTCCGCCTACAATAAAAGTAGGCAAAACCTTCATCCTTGGCCTGGTCACACAGTCCGCCTTGGATACGATCGACAACGCTTGAAGTAAGGTAGGTTTTTCCGGTACCAGGAGAGCCCTGGAGCCAAAATAGGCCTGAGGACTTCTTCTCTTCCCAGCTGCGGAAGTCTTTATGTTGAAGTAGCCATTCACCGGTACCAGGTGTTCGTCTCTCTTTGATATCGTCGTGATGCTTGCCAAAAGGAAGAGGTGAGATCCATTCCAACATCTTGATTAGATCACTCTCTTCCATGTGCTGAAGAATATTGCTAATTCCTGTATCCATGCGAGCCATGGGAGCGTTAAGAGCATCCAGCATCTCTATCATCTGGCCATCTGCTGCTGCACTGCGTTTGGACTCACAAGCCTGGACATCCCGGAGCATTTCATCTTCTTGATCACCAAGTCCGGAGAGACTTCCTGTGTACTTTCCTGGGCTCATAATAGCTTCAAGCGTGCGCCTAGCTGTACCAGAAGAGAACAGATCCAAAGACTCTGCCAGAAGGTCCAAAGACTGGGCGTAGATCTGAAGTAAACTTGACTCGAGGCCCTTTTGAACACCATTAAGGGGCTCATCATAGGTCCGTGGGAGATAGACCTGCTCGTAGACCTGACCACGACTAGTGATGCGGACTATTCTCTCGGTAGTGGCGAGCATCGCGCCCATTTGTTCACTTTCGTTGACAGGAATCTGATCGCCATTAGTTCTTCAATTCGATACAACTCGCCTCTGCCGAAAGCACTCACCTGCATCATATTCTTAATGAGACCCCAAGGAAGACTGGCTTGGGGTGGAGCAAATTGAACAGCGATATCTCCCGCTTTCTCAAGCCAACCCAAGATCTGAGTCGTATAGTTCCGGAGAACAATTTCCTCGCCTCCGATAGAGATCCGCCAGAACTTCTTCTCACATTCCTCTTGCTTTTTGTTCACAACACCCACGAGGTCGTTGATGGTGGATTCCATCTGTCCAGTTTTGATTGTATCGAACCCCATTCGACGCAGGTTATCCTGCTTGAATTGAGGGAGCTGGTTGAAGGCATCTAGCCAAAGGTCCCTTTCGCGGGGTTCCTTCTGTTGAGGCACCTCTGCCGGTGCATCCTTTGCGAGGGGCTCCGAAGAAGGAGGAATGGTCTCCTCGGGAGGTGTCGGTGCTACCTCTTTGGTAGATGGAGCTACTGCGGATGGCTTTTCCGGCGCGGTTGTAGCGGATGAGCTAGCGGGAACACTCTGATGTTGCGATTCAGCGCCAGGTCAGCTATTATGCAGAGCATTTCAGTGTTAGGGGTTTGGGTAACTGACCGGCCCATCCCCAGCCTTCTTCTCATCTTTATGCCTGTGCAGCTTTTTCTTCAGTCGGTCGAACATATCGCAGTTGCTGGTATCTAACGACCTTTTCCTCCTTGCACACGAAATTTGAGAGAAAAAAAATTGAGCTGAGCTTTCAACGGATTGAGGGGAGTTGACTGTTCACTAGTAAGATCCACTATTCAGCCGAACGCTCCTAACGATTGACACTCTGAAAGATTGATAGGCTCATGTCCAATATATTTACCCCTCTTGACCCACTTAAGTTCCGCTCAATCTTGCAGATCTTCGTTATGTGTTCGTGGAGAAGGCCTGAAAAGTACAGCAAAGGCCTCTAAATGTGGAATTTGCATAAGAAAACAATGTGGCTGTTTCCATTCAAGGACACATATTATATTTAAATGTAAATGAGTTCGTTCTTCAGTGAAATCTCCGCTTCAAAAATTGGTCCCAGGCTGTCGGGTCTACATCGACTATCCACATTTTAGCGAGGACCCGCACGGTTCAAGCCACGTCGTCCCCGCGATCTTTGAATCTCCATAATTCTGTGCACTTTTGGATGACATCGGCTTGTACTCCGTACCCAAACATCGCTTTTACTCTCCTCTGGGACGATGCCAAGGAGCTGGATTTTTTTTAGCTGCCTAAAATCGTCTAGATCGCGTTGATCACGTCAACGCTATTTTGTAGGTCAGTATAATTTAATAAAGTCCCGGCTATTAATGAATGTGAGAAATTGTGGAATCGATTTGAGGTAAATATATCACTAGTAAGAGTAATGAAAAAAATTGGCTTTTTCTTGCCCTAGTAGTGAGGGACATACATCATACGGTAATACAGAACAAAGTTATCTCTCGCCCGGAAATACAGAAATAACCAGTGGGAGCAGATTGCGAGAAACCAGCTAAATAAAACGCCTGTTACTTGATCCAGAAGGCCACATCATAAGAGTTGTCGACCAAACACCCGCCGACGGAATTCCAAAAAAGACTCCCAGCTTGTCCAGGGCTGCGACCATATAATTGACGGCCCCGATTCCGTGATACCACACTTCTTCAGAACCTTTGTCTAATTACGCGCACACAGTTAGCTTGTAGGTCCACAGAGTCACTTTTTACCGGACAGGAAATAGCACAACACTTACGAATGAAGCCCATTTGGGGGCCGCAGAAAGAAGAATGGCCACGATGGCCAGCAGCACCTGCTTGGCGGAGGGCATTTTTTCGATGACCTGTATCTCGAAGCCAGCAACACAGGATATATCCAGACACAGAATTCATTTTCCACGATAAGGAAGCGAGAAAAAAAAGAGATTGAGAAAGATGAAATATGGGAGCTAGTACGGGAGGTCGAGAAGGGTCAAGAAAAGAAACAAATGCTCTTTGATGAGGAAGATGTTTTATTTGTGCACTCCTTCGCTTTGGCGTCGCGCTTTCTTTTGGGACATGTTCCTTCCTTCACTACAACATCAACACGAGGGAGGCACCTGCCTTCAGAACCAAAAACATCGGAGCAGAAACATCCCTTTTCAAACCGACTAACAATTTCTTTGGCAGGAAATTAAGAATGACGAGTTGATGAAAAATCATGTCCGAGTGTAGTTACCATAGGACCTTTCGGCTCATATCCCTCCTCCTAGTATTGACCATCAATCGCTTGATTACACTATATTACTAAGTTTGAATCATTCTTCCGAGTGGAACTGGATAGTATACCTCGCAATAAGATCCACAAAACCCCCCAAAAGACCTCACTGATTAATGCTTACGCACGACAAATTATACATAAAAGACATAAATGACTAGTATTATCTATTCTTGTCTGCAGGCTGTATAGCAGCTATATTATTCTTATATCGCTCTATATTTGGGACTTTATCGTGTGATATTTCGCCAGTAAGCAAAAAATTGCCAAGAATCCACAAACCCACCCTTCAAAGAGCTTCCGCGTTGTGAGTGGTCTTGCCGATGGATCCTTGTATGAGATGTGCCAAAGATCTCGGCTATTCTTTACAAAAGGATACCCTTTCTTGTATTTTGCTCCCTTCAGATAAGATAAATTGCGTTCTCGTAGTTGATCGAATGTTTCAGGGGCCTGGTCTTCAAAACAGAGGCGGGCACTTCTGAGATTCTGAGGAATGTCAGGTCCCTCAGTGCAGCCATATGAATGAGCTCTCCATAATGGATCATTGCGGTCAGCTCCATTCCCAAGATTGAACCACCTCGTCATTATCAAGCAGACCCGGCAGTCCAATTCAATGATTTCGATATGGCAAACAACTGTACATCTTGGACAAGTGTAGGCCAAATATATCTTTTTGCCTTTCTTAACCTGATCGAGATCACCTCTTTTGCTTAAAAGGGTCTGGTGGCAACAAATCTCATAATGCTGGAGAGGGTTTATAATCAGGTTCACTTTTGAATCTTCCCACGTTTTATATAACAAAATATCCTGCATCCGAACGTAAAGGCCGAGTGGTTCAGGGCATATTTGGGCCTCTCTTGAGAATAGTGTAGGAACATATTGATATTGGAGAGTTGTTCTATGAGACGTCTCTGGGATAGCGTGAAGGTAGGTACGGATTTGCGTGTAAGATATGGACTCAGTGCTAATGCCAGACTTTGTACCGTGGTGGAATCTCCTCATTGCGAGCTTGACCTGAATATTATAAAGGCGGCTTCCAGAATGAAGGTAATTGGTATGAGTTCTCATGCTCATCGATGATCGTCCAGTTAGTTCGTGCTCTGGATTACTTCCTTTATAGTCACATGGAAGTGTTGAAGTTTTCTTCTCGGCTAGACCACTGAGTCCAAAACTTTCAGTTCCATCATACCAATGAAGCTTGTGACAAACACAACAAGCAAAATACTCCGGTAAGTCTTTCTCTATTCGGAGTAGGATGGATAGCTTTTCGTCCCTTGTAAGAGGAGACAACGTATTGGAGTATATCCGGTATAGATTATGATGCCGACGACTGCAACGAGAAAGGCAATTTCGATCAACGGGTGGAAGAAAGTCAAAGATCACCAGTACCAGCTCTGGGGGGATGTCGGAGAGAGATTTTCCCCAGGGGGTCTCGAGGCTGACCATGTTGCGAGTACTAACAGTGGATGAGTGCGTGAAGTAGGTACTACCTATGTGGCGCCGATATATAGTTGTGAAGAGTGTTGCTTGTGAAGTGGGGAGAAATGGGTCTTGGCGGTGCGAAATGATCAAACTATGACCTACCAATCATACAGTATATACCAGTGACCCAATACGACATACTTGAGTCATACTAGAGTATGACTCAAAACAGTATTTTGCATACGCAGTGGGTAGCTGGATTGCAAAAATGCCAAACAAAACAGTGAAGTGCCCCTCCCGCTCCTAATAGAGTATTCGCCACCTCATCCACCTTCTACAAGTTCCACTTTCATAGTTCTCTACAACAACAATTTTGATCGAAAATTTCACTGATAACCAACATACTCTAACAACACTATACGATTTATTTCTTGAATTTATTCAAACAGAATGCCCGTCACGCTCTCGACGGCCAACCATTGTCGTAATTTCTGGAGAGAAGGGAAGGCATCGACTACTGAAGAACTGTTCAAACACTCATGTCCAAGCGACCATCAGGCTTGCCAGAAATCTATACAGCATTCATTTTCAAAGGGTCTCCTCGATGAATCTCATATTTCTGCCTCTCAAAATGGATTTGTTTGGGCGGTGTTCTATGCCTACAGCAACCATTACGATTTAACGATACGACCTGAAGATGTCTGGTTTTCGATTTTGACACAGTTGAGCTTGTTCGTAAATGCACATGCTGAGGAGCTACGATCATATTTCGTCACCCACAAGGGCAAAAAGAATCTCACTGTGGTGAGCAATGACACATTTTACACTGCTGATTTTGGTGATTTGTTTAAACAAATGACAGATCTCATCCAAGAGAAAGTAGTAGATCCAGAGTTGAGATCCTGGATTATGCCAGAATTCACAACAACAACTAAAACTGACGAGGCGATCGCGGCGATTTTGATGATGGGTGCTTTGAAGAAGTACTTTTCATACACAATGAGTCTCCGGTGTGGAATCCCGTCTGTTACACTACTAGGAGATCAAGAGGACTGGATGACTATTGTGACAAAACTTGATAGGTTGAAGCAGCTAGGGGACGAGCCCGCGCGATTCGCCCAACTCCTACGTCCAGTTCTTAATAGTTTTGCCGCATGCTTTGACGACCCGTCATCAGATAAAGTGCAGGCCTTTTGGAGTAGATGTGCTCACAAGGAGGCTATGGGCAGTGGACCAATGTATTTATCTGGTTGGCTAACTGTCTTTTGCTTTTGGGGTGATGACGGGAAGCTACTTTTCCAAGAACCAATTCTATCTAAGTCTTCAGTGGAATTTGAGAGGAAAAACAGTAAAATGTCTTTATTCGATGCTTTATCGCGTCGGGTTAATATTGATGACATCCCGCCTGGTTCTGCCTCTGTACCAGTTATTGTCGAAGAGCCGAACGGGAGAATCCATCGCACTACGATGGTAGCTGGACTGATCGGTATTGAGGCGACATCAAGTCAAAAAGACACTGATTCTTCTGACACCAAGAGTCATGAGGATACCAGTCATGTGCTAGATTCTATCCAACCGTTCTCCGGATGGTGGATGTATGAATTAAAGTCCAAGAAGAAGAAATATGGTAGGCCACATGCGTCAAAAGGATCGCAGCCCACGAGGTCGGCTGCTGATCTCGATTGGAGGCGGAGAGGACCATCATAACTCATTGTTTTTTTTTTGCAAGCTTGATTCTGTTCAAAATTAATCGTTCTAGTCATTTTTCGGGACTTTTTTGCTATTTCTATCCCGAAGTCAAACCCTAGCTCCATGAGAATATTACATTATTGCTTGGCATTTCGAGTCAGGATTCCTATATTCGTAGCGCTAATACTACTTCATCAAAACTGCTGGGATATAATCCTTTAGGCTAACCGATAGGGGAACTGACCAACCGGAGTCCCATAGTTAAACGCCACACGCGGGGGAATAAACCATCCGGCGCTAGCCCATTTCTAGGCGTAACCTCGACATCAGTTCGCACTGCCTTCCTGTTGCACTTTAGCACTTGCATTCTTCCATTTCGTGGAATAATTTATCACAGCGTCGAAGCGCTTTATACCCATTGAATTCCCTTGTCCTTCACTTTCCGGAGGTGGGTTTGAATTTCCGATTCATCATCAGCGTTGGGAGAAGGCCCGTCCGTCTTGCTACAAGCTCTCAACTATCTGAAGAAGCATTCCAGGTCCATCTAACTCCATTTTTTCGAGACAAACACACATCATGTTCTTCAGTGGACTGAGTCGCGTGTACACGGGCTTCGTTAGCCCACCAGTTGTTGAGAAACACGATGATGCCATCCGATTTGGGCTCCTTGGTGCATCTGCTATCGCGTTAGTATATCTGACATCTCACAGTCATGGTAACAAAAACTGATAAAGGAACAGTCCTACTGCCTTTATTAATCCAGCATCATCGCATCCAGATGTTATCGTAGCTGCAGTCGCGGCTAGGGATAAGGCGCGGGCCGAAGCGTATGCCGAGAAACATCGCATTCCAGTCGTCCATTCCACCTACGAAGGTATGAAAAGAGACTCGTCCATTTCAAAATCAAATTGCACTCTTACCGTGAAAGTATAGACATTTTGCAAGATCCCTCTATCGACGCAGTTTACATTGCACTTCCAAACAGTCTCCATTATGAGTGGAGTCTACGCGCAATCCGCGCCGGCAAACATGTCCTCCTCGAAAAGCCTTCATGCTCGAATGCCGAAGAAGCCCGAGCGCTCTTCAATAACCCAATGCTGAAAGCCCCCGGGGCACCCATTCTCCTCGAAGCTTTCCATTATCGTTTTCACCCGGCATGGCACGCTTTCCTTGCGCGAATCCACTCTGACCCAGAAGCAGGCCGAGTGAAGAATGCTTTCATCCAGCAGTATCTTATGAAGGGAGTATTTGGAGATGATAATATTCGATGGCGTTTTGATCTTTCCGGGGGTACTATGATGGACTTCGGCACGTACGCAATGAATTGTCTCCGACAGATTTTCAAGCAAGAGCCGACTGAAGTTCTGGAAGCAACTCCTCGAATGGTCCCTGGATCGTCTGAAGCGGAGCAAGCGATGTCGGCAAGCTATCGCATGGGTGATAGTGGAACGGGGCGTCTCATAGTTGATCTATGTGCTTCACCAGAGGGGTCACTACTATCTATGTTATGGCCTAGCAGACTTCGACAAATGGGATGGCCAAGATGCGAGGTTGAGCTGGAAGAACACACTTTAGACAGCTCTGACGGAAAGCTGCACACTGTGAAACGGAATATTGTTTTCTGGAATCACCTGATACCCACCCTTTACCATCGGATTGATATTGAAGACAAGCATACGATTTGTGATGGAGACAAAGAAATCAAAACCTGGACAGAGTCAAAGCAGGAGAAGTCCTACATATGGCCATCCACGAAACCTAATGTTGGCGAGGAATGGTGGTCCACTTACCGGTTCCAACTTGAAGAGTTTGTCAATAAGGTGAAAGGCCGGGAGGGCTCGGGGGTTTGGATTGATGGAGAAGATAGCATCAAGCAAATGGAGGCTATCGATGCAACCTATCGTAAAGCTGGTCTTAAAGTTCGACCTATAAGTGATTTCGAGCTTTGAGCTTGGATTTTTAAATTGGAAGCAATGCTTTTGACAGCTAAATTAGGGGTTTTGTTACGATCCAACAGAAAATACAAAATAAATTTTCATCACGAGTTGTCAAATCTATTCGGGACCTGGAATCCTGCAAGTTGCTAAACACAAACAATGGAGTCAGAAATATAATGAGTCGATCCAGAATTCTGGGTGTACGCATGAAATACTATTCATAATGTGCCATCATGTGCATCTTTAGTAGGGATTATAGCAGCATGTATATCATTGAATCTAATGTGTCCGCCTAATCAAGTTGATTGAGATCCGCATGCTCCTAGCATCTTTCACTGCTTTCTTTGGCAGATATTATCACCTCTTCATCCAATACCGACAGAAAGGTGACTGTAACATTCTTTTGTTCCTCGAACATTCGCTTGATCTTGTCCCCAACCTCATTCGCTGGAAGAGGAATGTCGTTCTTTGTAACTCCGCTATCTAGCTCCACCGAAATGAGTCTATCTTCACAATCTATCTACGCGAAATGAAACCAATTAATTAGATATCGAGCTTATGAGCAGGGTTTGGAATTAGGCAACCATAGAAGTCTGTATTCGAAGTGAGTGACATCTGACACATCCACATTTTCATCATCTGCCACGCTAGCCTTCAGTGTAGCACCAGTGACTAGATCTGATGCGAGAATCTCGTACTCATTTCCCGAGGACGATAGTTCAACTATACGGCCAGCGCGCTCCTTAATCACGACAAATCCGTGCTTCCGGAGAGCGGAGACAGGTGTAGAGACAACGGCCTGGCTAGACATTTTGTTTGGATGAAGGTTGAGGGAAGTGTTCAAATAAAAGTATGGATTTTATTGAAAATTTCATCCGAAGGCAGCCTGGGGCTGTCTAGGTGAAAAAGCGGGGGAAATTGCTGGAGGAAAAATTATGTGTCCATGTTGAAGGTGGGTACTTTATATATTATACAGTCTGTTCAGCCGAGTATTCCGCAAGATAGAGTTCATCTTGGATCGTAAGGCTCAATTAGGAATGATATGGGATAATCAATCTTCAGCTCGGGAGGTTGCCCAGTCATGTTTGTTGTAGGGTATCCACCTCTGAAAACACTGCAACATACAACGAAGGGGGGCATTTGCGGCTGAGCTGGGTTCTTCGAAAATCCCCCACATGGTGTGGGGTTTAGCCAGAAAAGGTAGGATAATGATAAACGAGCATATTCGGTCAGGTGAGTATGAAAGGCAATACCAGAAATGTAGATCTGCATTGGTAGGTTCGCTTTCAACGAACACTCAGATACCATCGCAGGAGACTGGCAGCAGACTTTTGAACATTACGAGGCCGCACTATCACTGATGGAATGATTAATTATGCAGACACAACATATATAATAGATTTATCGGCTAACATGGATACACTGAAAAGGCGATATGCCCTTCAAAGGCCGTGTACTACATATATGACTGGCATATGGGAAGAAAAAAAGCAGTTACAATTACGATCATACCTAGTGTTCCCAGTACACTGTAGCTCACTTTATTTCTGATCAAGTCGTATTCCTGTTGGATCGGAAGCCAAAGAGAGTCGTAATTAATAGACCCGAATTAGACTACGCAACAGCTAGCCAACGAAGAGCCCTGGAAGATTGAGAGAAGTGATAATATTCCATCCTGACCAGTGCTTCCTAGGTGTGATTCTAGGCACGACTAGACTCCCCAAACAACTCCGTCGGAAATCGGACGCTATTCACCTAGGGCTCCGAAGCGACAAAATCTTGCGCAAAAGGATTGGTGCAATCACGGGAACACTTGCCGCTTTTAAGCTCCCTACTCTCGAGCTGAACCGGGCCTTCGAGCAAGATGCCTAAAATCGCAGAAATTTGACCCCTATCTGATCACGGAATTTTGGACTATCCGGCATATGTCACTCAAAGGCGATGCAGTGCAATCTGCCGAATTCAGAAGAGGACAAAAGTCATATCAATGTTGATATTCCTATAGTAATGTTCCCTTATCTTGCTGTTTCTAGTACATACGACCATAGGGTGTGGAGAACAGGGCTTCCCGTCCGCTCAGCCGTACTTAAGCCACACGCCGGCAGGTTAGTAGTATGGTGGGTGACCACATGCGAATCCCTGCTGTTGTATGTTTTTGTTTTTGCTTTTTTTTCTTTTTGCAGATTTTTGATATTGTTGGTAGAGTGGCTTGCCGCTTTAAAAGTCAGTCTGTTCAGGCAAGAACCCTGTCTGGGTGATGTGGCCAATCGGATGAACCTATCGTGTAGTTTTATCACCACTGCTATTTTGTCTTCTTACGATCCACAGTCGACAGTCGAATTAGATACATGGTTGCTGTCTTGACTGCCAGGTCCGGTATTGGCTATCTTATATCGAAAGAAGCAGCGAATCTCCTGTAGTGATCAGATGAGGTAATGCATAGTGACCAAAATCCATGGACAAAATCAGTAAACCCCAGTTTTTTCAAATATCAAATTACTAGCTCTACCAAAACAGTTCTGTCAATTCTTAACCTTCTAAAATATGCCATGCTATCCTGACCAGAGTCCTGATTGCCGGATACATTATGGAATGAATAGCCACAGGGCGATTGATACCACCATGAGCACAGTCTTCACGTTCAAAGAATACTATGAGCTATTTCACGAGTATCACTCGAGACCAGGAAATGAAATAATAATCATAAAATTCCATTTGAGAGCTAATTTGGAAATATCCATGCTATTTAGCCTCGAGATCCATCCCAAGGCTCCACCTCCACAGTTATGTCGGGGGGACAAACTCCCGCATCAAGAGCAAAGCTCCTCCCTCCGCCGCGGCCCCATTAGTGGGCCAAATGGTCATATCACATCGTCTACTACAATAGTATACTGTAATATCAAAATCACAGCCTTGAAATGAAAATGGAAGGTAGAAGATAGTCGAAGGTGATTGGTCAAGATCGGCTTAGTAACAATCACGTCGGTGCAACTTCGGGGCTACACGTGATATCATTACATGTGAGTGAAGATTTTTCGACTCAAATTTCAGTCCCCCCTGGAATCCTACCAGAATTTTTCTAGAACCTTTCCAAAATGAAATTCGTCACCTTCCTAAAAGAACAAATGATTTGAAAATCCCTAAAAACTCCGTGAAAACCGAGACTACTGGTGCCGCCGATGAATCAATCTCTTTTGTTATTCGCCACGGCTTACCTACAATGGTTCAATCATTAAACTAGTAGTTTATATTGATTGGTAAATTTGTCTTAACAGCAGACACATTTAAACATTAGAAAAATGAAAATAAAAGGAAAAATAAATCTGTTTTGTTGCGTGCTGGTTTTCCCGTATCCAAAAACATTCTTACGGAGTACATACAGCTACAGCATGTACGCTAGTCTGGGCCATCGCCGAATAGAGACGCCTACTGGATAATGACGAGTGCTCGGGCGCCATGCAGCAAGCTCTATACCGTGGTAGGTATGTACATCAAAGAGCTTCCTTATAGAGCTAGACGCGCCAACCCGGAAGACCCTTTAACCATACGTCTCAACTTGGGATGGCGACGTCAATCATGACCAAATAAACCTCGATGCAGATGAGATTATCTGCGGAATGCCCAAAGCAAAACACGAGCTGCCTCACTTTAAAACGTAAATACTTAAGGCCCAGTTTTGTCGGGGTGTACCGGACACATTACTGCGTAAACCACGCATCGATCGTCATTCAACGAATGGTAGGTGGACCCTCCGAGGATCTACCGACCAGACGATCTCTCGGTCAACCGAACTGGGAAACAAGACCACCAGAATAAACTCATTCATGCCTTCCACTTCTCCATCGAAATAAACCCCAGAAACTCGGGCAAAGAGGCTCAGTATCTGTTAATCCCATTCCAAAGATAATCTATGTTGAAAACGTATCGAGATTCCTCCATTCGAGCTGAACCGACTCAGGCCGACTCGATGTTCGGCTTGCCGGTGGTTCAGCGGTGGGGCCGAGCCTCCCAAGGGATGCCGAGAAGGTCGGCGAAAGCGGCGCCGGGAGGTAATCGGTCTTTCTTCGCAACAATTAAGACCTTGCCGAACAATCGCGTCCCGGTGGTTGTCCGAAAGTGGTCAGTTCTGAGCAGGTGGCGTCTGTGCAATTGGCTACGAGTCGCCCAACATTATCGTGGTCCACAGGTCTCATGCGACAGAAGCAGGTCGCTTGGTTCATCGATTCGGCCGGATTCCGAATCGGGAATAATAGCATCAATGACGACGGTCGAGACCACGGGTTCTCGTAGAGCTTTCTGAGTAAAACCCGGAGTAAGAGCTAAATACTGGAGAGAGAGGAATCATTTTCAAGAACAATGAGAGAGTAGAGATGTGTGTGAAAGTACAGGTTCAGAAGATTGGGAGCTGCACTCTGTAACGATCCTTTGTCCGCCTCCACCAAATGAAAAAGTCAATTCTGTCAAATGACATGCAAAGAAACACGTTGGAGCACTATGGAGAACAGAACCAAACTAACCCCCACGCCCCATGCTGTGTCCCGGTCCCCATACTTGCAAACCCGGAGTTTTGCGGATGACGCCAGGCACTGCCCCTGGCCGGGGCGAACTTATATGTCGTCCATTTCCTCGTACCCTGATTCTCTCTTCAGAATCTTTTCTCCCCTTCCACCGAGCATATACCTGGGTTGTTTCAAGGGTCATCACATTACAACACATTCATCATGAAGACAAAACAACAACAACAACCCATCTCGTCCTCCCATACGGAGAATGTCCCCAATGGCGAGACGACTGTCGCCCACGACGAGACATACCAGAAGAGCTGGGTCATCGGAGGAAAATATCGGGAACAATTATACGAAGAACATGCCCAAGAATTTGAAGGTCGACTAGTGCAGGAGGTCGACTTTGACCTTCCCCTCACAGCTACCAAGGCCACTCAACATAATGATCAAAACTATATTGTCTTGGAATTCGCCGAGGGTGATAAGGAGAATCCATTCAACTGGAACGGAAAGTACAAGGCTTTCATCAGTGTCCTGCTTTGCGCAATGACACTTTTCATTGGTCTTGCCACCACCGCATACAGCGCCGGAATTTCGCGTATGACGGAAGAATTTGGTGTGTCAACTGAAATCGGACAATTGGGTCTTTTCTGCTTCAACTTCACTTGTGCCCTGGCTCCTCTGTTCCTGGCACCATTCTGTGAGTTGGCTGGTCGTCGTGTCGTCTACGTCGGAGCGTATGTCTGCTTCGCGTTGATGTTCATTGGTCTTTCTCTCGGAAAGAACATCGCCACGATCCTCGTCTGCCGTTGTCTGCTCGGTCTGTTTGGCTGTGTCGGAACCATCCTGGTTGGTGGTACCTTCGGCGATATGTACACTCCCGCCCATCGTGCCATCCCGATGGCATCCTTCTCCTTCATCGCTATCTTCGGAACTGTCGCCGCCCCCATCTACACTGGTTTCATCGACCAAGCTCTGGGCTGGCGTTGGGTTGAGGGAATCCAGGGTCTCGCCAACATTCCCCTTGGTATCTTGATCGTCATCTTCCTCCGCGAAACCCGTGGAGGTGTCACCCTTTCCAAGCGCGCCAAGATGCTCCGTCAGAACACTGGTGACGAGCGCTTCGTCACTCACAACGACCTGGAAGCTCCCGGTGTCAAGCAGATGCTTCACAACTCCTCAGTAAAGGCCATCCGCATGCTCTTCACTGAGCCCGTTGTATTCGCTTTCGGTCTCTGGATCAGTTTCGCTTGGTTCCTGGCCTTCCTTTTCCTCTCCGTCATTCCCATCACCTACCAAGAGAAGCGCGGTTGGGGCGAGGGTACTTCCGGTCTTCCCTACATCGGACTGTGCATTGGTACCACCCTGGCCTTCGGTCTGAACTTCCTCCAGATCCGCAAATATGAGAGCATCGTCGCCGACAAGTCCCGCAAGACTCAGCCCGAGGACCGCCTGTATGGTGTTTTGTTCGGCGCTGTCTGGCTACCCGTTGGTCTATTCATTTACAGCTTCACTCAGTACAAGCAGCTGCACTGGTTTGGCCCGATCGTCGGTCTGACTCTGATTGGTGTCGGTATCTTCTTCATCTTTGAGTCCTGCTACAGTTACACCTCCGACTGCTATGGTGAGAACTCCTCATCTGCCATCGCCGGTCAGGGTTTCATGCGTAACACTCTCGGTGCTGTCTCGCCTCTGTTCGCATCCCAGTTCTTCCACAACCTCGGCAGCCAGTGGGCCGGTCTCTTGTTGGCACTGATCGCCACCCTTTTGACCTTGATTCCTTTTGTGCTGTACAAGTATGGACCCTACTTGCGGGCACGCTCCAAGCTGGCGAGTACCATCGTTAACAACAGCACCGATTAAATGATCGGGGACGATTGCACGTGAGCAATGAATTTGATGTATGGGCAACTATGATGTACGGCCCTGGACGTACCACGAGTACGTCGTAAATAAATATAGTACATAGCATGATAGCATAGCATTTCAATCGATGCGAGGTTGATCCTCGCCGGCGTTGACGTCTGAAATTTTCCAAACTGTACATTCCCATTCATAAACATTCCCTTTGTGTAAATTGATATTGATAGGATAATTCATACACGGCACTAAGTCTTGCGGTGGGCACCTGACGCGTTGTGGAAATTCCATCTGAGGAGGAGGGGGTGGGGTTGGTCGTGACAGTGAGAGCTGGCAAAAGTCACGTCAGATAGCTGATGAGATGTTATGTTAGCAATTTCTAATGTCCCTGGCTGCTGGGGTCCTAATAGCGGAGACTAATCCTTACTAGGAATTGTAATGAGCACTCATCCGAATTGGGTCTAGTCAGGTCTGTAGATAGTCTCATCTCTCACTTCGTCCCTCTCTCTTCTCTTTTTCTCCATTCTAGACTCAATTTCATTAATCTTTCGCACTTGATCTATCAATTGGCGTCTCTGACAAGTTCTTAATATGTGACTCGATAGAGATAGAGGAAGTGAAGGAAGAGACAACAGAGATTAGTAAGGGTATCATGAGCTAGTGAGACTAGAGAAACAGGTTAGAGAGTCTTAAATAATTTGAAATACTTCTTTTACTAAAAGAACTAATATGTAGTATATATTAGTTATAGTATTCATTATTAAAAATCTCACTACTTAGCAAGTTATGGTAGTTATACTACAAACTACATAAGTCCTACTACTGATTGTTTGACACCTGAGCCACTCGAGCTGATAGAAGGTATATTTATTACATGGGAGATCACCAAAGTACTTCACTGCAGAAATGCCGGACCATTAGAAATTACCCTAGACGGTATGTTTGACAATACGGCAGTCTATAAGCAGATTAAAGAAGCCGGGGTCTTTACAGCAGATCTGACATTATTGTCTGGTATGGCTTTTTTGACCAAGCGCTTGTATTCAAAGCGACCATTCCCTGATACAGGAACGGGAAGCCGAATCCTTCAGGGGGGTTTATATAGAATGATGTCCATAGGTCTCAGGACTATCTGCCTTTGTTTGTTATCGCCATTACACTACTAGTACGCAAGCAAGCCTAAGTTAATCTTCCCTCTGTCAACGGTGATTCTAATGGATTTACTTTGTTCTAGACTATGTAAGTAACACTTCAGATTAAAATGCTAAATCGCGAGTTGCTTCCAGCGTGGCAAAGATTGGACTACCAGGCAAGTGACTGCTGAAATCTAAAAATCAGTACGGATGAGTGCTATGGGCCGGGCTGGATCTTTCGGGGCATGGGCTGACTTGGGGTTGACTTCAATCACTCTCGGTCAGCTACAGAGCCAGATACTATCGGCTACCAATCATTGGATGAAGCCCCGCACGTTCGACTTCATTCAGTATTGCTCTCTCAATAGTGACAAGGCTGTTCGGATGTGGCGCAACTGTCATTTGGAAAGTGAGGCTAGTAGCCAACCAAGGTTGACTATCATTCTCAAAGCCTTCTACATTCACCCAGATACCGGAGCCGCTTAAATGCAATAATGTCTTTAACACAGTTGATTACCAATGCCGTCTAATGGATAGTGATGCACCAGCTTTCGACAAATGCTGGCAATATACGAATATCACTATAAGACAGCGCAAGCCATATAAAAGAAGAGCTATCTTTGACTCCTTCCCGCATTTATGCGGCAGGAACACAACGTTCCCCGGTAACTAACAATGACAGACGGGCGAACACGAACTTGAAGGCTTGGATGATGGGGAAAGGAGAGCGGGACAGGAGGGAGAAGGTGGAAGGCAGGCTACCGATCTTGCCAGGTTACAAGTCCTGTCACAAATTTTGGAGACAAAGAAATTTAATTGAAAGTCTAAGTTTGTTTTTGACATGAGCACGAGTGATTTGGTGATGCACGTTACCAAAAATAAGGTATATGCCCTCTGCGAATCGATTTACATTCGCGGAACGGGTGACCCTTTCAGTTAAATCCAGTTAATTTCTAAAGCATTTACGCTGTACACCCCCTCCGGCTTTGGATCCCTAAAGCCACATTCATCATTTAACTCGTGAGTGCTACTTAGCAATTTGGGTACGAGTTTCGGTCCACGGGCGGGTAAACCCGTACCCACGGGTGGGGCACTTGAGGCTTTTCGGCTCCAGACTCCGCCCATTCGGCATTTCTATCTCAATGGTCAAAATTCATATCACCTTATCTAGCCCGATCTATAAATGAGCTGATCTATAATTTGGAGGAACGCCGCCAACAGAACGCCAAGGTCTTGGCGTTACAATCTGGGGCATTTTCAAGAGGCTTAGTCGTATAGAATACGTTTGCGGGGAGTTCCAGAGCATGGTCTATTCTCATAGGTGACTGGGTTTGGAAGGGAAAATACTAATTCGAGCACATAGCACTAAAAGGTAGGTAATTTTGGCAATTGAAGCCGATATACATTCGCATGTGGAAGAATTTTCGCGGAAACCAAAGGATCTGGTGCTGATCATGACGACACGAAGAGACACCTGATACTCACTGTCTTTCTTTTTGAGCCCGTAATTAATTTTATAGAAGCAGGGCTTACGTCTCTCAGAACTGAAGACCTTTGCAAGTATCCCGTGGACAATGCAAAAATTCCTACCACTCCGCTGTTATCAAATGCTCAAAGCATCAAAGCAGGTCACCAGAATGGCTCCAGTCTGTTGCATTGTACCAGAACATGTTCTGCAAGATATTCTCGATGTAGGAGAGGCACAAAAAAATGTCCTGGATGCATGCCGGTCGACAATTGACCAAACAAAAGAGTTACAAAATATCCGAATTGAGCACAAGCAGAGTCTCCTGGCGGAACAGGAGCGCCCAGCCTTTGAAGGTATAATTCCATCTTACATCTTTGAAACCATTGACCGAGAGGCCACAAAAGAGGAGCAACGTAATTTATCCCTTCATATTTTGGCGCACGAGACTAATCAGCATGTAGTCACAGGGGCGTTGCGCCACTTGAACCGCACTGTTTATGATGCGCAACATACCACGCGGCAAGATCTACCGCGCAGCAAAATCATGATTAAAGAAGGGGGTGCTCTTGTTTCCGAAGAGCAAGACCCAACTTACGATGCCAATGAATGCTACATTGGGTTTCAAAAAACCTACGACTTTTATTTTAATTTCTTCAACCGGAACTCGATTGACGGTCGAGGTATCAGTCTCGACGGCTTTGTGCACTATGGTAACAAATACCAAAATGCATTCTGGAACGGTAAAGAGATGGTTTTCGGCAATGGGGACGGTGTTATTTTTAACGGCTTTACCGATGAGTTAGACGTCATCGGTCACGAGCTCACCCATGGAGTGATTGAGTATACAAGCCCCCTGGATTACTCATTCCAGAGCGGTGCGCTAAATGAATCGCTTGCTGATGTCTTTGGGATAATGATCAAGCAATGGGGAAATGACCCAGTCAACCCACAGACTGCAGAGCAATCAGACTGGCTCATTGGAGAGGGTATCTGGGCGAAAGGTGTCAACGGCAGAGCCTTGCGTGATATGAAAGCACCGGGAACTGCTTACAATGATAGAAGAGTTGGATCAGACCGTCAACCGGGTCACTGGAAGGACTTCCACAAGCTTTCGCTCTCACAAGATCAGGGTGGTGTTCATATCAATTCCGGCATTCCTAATCATGCGTTCTACTTGGCTTCTACATTGATTGGAGGCTACACTTGGCAAACTGCAGGGCCAATTTGGTACAAGGCTCTCACTTGCGGCAAGCTTAGACAAAATGCCTCTTTCAAGGAATTTGCTGACCTTACTATTATGAACGCTGGTGACCATGAGGATACTATCAAAGAAGCTTGGAAGCAGGTTGGAT
Source organism: Penicillium sumatraense (assembly GCA_020086695.1). Lineage (NCBI taxonomy): Eukaryota > Fungi > Ascomycota > Eurotiomycetes > Eurotiales > Aspergillaceae > Penicillium > Penicillium sumatraense. The sequence continues at coordinate 213,484 of JAGIKU010001115.1, read as the reverse complement.
ATCCATTCGACGGGGGCAGAGATGAATTGTGAACTACGACTTTGACTTTCTTTTATCTGTCTTATCTCCTGTCTAATTATTTGAACTTGATTTTCTAATTCAAAGGTTGAGTTCCAAGATTGATACTAATGAAAGTCCACTTTGAAATAACCTCGTTGTGCATTATTCAAAAATACATTAGATCTCCCGCCTTTATCCGATGAGTTTAAATAATAGGCAATGATAAAATCGAGATTAAAATCTGGAAACAAGTGTGCAATTAGTTTGGCCACGGGCTTGGGGGATTTCATTGATATCCATGGGTGCTTTTGTGACTCAACTCAAAAGCCAGGATTCCTCTGCCTCAGCAATTGGTAGATCATTTTTACGGATTAAGCGATAGGCTCGCTCGTGTGTACTAAGGGTAGATTTAAGACTCATAAAAATGCCAAACGATAGGATTCATATTAAGAATAGGCGTAGAGATCAAAATAATAGGCACGCACTTGATGTGTAGCAACCTTCAATCTCAATAGATGGCGAGCTTTTAGAGTATTTTATGCACCTCGACTCCCGTCCAAAACTCCCATTTCTTCATCGATTTGTGGCCCTTTCCCATTTGCCTTATAGGTTGCTGGTCCTTGACCTTGACCATCTTCCGAATCCGTCGCATTGGTATTGACTGGAGGTTTGATCCCAGAAGCAAATGTATCCGGTTGGTTGCCCTCAATCAGTTGCTCGGCAGAAGCATATTTCTGAAAAGTCTCTTCTAGTAGGGGACCGACTCCGGTATTGGAGACGCGGCTTTTATCATATTTCAACAAGACTGAGGTATCTTGGATGAAGTCCAGAACTTTGGAAATTTCAATCATGCTTCCTCTAAGTCGCTGTGGTAGCCCTCTCCCCTTGAGAAGAGCCAGGAGTCCAGCACAAGACGTGTTGATCGCTCCAAGCACTGTTATTGCAACCATGTGGTCGGCAGCCGAGGGTCCCAGTGCTGTAATGACTGCGCCAATGATCACTTGGACCATTGTGAGGAGGTTAAAAACAACGGTGCTAATCCAATATTGCAGTTTCAGGTGCTTTTTTTCCTGGATCAGTTTTCTTCGTAAGTTGGATGTCGCTTCCATGTATGCTTGGTGGGCATACTCCTTGTCCGGGGAGGTCTGTGATGAAGGCTGAGAAGGCTCAGACATGGCACTTGTCAAGGGTCAAAGTTTGCTCTTGAGAACATGAGACCCAAGAAAGAATTTATAGACCTTTGTGCGAGTCCTCTCCGTTTCAAAGGCTTTTCTCCTCGGTGGTATTGGAAACATGCGGTAAGTTTTGGTCCATACCTTGGGACATCTTGAAATGGCACCGCTCTCTTCGCTTTTTTTGTTCTAGACTTGTCCAAAATACATAGGCGATTAAGCCATGTACCGGACTCTGTGGGTAGAGTCTGAAGTCGTACATATTGCTTGAACAGTGGAGCTGGTGAAAGAGCCATCTTTGAACTGTAAATTGAGGTATTGTTCTCATTACAAAATATGCGGGGGCATGTGTCACTTCTCCCACTAATATCTTTCGTCTTTGTCCGCTTAATTACTAGTAAAGAGAGAAATCCACGTGAAAGTTTCAGTATGACCAGCACTCCGTTCAACATCGTATCGATACACCTCCACATTATTATTGTTTATTTCCAGAATATTCGATTATTTAGTCAATTTTGATTATCAAAGCCGAATGAAAGAAAGCAAAATTGAAAAAAATTCAATATACTGCAAAGCCGAATTGAACCCCGTTTGATATTTCCCTCGTAGGCTTGCCTCCATCAATTCGGAATCAGGGGCTGTCCACTGTTAGTCGTCTAAGTAGAACGAAACAAATTCGAAAGGGCACCGACCGATACTGTAGATCCCCCCCGGAGTTGTAGATGTGCTCGGCCAAATTAACGTCTCTGGCTGCATAATCATTCCCAAAATCTCCACGAAGCTGAGCGCGTAGTACAGGAACATTCTGCCGGCCCTCAATACCGAAATGCACATCCAATGCTCTCTCGGTAAAATCATGCCCACCCCATTTGAAAAAGCCCTCGTGTTGTGTTGGTATTAGATCTTATATGTGGACTCATGCAAAACACCTACATGTTCGTTTCCAAGGACATCATCCAGGCATATTTCGCTTCTTCTGTAGTCCCATGGATTCTGATTGAATCTGCATTCACCATATAGGTAGGTGTCCGCACCATCAGAGCGAATACCAAGATTCTGGGTTCCGTTCATGTTGAAGGGTCTGTCACATGAATTGAGTTATTGTGAAAATTGAAAGGTCCGGATATTGGATTAAAGTAAGTTGGAACAATATCTAAAGGCCTTTTTGGATGGATCCTCCCGGACTATATACATTAATTGATGGCAGAGTTCTAACCTGAGAGTTCGAATCCATTTCTAATTCTTGCTGGTAGTGATTCAACACTCAACCTTAATTTTGGGCATGTGGGAAGCTTTTGGCTGTTCTCGCGCTTCCATACCTACCAGCTGAGATATCATTTCAACTCATGCAGGCCAGGGCATTAGGTTTGAACCGGTCTAGCCATGTCTGAAGTCAGGAGTTGGTAGTCTAGAACTTCTCTGGACCGCTTGAGTGGCAGGCTACAGGATATAGGCCACAATTCACCTGGGAACCCATCCAAATCCTCAGATGTTGCAAGCCAAATCACTGTGTGACAGTCCAGACAAAGAAATCTAATAAATCTAGACAGGTGCCGATGTGAGTGATAGTGTTCCCGAATCTCGGCCAGCCCCGAACCATACATTCCTCTTTAGGATGAACCACTCATGAGGTCACGGGTCAGCAGATACTATATGGCGCATGGTGTGATCCGTTTGCATCACAACTTAGAAGTTCTTGGTAATTTATTATTCTTCTCGTTCTAATCATTGATTCCAAGGAACTACGACTGCCTCGAAAGGCCGTTGAATGGATTGTTACGTCTCGATTATGCGAGTGGCCAGCCATCTTTGTTTTGGTCTGTGCTGATGTCATAATGTCCAGAACCCGGGAAACGCAGTCTTATACGTTGTCTCGATCGTACTTCTGGCCAGCAGTTTCGGGCTGACTGGAATCATGTTAAGCACGGGGGAAGTGCGGATAGAGATTGAAAAAATATATGAAAAGTAGTCACGGAGGCCTGCTGGTAAAATATGACTGAAAGAGGTGGGATCGAAACGAAAAGGTGAGCCAGGAACTGAAGCAGCTTTGTCATGTCTCCCACTGAGAATGGGGTATTTCAGGGCTCCCAGAGAGTTCTTGGGAGGTTAGAAGATATTGTTATATATAGTGAAAGATGGGAATGCTCGTAGGCAGTCTGTCAAGCAGACGGGTCGATCGCAAGGGGACAAAACCACCACACACGCAGTGTGCAGGAGAGAGTGTAGGCAAAGCAAAGGTCCCTGTCGAGAAACTATATCACCGTTCGCAAGCAGTACACCGATACCGCTACCGCCGTCGCCGCAGTAAAGCACCCCTTACTTGACAAGAGAATGTATAGCGTATATAAGCGCATCGATGGTACTTCCACTATTTCGCAGGGGTGGGGATCTGCTCAGTGCCTCAGCAATCATATATAGATCTCACGTTTCCTGCTGTTTGAAAGGACCCAGATTTAAGTCGAGAAGTGGGTAAGCTAAGCAAAGCATCGAAATCGATGTGAACGGCACTGGGCCATTTCGTTGACGGAATCAATTTTGGACTCCGGAGCTTGTTGCCACATTGTCGTCCAAGAGCGTAAAGCGTACCTATGATAATATGGTACGAAGTCCGGCAATACTGGCGATACTGGCCACAGTGCCCTATCCTTATTGCTCCATGATTGGTAGGACGTGGTGAGTGACGAGCTAGAGACTGTTCAGATTGATGTCGACTTGCGAATGCCAGACTTTCTCGGCCATTGATGCTGGACATCCCGGCTCACTGTTCGACCGTGCTTCCACATGCATTGGTCCACTAGGGCTTTGACTGGGGGGGAACAGGTTAGTCTTAGGGTTAGTATATCAATTGCGAAAAATGAGCTCCATAATTGATACAATTGCCAAGAAAGCTGCTGGAATAAAAAGCCACTAGGGGAAGTCACTCACTCAAGCCTGTTTTAGTCGACCTCCGGTAATTCCGTGCAGTCATCATCGATATCTAGTCCTAGTTCACGAATAATGTGGATGCGTTGAGCTAACCCGTGAGAAGATGACAGTTTCCCAATGGAGACCGAATGAGGCTGAGAACAGGCGCAGAAGCCAATTCTACAAGAAACAAGAAAATACATCGTGGTAGAAAAGCTGATCTGTACTAGCGGCTTGGTAGGCTTCCAGCCATTTCTTCACATCTAAGGCATCTTGTCAATGCATCTAGTACATACGACCATAGGGTGTGGAGAACAGGGCTTCCCGTCCGCTCAGCCGTACTTAAGCCACACGCCGGCAGGTTAGTAGTATGGTGGGTGACCACATGCGAATCCCTGCTGTTGTATGTTTTGTTTTTGTCATTTTCTTCTTTTATTCTCCCGAATGCCCTTTTCTGGCTAGGGTGGGTGGTGCGGTAAGGTTGAGATTGGGAGTGAGAATGGGGTGAAAATAGCATCCGCTTACTGATTTTAGCCAATGAAGTATTCAAACGAACTACAAAACCAGCGAAACTTATGAACTAATGTGCAGTCGGACTTACAAGACAGAAATGACAAAAAGGGAGGGAACTCCCCTGATGTTCGAGGGGGGAATTAGAAGAGAATGATCCTTCAAAGGCATTCCATTGTCCTCAATGCATTGACCATTCTATACCATGTTCTATTGCCTGATCTATGAGCCCCGAGGACTTTCTATTGTTCTTCATGCATATTGTAATTTTCTATCAATCTCTCATCTGTTCAAAAGCAGAATGGCGACGAGGAAGCGATGTCATTAAAATGCCACCTCCTCATTCTTGAGTCTCCAGTTTCCACCAAATTTCTGGAGTACGATGGTCGGGACCACACTGACTGCCACGATCATACCACAAACAATACCCGAGCTAGCAGCTACACCGACGCTCTCAAACATAGAAGTGAACCTGAATCAGGGTTAGCAATCATGAAGCCTAGTTTGCGGTAATAATAAGATCATCTCACCAGAATGGGCCAAGGAAGCCCCATATTTGACGAACAAAGGTTATAAAAACACCCATGCTCGCGGCTTCGTGAGGGTGGGTGTCCATGGCATAGGTGACCATGACTGTGGTAACCAGTTGGCTTCCTGCTGCAGCAATACCTGTTCCCACAATAGGTGTGACTGTCCAGGTCCCACTGGGAGCTTCCTGCGTACAAACGAGGAAGATGATAAGTCCCACACACGACAGTCCAAAGCCGAAGTAGCTGAGCCAAAGTCGAAACTCCGGTTCTGCCTTTCCGTTCGTTCGCTTAATGCGCATTCTCATCCAGTAGTCCGATAGACTTCCACCCATTTGCTCGCCAATTATAGATCCGATGATCATTCCGAGGAATTGAAGACCGACTTGTTCTGTGTTGAGATTGAATTTGGTTTGCAAGAGCTGTGGGATTTCCACCGTGGTCAATATGTTACCGAAGAGGAAGACCATGGCGTAGGCACATGTTGGCAAGACGGCGGAGGGGTGGGCGAATAGGGTTAATGGCTTCACGAATTCAAACCATGTGAAGGGTGTGGGATCAATGCGTCGGATCGAGAGATATTCTCTTTTGAATGTCGATTCATCCCGCCATTCGCCACTGTTCACATAACGAGTTTCGGGTCCAAAGAAGAGGTAGAGGATGAATTGACCTCCGTTAATCTGCAAAGGAGATCAATTAGTTAGCGTATGAAAACAGCGTTGAAGAAATATTTTGCAGAACTCAATCTCACCATAGCCAGAACCCAATAAATCCACTCGTAGCCAGCCCGATAGGCAACGAATCCGAATATAAACGGCCCAAGAGGAACACCGATCGTAATCATCACCGTCCAGATCCCCATATACCGAGCACGATCCTTTTTGAATGTCGTCTCCATCACAACAGCACTTCCAATCGCAGAAGCAGGGGCAATAAAGAACGCTGACAGAGCCCTGCAGGCTGCGGTCGCACCGTAAGTAGTACTCTTCGCACATCCCACATTGCAAACGAGAGTACAAATTAATGACAGTAGAAATATAGGCCGGCGGCCAAATCGGTGCGAGAGGGGTTTCCAGAATAGCGGTGCACCTCCAAGAACGGCGATTTGAAGGGAAGTGAGGTAGCTCGCAGACTGATTGGAGACACCGTACATCTCGACGATATTAGAGTACGCAGGGATAATACCAGCTGCGGCAAATGTACCCATGCACGCATGGAAAGCAACAAGAGTCAGATTCATAATTTTCTGTCTTGGTCAGTAATTTGTCGAAAGGGGTTCACATATGAGGTTTATTTCTCTGAGGAACGGGAGAGCTCACCTTCCACTCAGGCCAGTTGTATGGGTCTGCAGGGTCCATCGCAGGAATTGGATCGAGATTAAATGTGCCATGACGCTCTATCAGATAATCGCGGTGTGGTTTGGAAAGACGTGCCTCCTGTGCTGCAATAGTGTCTGGATTGTTCACATCTGCCGCACTCTCAACGAATTCCATGTTTTGTTTGGCGTATGCCTCTTCGACATCGCGGTCGACAGCCGATGGCTGCTGCATCTCCATCGATATGGCCATGGTGTGTTGTGAGTTGTAAATGTCCCGGCCGCGATTGGGGAGGATGAAAAGGTTGACAGAAAGGGATTGCCCCAGAGTGATAACATACCCCACGGGTCTTTCTCATGGGGTACGTTCTTCGGATCCACCCACAGGTCCGGGCATCCGTGGAGATGGCGTACGTGTGAATTTCTTGCTCTCTCCTCGCTTGAGCTTCAGGACCACTAGTTTCTGCCGGCTTTACAAGAGAAGCTATAATGATTGTCCGCTCCTAGTTTTACATGCTTCTGATCATCTCGAACAAGGGCTTTCATTACGTGTAACTGGATCCTGTTATCCCCCAGCTTCCATGGATTTCAGGGGTTTATGATCGAAGATCTGGAGTGCAACAGTAGCTGGCTCAAACGGATAAGTATTTTGCAGGTGGGGTGTGGAGAGCCAATCTGAACTCTGGGATTATGAACATCATACAGAATTAGATCCACTCTCACGAGCCAAGACCTGGCTGATGAATATGAGATGCATCTGAGGCGTTGTCTGGAGCTTCAAAAGGCTTGTTCGGCAGTGAAGGTAGCCGGGTCCACGCCGTCTACACCGAAATAGAGAGGATATCGGCTCTTTCGGTCGGAACTGATGACAGACGGGTGTCGATATTGACCAATCATATTGCCATTAATTGACCCGCATCTGCGTTTGCCGACAAAGAATCTCGGCCTCGTCTGGTTTCTGTTCTCCTCTTTTTCCCCGTGTTATCCCCGTGCTGGAGAGTTCTCCGCATTATTGAAGATTATTTGTTCGAATTCCAATTGATTTCGTCATAATTTTCTGCTGCCACGAACTCTTCGTCTTTCAGGCGACACTCCGCGAAGAACCTACCCCGTATGGAGACCCCAGTCGGAATTTGGAAATAGTGGGTCAGTGGCAATGGCAGGAAGACAAAGATGGAGCATCAGATGGAGCTCATCTGGTCAACCGGTGAGATTATATGCCGAGGATGAATTCGACTACCGGGCCTATGCCGACACTGTCAACGCTTCATTGTAATTTCAGTTATTTTCTGAAATATCTCGCACACAATAATTTGGGAGCGTTGTTCACGCGGTTATGTGATGTGAGCAGGTTTGATTAATTATCAGCAGGAAATCCGCGCCCCAGAAAGGGAAAACCATTCATAGTCATGGGTCTGGCGTTCAAGCAGAAAGATTATACAAATTTGTCGGGTCTGGTTTGCTACACTAGATGCGGTACCTAAAATGCTGGTTTTCCTTATCTGTCAAATCCTCGAAACCCTCAATAGCTTCCTCTGCCGAACCACCGGAATTAAGCAGACCTTTCTTTTTCTTGCGATTATTCTCGAAGAAACATAAGGTGGTGTAAATGATCTGGAGACCCATAGCTGCAGCGTATGAGCCTGCTAGCCCTTTGATTGCTGTGGGGTATCTTGGAGTCTCTGAGGGGAGGAAGAGATGAGGCCCGGCAATATTTCCGGCGCAGTAAAGGCTAGATGATTTCGAAAATACTCATTAGCCTAAATTTTCAAATTTATGCCGGATTTGTGGTGTAGCAACAGCAAAACGTACACAAAATATATGCCTAGCACAGTACTTCGCTTAGTGTGACCAGCTGTGTTGAGACCAGTCAGTGTCCAGTTCAAGATGACCGGAGCACCGAGGATTCCCTGCAGCCAACACATTGCAACCAATGCAAATCTATGACGCTCAATGCTGATCGTCATGATTCCAATCAGCCCCGCAAGTCCGGGGATGCAAGATACTGGGATTACTATCAGCGAGTGATTTCGCAGTCTTGTGGAGTTAATAGTACTTACAAAAAATCGTTGCGCCTAGCATATTGGGAACTTTTGATAGATACCCAAATGCAATTACCAAAACCAACTCAAAGGCTCCCACTGGTGTCTGCAAAAGGCTGGTGCGCAGAGGACTGTATCCGAATCCTTTAACGATTGCTGCTAGAAAATTGGCTACTCCACCATTAAGGATGCCATAGCAAATGGCCATGAGGTACAAAAGCCATTGTTTCGGATCGACCAACGCTTCTATTATCTGGGATGGGACAATTTTCGGATGCTTCAAGCCTGTCTGGTTGCGAGATATTCGCCATACCGCAACCATTCGCTCGTATTCGGTTAGCATTCTGGCGTTATGAGGGCCATCCGGTAAGTAGAAGTATACAACAAATCCCCACGCAAATGTCATCGCCCCAACGATCTGGAATTTTTGGAAAATTCATATTAGTATACCTATAAACTACCAGTGGTAAACTCGGCAAGTTCAAATTGCTTACAAGGTAAATGAGTTTCCATTGTGGAACTCCCAAGCCTGTAGCATGCCCAGCTCCATAAGCTAACAGAGCACCTACTATTGCAGATATACCATTTACAGAAAGCCAATATGAGCTTCTGAGACTTTGTTCCTCGCGAGTCCAAAGCATGGATGTAAGCATAATAAATGCCGGGGAAACCACAGCTTCCAAAAAGCCGAGGAAGAATCGTACTGCAAAGAATCCGCTAAAGTTGAATACCGCCGCCTCATGATAAATTTAGTATTATGCACGTATAGCTCGATGAAGATGACGAGGATGCTTACCTGAAGCATACATACACTACCCCATACGAAAAGCATAACACCAATCATCTTTCCGACGGGATATACTTGCAGAAGAAACTGCCAGGGATATGCTCCGACCAGCCAACCAATGTAGAGAGCAGATGAAACCCATGAATAGTTATCTCCGACCATATTTGTATCCTCTTGTAAGCCGTATGCATTGGAATAATTAAGACTAAGGGCTGTGTGAGTATTTAGTGGTTTATATCAAAGGAACAGCCTTACGTCTGCTTATCGAGAAAGCTTAGCATATAGGTCATCATCATCTGTGCAAATAGTCAAAATAAGTAGTCAGCCATTGAATGCAGGGCTCTGGACTTGAAGATGCGGGGAAGAAATCACAATTGGTAAGACATAAAAGTCAAGCTTTCGGCGAACTTTCGCAGAATCTCTTTCAAGTTGGACCTGATCATACTGTAAAGATTGCTGAAAATACTCTTTTCCCACCTCATTCAGATCTGTCACTCTTCCCAAAAAGCGGTTCCGCCACTCGGCACCCTTGACAGGAGTAACATCCTCAGGATCAGATGAGGATTTGACGGCCTCATCAATCACTTTTAAACTTGACATACTAAAAGAAATGATACTAGTATGAAAAACCTGGTAATATTGAAGCTTTCCGTGGAGTGGCCTTTTTCCTTTTTCCCAACGGAAAGGAAGACACAAATGGCAGCCACTGCGATTAAGTATATATGGAACAGGGGTAAAGTATCTGTGCCGTCGGCATCCCAAAAGAGAACCTTACTTATAATGATTGGTGCTTTGAACCGATAAGAAGAATCCAAAAATCAAAGCCATCCTGCTGCTATCACTCTCGCTCAACGATATAATGGTTATCTTTCCTTGAACCCCGCATTTACATGCCGTCTGGCCTTGGCGGCTCATGGGCCTCAGTCTAGATGCAGGGTCTAAAAATTGTTCTTCTGTCAAAGATCGAATATGACTATTGAATGTTTGCGAGTGGGAGGAAGCTTGATGGAATGGTGGATACAGTTTGCCAATCAGCCTTGGCAACCAATTTGTATCTAAAACTTCCAAGAAATATCACACTGAAAGATAGATATCAACTGTTCCACAAGATAGCGAAAAGACATGACTTCCGACCGAATCAGATACATCTCTCATTTTGACAGCTACCCCTCATCTTGAAGCCAATCAAAACGGTGAAGTGAAGGCTGCAATAGTGTCATGTGTACTTTATGGAGCTAGGATACCCCTCTTCGGGGTTCAAGCGTAAATCCGGAGTGTTGAAGGTATTTTCCTGGAGAAGAATGCCGATACATTATCGGATAATGTATTCAATATTATATCATGGGCGGGTTGATATGATTATCATCACCCGAGAAGACATATATCGAGCTGGAATGTTACTACATTTATCTGAATTCAACGTATGCACACTGTGCATTCTCAACAATGGCTGTGCCACAGAATGTCACACTGTGAGATTCATCACTACAGATTGGTTTTTTGTTTTCGAATTTAGGATTCACTTGAATTTTTATTTGATTCCTATTTCAACAAAGGAGAATCATTTCTAATGATTGCCGTCGCTTGCTACTATACATGGGGACACAGAAGTTTCCAGGGCCCTGTTCCAAACACCCATTCCCCACACTTCATAAATGGAGTACTCTCAAAGAATGGAAGTCCATCAGCCAGTGATAGTCCATTGGAATGCTTCAAGTCGCGCGAATTGATTGGATTTATACTTAGTCCTTTAATTGCCTCAGGCCGAAATATTTCTTGGCATGACCTTTCTGCGAGCCGTATCGTCTCCCTCCCTTTGTGCAAAAAGTCTTTTTTGATTCATTTTCTTCTTAAAATAATGCAATATTCTGCACAATGTATTCCATCCCCTCCATACACCCCGGTAACAGTATATACTCCAGCATATGTGATTTGTGGCCTACCAGAAGCAGATGCAGCCGGTATGGGAAGGCGGTCTGCTGAAAACACGCTTTCACACGTGACCCTTTTGTAGGACTAGAGCGGTGAGAGAGTTCTGCCGTTGCAAATGATCCTCACCCGAAATTTTCATCTTCAACCTCAACCTCACCCACCCGCAACTTTTTTACGTCTATACCACAGGCAGTGATCCTCTGCGTGAGCCCATTTCTCAAAGATCTGGTTTTCTGAATCATCCTACTCCACCAATTTTCAAAATGGCCGAAGATAGCTCCGCCGGTGAGTTTGATCCCACTGTTAACCAGTCGCAAAAAATGAATCCGAATTTATGCGCTAACTTATTCTTTCACAGCCTGGCCCATCGCCGACGAGACTCTTTCCCAGTCTCTCCTCGACCTCGTTCAGCAGGCCGGTCACATCCGTCAGCTGAAGAAGGGTGCTAACGAGACCACCAAGACCCTCAAGTAAGTTTCATCTCAAGTTCTCATCAGAGTGACCAGCCTACCCCTCGTTGGTTCCAATACTAACTGCTCGATTAGCCGTGGTACCTCCGACCTCGTCATCCTGGCCGCCGACACCACCCCTCTGCCCATCATTCTTCACCTGCCCCTTCTCTGTGAGGACAAGAACGTTCCCTACGTCTACGTTCCCTCCAAGATGGCTCTCGGTCGCGCCACCGGTGTCTCCCGCCCCGTCATTGCTTGCTCCATCACCACCAACGAGGCCAGTGACCTGAACGCCCAGATCCGCACCATCCGCAACCAGGTTGAGCGTCTGATGATCTAAGGTGTTTATCAGCCATGGAGAAAGGATAATATCGAGATGAATTGAGGGGCTGAGAGGAAATTGTTAACGATGATTTGTTCATTGGACAAGATTTCGTTGATGATCGCCTCTTTTGCCCCCCTCTTACTATTTGCTGTCGAGTCTTTAGCTAGAATTTCCAGCTAGATATCATCCAGATCTATTGAGAAATTTTTTGTCCCCGGTGTAGTCGTAAGCAACCAATTGCCGAGATCGTCGCGTATACGTATACATAAATTGCTCGTTTAGCTCTGGATAGTAGGGCACCTCGTAGATCTTCAGCTCATTAATGACAATACGTGCTAGCTGCCTTGGCTTCTCCAGTTCAAGGGGTTTCTCAAGAAGATATTTGCCGACTCGAGACGAGGTCAAGATAGCCCGTGCATCCCGATGAAGCTTCAACTTGAACGGGATGTAAAATAAGAAATAATCAATGCATGGAAACAAGCTGGCCAAATACTGCATCATGGGTTAATGTCAAGTAAAGACATCTCATCTCACGTACCACCCAACTCAATCTGCATTTAACTCAACGTATTTATACAAAGTATGTACTTTTGCCCACCCCTTCCCATACCCCTGCACTTATATTACACGGGCTGTACAGATTGATTAGATCACCCAGTTTAACAAAATCGGCAGGGATTGCTGTACTTTGAACTGCCGGCCGACTCCCCCTTTCTTCTCTCTGTTGTTAAATTGTTACAAAGTTATGGGTCATTTCACAAATAGGATCACTCGCCCGAACCCTAGCTAAGATCCTCTTTCTATCCCAACGTTCTTCCCGGCTAAATCCACTCACTAGCGTCCAAACCGGCGCGTCAGAATTAGCTCTAACTTGCCGATCAATCAACATCAGACGACTTGTCAGCCCCCTCCTCTCATCCTGACAATTTTAACTCTCCGACAAAGGGGCCTCGTCAATGTGGAGCAATGCCAATATCTGTCGCAGCTGTCCTATGGTCGTTTTGCCGGGTGGTGGAGTCCCATGTGGGACACGGCTGTGAACAAGGCGAGACAGTTCATCGACTGCGATGAAGTTTCAGTGGGCCCTACATGGTCTGACTGGGGTAATGCGGAAAAATATCTCCTTTGGCCGCATCCCGGTTTGAGATATAACAAGATGTCTCGTCTGGTCCAGTTCGAGGTCTAGCTCTGTCCATCGTCTGTCTCTCCTTGATATACGACCCTCGCCCGCTGTCCCTCTCTGCACTGCAGCCGTCCCTTCTTTTTCGTTCTGTTTTCTTGTGATTTCATTCTTTAACCTTATTTTCGACATCCGCGATGTTCGTCTCTCCTTTACTCGCAATCGGCCTGGCGCCATTGCTCGCATCCGCTGCTCCATCTTGGTCTGTCGGTCCTACAACCGACTACGCTACCAAGGCCAGCACCAAAACCTGCAGTGTCCTGGACTACGACGGTGTCGCTGACGGAAAGACCGATATCGGTCCTGCTATAAGCTCTGCTTGGGACGACTGTAAAGAGGGCGGCGTGGTGTACATCCCATCCGGTGAATATGCTCTCGAGTCATGGGTCACTCTGACCGGTGGAAAGAGCACTGCCATTCGCATGGACGGTACAATCTACCGTACTGGCTCGGACGGAGGAAACATGATCTTCATCGAGCACACCTCCGACTTCGAGCTGTTCAGCTCCAACTCCAAGGGTGCGGTGCAGGGTTATGGATATGAGTTCCACAAGGACGGGTCTCTGAGTGGTCCTCGTATTCTGCGTCTGTATGAGGTTACTAACTTCTCGGTTCACGATTTGATTCTGGTCGATGCCCCTGCTTTCCACTTCTCTATGGATACTTGCTCCAATGGCGAGGTTTATAACATGGCTATCCGCGGTGGTGATTCTGGTGGTCTGGATGGTATTGATGTCTGGTCGAACGACATCTGGATTCACGATGTACGTGCTGCTCACACTGAGCGACATCTATTGGCCGCAGCTGGGGTATTTGCTTACGATTAATAGGTCGAGGTCACCAACAAGGATGAGTGTGTCACTGTCAAGGTCAGTCTTTCGATCTCACTGATCCCCATCTCAAATCTAACCCGACACAGAGTCCCTCCAAGAGCATCCTCGTTGAGAGCATCTACTGCAACTGGAGCGGTGGTTGCGCCATGGGCTCGCTTTCCACCGACGTTGACATCAGCGACATCACCTACCGCAACATCTACACCTGGTCCTCCAACCAGATGTACATGATCAAGAGCAACGGTGGAAGCGGCTCCGTATCCGACGTTGTCTTGGAAAACTTCATTGGTATGCACCCGACTCAATATCAGAAATCGATATCCACACATGCCGGACTATAGCTAATTTCAAATACCCAGGCCACGGCAACGCCTACTCCCTCGACATTGACCAAGCCTGGAGCAGCATGTCAACCGTCGACGGCGACGGAGTTCAACTCAACAACATCACCATCAGCAACTGGAAAGGAACCGAGGAGAACGGTGCTCAGCGCGGTCCTATCAAGGTCAACTGCGCACCTGGCGCCCCTTGCACCGACGTCACCATTGAGGACTTTGCGATGTGGACCGAGGAGGGTGATTACCAGACCTACGTCTGCAACAGCGCCTACGGCTCGGGCGCTTGTTTGCAGGAGGAGAGTGGAGATACCACTTCGTACTCTACGACTGTGACTGTTTCCGCTGCCCCGACCGGCTACTCTGCTGCTTCTATGGCTGGTGATCTCTCTACTGCCTTCGGTACTGACTCTGAGATCCCTATTCCCACTATTCCCACCTCGTTCTACCCAGGTGCGACTCCTTTCAGTGCTTTGGCTGCGAAGGCTAGCTCTGCTTAAAGTGGGACTTGTTTGGTGAATGTTGATAGTTGGAATAATCCAATGAGAATCTTCACTATCATGAGACATTAAATCGTGCTCATTTAATCAAGCGATGATTTTCATAATCTATCAATTTGTAGCAGTACCTATGCAATGTATACTCATTGCCTCTGAGTCATTCATCATCAATCAGATGGATCTGCTCAAGAACCAGTAAACTTCGTTGTAAATATAAACAAAAGTCCAGATCATACTCAAAGCTGATTGGTTTATCTTGCTGCAAATCCTTTTCAGCAAATGGTGTCAACAACATTTTGAGCTTCCCCGCCAACGCTGTCAACTCCCCAAGACCCTGAGAAAAGAAGCAAAAAAAGAAAGACAGACACGAAGACGAAAAGACCCCCGTCGATCACGCCATGTCACGATCCAATCGAACACGAGTAAATCAAAGATATCCACCACGATAGAGTTTGCGGGGCAATGCGAACCGTCCTGATTCGCGGTTGTTGATGATGCAGATTCCAAACTTCTCGCGCAAGGGATTCGACGTTGCACTGAAAATCGCAGCTAGCTAGCTGACAGCATGCCCTGGCACGAACTGTGTTTTTACCAAGGAAGCTCGACTCCGAAGAGATAATCAAATCTTATAAAGACAAAGGATTCCCTCACTTCACCGAAACGATGCTACATCCTCTTTCCCATCCATCCCACTCGACCTCACCCCCAAGATGAGCTCGATCTCTACGAATCAACCCCAGCATGAAATAGATCCCAAATCACCCACTACACAACCAACTCCGATCGCGGAAATTTCCAACGATCATGGCCCCGACGCGACCTACCGCGCCAAAGCCGACGTGCTGAATCGCGCAATCCAAGAGATCGGAATGGGTCGATACCAATGGCAACTCTTCGTCGTCATCGGATTCGGTTGGGCAAGTGATAATCTCTGGCCGATCGTAACCTCACTGATTCTCACTCCTCTATCCTACGAATACGCCGTCTCGAAACCTCCCCTCCTTACCCTCGCACAAAATATTGGTCTATTGGTCGGTGCAGTCTTCTGGGGATTCGGCTGTGATGTATTCGGGCGACGCTGGGCTTTCAATTTGACTATTGGAATCACTGCAGTCTTTGGATTAATCGCGGCAGGTTCGCCGAATTTTGGGGCTGCTTGCGCTTTTGCGGCGTTGTGGTCACTTGGTGTTGGGGGAAACTTGCCTGTTGATTCGGCGATTTTCTTGGAGTTTTTGCCAGGGTCACATCAATACCTTTTGACTATTTTGTCGGTGGATTGGGCTTTTGCTCAGCTTTTGGCGAATTTGGTTGCTTGGCCTTTGGTTGGGAAGATGACTTGTGCTCAGGCAGAGGGTTGCACTAAGGGGGATAACATGGGTTGGCGATATTTCCTAATTGCGATGGGTGGTTTGGCGATGCTGATGTTTGTGTCACGATTCGTATTCTTCAGCATTTATGAATCACCAAAGTATTTGATGGGCAAAGGGAAAAATGAGCAAGCGGTGCAGATTGTTCACGAGGTGGCGCGACGCAATGGGAAAACCTCCTCATTAACCCAAGATGAACTGGACAGTTTGGATCAGAGAGGAGAAACACAAGGGCACGGTGCGACAGCGATTGTTCGCCAAAGACTCGAAAAGCTCAAATTCGATCATATCCGTGCACTATTTGATTCGCCGAAACGTGCTCTCTCCACTACCTTGATCATCCTTGTTTGGGCATTCATCGGTCTAGGATTCCCCCTGTATAACGCCTTTCTCCCATATATCCAGCAATCTCGCGGAGCAGAATTCGGGGATGGATCGATTTACATCACTTATCGAAACTCTCTCATCAATGCAACAATGGGAATTCCCGGCTGTCTTCTCGGTGGACTTCTTGTCGAGCTACCTAATTTCGGAAGAAAGGGCGCACTCTCAGTTTCAACTGCACTCACTGGTGCTTTTCTTCTCGCATCAACTACAGCGACAACATCAAATGGTCTACTGGGCTGGAATTGTGCATTCACATTCATGAGCAGTCTCATGTATGCTGTGCTATATGCATACACGCCAGAAATATTCTTAACGAAGGATCGTGGAACAGGAAACGCTTTGACAGCATCCGCGAATCGTGTTTTCGGAATCATGGCTCCCATTATCGCGATGTTTGCGAATTTGGAGACCGCAGCACCAGTATACGTCAGCGGGGCTTTGTTCATTGCTGCCGGTATTCTAGTCGTTTTCATGCCTTATGAATCGCGGGGAAAAGCAAGTCTTTAGATCATTTCCGGGGATTGTTTCAAAGGTCCTCTTCGATCTTTACGATGAAGTTATATCTGTCTATAATTGTAAATAGATTGCATATGTAAACTCGGTGACACGCGAGTCTGCTGTCCATTGGACACTTGTACCAACGCATTGACCGTGGGGAAGTCTGGATGCCCCCACATTAATATAAAAACACTTTAAATAGCCCCCTGCGATCCACAGGCTCACATCATGACAGGATGCCTCCAATATGATGTCATTGCGCAACTTGCGGAAAGCACTCAATCAGCAGATCAGCCCTGCTAAGTAGTATGACAACTTGTCCAAGGCGAGTCCATCATTAATATAACAAAGTTCACACTCGACAAACACCAGCCACCCATTCACTCTAGATCCAAGGCGACACAGACCCGATCCACAGAAACCGTTACTCAGCCGTGGCTCAGCACGCTCTTCCAACCAATGATCTCCACCTCACCATGTCTTCATCCTTGATAATGAGATCAAGGCTGTGGATACCCGATACTTCGCTACGTCAGACAGAAAATCACTAGTCAGATATCAAGTCCGATTAAGTGACAGGCATGATGCAGGGATTTTATTTGTTGAAAGTTTAACAGGGGTACGTTTTCCATATGACAGTGACAATGTGGCTTGTTGGACATTATATCATAGCTAGTTCCAAGATTCGCAATGGGCATATCTATATAAACCCATCAGATCGAAGGTCCTCGTCTCCAGATTTTCAATATAATCCATACCATCAGGAAATACTAAGCCATATTCTTCAAATTACAAAACTGTGCCACATATTTCCTCTTCGGCCATCCCACATACCACAACTAGTATAACCACCTCTCCCAGCATGTCTCAAGATAACAGTACGTCCATCCTGCCATCCAACTTATCCACTCTTCACTAACATGAACATAATTCAGATGGCGGCCTCCTCGGTGGCGTAACTGATACCCTCGGTAAAACCGTCGGCGGCGTAACAAACACAGTCGGGGGTGTAGTCGGCGGACTAGGAAACACAGTCGGCGGCGCAACAGAAGGTCTCGGACAAACTGTTTCTGGCGCGACAGAGGGATTGGGAAATACCACCAAGGGTGTTGGACAGGGTGTTCAGAATGGAGTGCAGAGTGTTGGAGGGAAGGATCAGACTGCTGAGAACCCACTTGGTTTGAACCGGTGAAGGGCGCCCTTGGTTAATTGACGTTGATTCTTGTCAATTCCCACCTGGATGAAGGATACAGTCTATGAGTAATATTCTGGTTATGTAGTTTTATGAGTTGAAATATTTTTACCATTTATGAGATTTTTTCTTTTCAGGAACTCCCCAATGGGTACATTACCCATTGGGGAGTCCCCGAAAAGAGCCATAATGTATGGCGGAGCAGTACATTTTATCGATTTATTTATAACCATGGCTTTCAATTTTGCTCAATTTAATTCGAATTGGGCTAAATATTGCTGGAAATGAATAAAAAAGACTTTTCATTACTAGGAAGTTGTTTACTAAACACTAGTACTACTAGTAATGTTTACTAAACAATTGGGTAATTCGGCGATCAATCTTGACGTTCGGGAACTTGAAGTTCCCGAAATATATCGGTCGCCGATTACTCCACCCGGAGAATACCGACTCGATTTCGGAGACTCGAAAATTTCAAATTTACAAAAATTCCTCCTTGTCATGCTCTCTATGATTTCCAGTGAAAATATAGACTAGGTAGCCTCCGTTTCATTTGATGTCATATACGAGACTTTAGTGAGGACTAATAGTATCTTATGGAGGCCGATATTGCATGATCGAAGAGTCGCATCTGAAATTAAACACCCCACCAATCAGAGTACTACTCAAACGTAGCAATACCTCCACTCTCCATGAATCGAGTCTCAATCTTATGCTATTCCTGTCAAGTCCCCATGCAATGCGTCTGTTCCAACTCAAAATACATATGACAGCAAGTGGACTTGGAATGTGGGGATACCCCGAAACGGATGCAAATTACGTGCCGACATTCCCGAATCTCGGCCGACTCGATTCGAGTCATACTTCAGACAAAGCTTGAAAATTTCCTAAGTTTGAAACTTATACCTTATATAAATCACCAAATTACGGAACTGGAAGAGCCAAGTTGGGTTTTCATGAACTCGTCTCAAGAGTTAAAATGTCAACGAAATCTTCAGCAAATGCGCAGTCGCCACCGGGACTTCAAGTCTCAAATAGTCCAGCCACAAACCAACAGCAACAGCAACAGCAGACATGTACTTCGAAATATGAACATGGATGGAGGAGAGTAGTTCGCAACTTCACACCATCGTGAGAAATCCCCCTACCCCTAACCACTCCCGCATCCACACGCTCACTCCTCTAGATGGTTCTCCGTGACAATGGGCACAGGAATCGTCTCAATCCTACTCCATAATCTACCCTACAACGGGACATGGCTATACTGGATATCCGTAGCCATTTTTTGTCTCAACGTGCTACTTTTCGCACTCGGGTGCATTGTCAGTGTTCTTCGATACACGCTTTACCCCGAGATTTTCATGGTCATGATTACGCATCCGGTTCAGTCAATGTTCATGGGTACGTTTCCGATGGGACTCGCGACAATTATCAATATGGTTTGTTTCGTTTGTGTTCCTGTTTGGGGTGAATGGGCTAGATATTTTGCTTGGGGATTGTGGATTTTTGATGCGGTTGTTTCGGTTATGACGGCTCTTTCGTTGCCTTTTATTTTGTAAGATTTTCCCCTGGCAAAAGGCTTTGGCTATTTCGATACTGGATCATGTTGTTTTTGAAACTAATGAATTGAACAGGATGGCTAACGGTAGCGAAACACACTTATCTTCCATGACAGCTGTTTGGCTTCTCCCTATAGTGAGTTGCATCGTTGCCGCATCGTCAGGTGGCGTGGTGGCGGAAGTTTTGCCAAATGAACAATATGCTCTTTGGACTGTCATTGCGAGTTATGTGTTGTGGGGAATGGGCCTGCCACTAGCTCTGATGGTCATGGTGATTTATCTGATGCGATTGACTCTTCACAAACTTCCTCCGAAGGCCGTGATTGTTAGCGTCTTTCTTCCGCTAGGTCCATTGGGGCAGGGTGGTTATGGGTGAGTGTACCATTATTCAAGTCCATTGCACTAGATGATTCAAATTTATAATATGAAATACTAACAAGCTGGACAGGGTGATGAAACTGGGTCAATGTGCTCAACAGATCTTCCCCCAAACGCATACACTCGAGCAATCCTCCGGATCGACGTTTTACACGCTCGGATTCCTAGTTGCTCTAATTCTCTGGGCATTCGGACTCGTCTGGCTTTTCTTTGCCTCTGCGTCGATTTTCCGGTCCAAGACTTTCCCCTTCAACATTGGGTGGTGGGGGTTCACGTTCCCACTGGGAGTGTTTGCTGCCAGTACGGTGCAAATGGGCAATGAACTCCCGTCGAAGTTTTTCCATATTTTAGGAACGGTTAGTTGAAAGCTGATGAACACGCGAGGTGGTATGCAAGTTCACTAATTTACCAATTCCTAGATTCTGTCTCTTTTTGTTGTTGTCTTGTGGATGGTGGTCAGTGTTGGTACACTGCGGGGAGTGGCATCCGGGAAGCTGTTCCATGCGCCGTGTCTGGGTGATCTACCAAGGGGAGACGACAAAGAGAATGGGTGTAAAGCTGCATAAGTGAGTCTCCAGGAGAAGCAGCTTTACTAAAATGAATAGTTGCATTAAAAATGGTTACGTAGGTATATACATCTATTTGGATATCTATATGTAATTTATGTAATTTATGTATTGGATCGTGTATGGTACTGTAATGAACATCCGGGGAAGATGAGTCATCTTCTGCCTTGTGGATCAGGCGGCAAAACCTCCAATTAATTTTTTATTATTTTTTTCGCTCTCCTCGTAATCGTCCTTAGATCCAGCCCAGCGCCCTCCACTTTTGGTCCCCTTGTCTTCCTCTCGTTGGCCTCTCTGGCCAGTTTGGACCTTGCCCTTTTTATTTTTATTATTTACTGGACCTCCGTGGCCTTTCCTTCCCACTTCCCCCCGAATCTCTTTTGCTGTGCGCTGCTGATTTCTCAACTGCGCTGACGGCGACTCCGGGCAGAAGTAGCCCCTAATCCTTTTTGGGATTCCCGATTGGGTTTATTGCCTTATTGCCTTGTTGCCTGAGTGCCTCGACACCTTACTGCCTTACTGCCTTACTGCCTCGACTGTCTGCCTCAGGCCTAAACCGGCCGGAACAACAAAACACGCGGCGCGCCCAGATCGCCCCGTAACTTCGGCTCCGCTTGCGCTGGCGATTGTCTGGCAGCTGACAGTTTGCGAACGCGCTGTTTGCTCGTTCTTTGCTCCTGATAGTTTGGTTCGGTCGGGATTGTTGATCATATTTCCCCTCTCCACCCCTTGCCGTCGCATGGATCTCGCGTGACCCGACGAAAAAAAAAAGCAAGCGACTTGTGGATCTCGCCGCTGACGGCAGCTCTCAAAGAAAACACGCCTCGAAGATGATGGGATACGGGGGTCAACCCTTTCATCCCCAGTCGCAACAGCATCAACAGCAGCAGCAACAACAACAGCAACAATCCCAACAGACCCATCCTTCCTCTCAACCCCAGCATCCTCTCGGGGCCCAACGCCAACATGTCCCATCTCCATCGTTAAGCGCAACCCCCAATCTGCCACAACATGGCAGTCCTTATACAAACAATAAACCATTGTTCCGAGCTCCATCGCAGCAGAATTATACGAGTGGCCAGTCCCCCGATATGCGCAAGATGGCCCCGACCTCGGGTCCACTCGCGGGGTACCCCCCAGCGACCAGCTATCAATTCCCCGGACATTTTGCCTCGCAAGGCTCGCCAGACCTTATGAGTAGGAATCAGGACCCAATGGCGTTACAAAACATGCAGAATATGCAACGGGGTTATAACCTAGCCCACCTCCGTCAGCCACCTGGCATGACCCCATCTACGGCTATGTCACATGGTCAAGGCATGGGGGTGTCGTCACCACAGCAGTCACTTAATCGATTACCTCACTCGGGCGTTCAACAACGGGATAGTCACACGTCGGCGAGTCCGTCAATGGCCAGTCCCTCCATGTTCGCGATCAACCAGCAGCGACAGTCGCACTCCCAACCGCAGTCCCCCCAGCAGACGCAACAGCAAATACAGCAACGACAGCATCAGCAATACCAGCAGCAGAAGCAGTTGCAGCAACAGCAGCAACAGCAAATGCTGGAGCAGCAGGCCCAGCAACGTCATGAGCAGCAGCAACGCCAGGAGCAGCAGCAGCGTCATGAGCAACAGCAACGCCTTGAGCAACAGCGGTTAGAACAACAACGTGCCGAACAACGCGCGGAACAACAGCGCCAAGAGCAAAAGCGCATCGAGAAGCAGAGAGCGGAACAGCAAAGGCAGCTGGAACAGAAGAAGTTGGAGGAACAACAAAAGGCTGAAAAACTGCGTAAGGAGCAAGAAATTGCAGAGAAACAGCGAGAGCAACGAGAGAAACAAAAGGCCGAGCAGCAGAAGCAGTTGGAACAGCAGTTGGAACAGCAAAGGCTTCAAAAGCCTCAGCAACAACAAGCCCAACATTCCTTTCAGCATCAAAACTCATTTCAGGCGCACGGACAGACCCAGTTCAACCAATATCAACCGCCTCAATCACGATACCAATTCCAACCGCCAGCACATTCTCAAGCTCAATCTCAGACTCAGCCTCAGCCACAGCCTCACTTCACTCAATCTCCGCAACAGTCCCGACAAAACCAATTCACTCCAACCCAATTCCAACACTACCAACCGCCGTCCCAGCCATCTCACACAGCAGTTAATCAAACCACGAACTCATTTATGCCTCCCCCCACTCAGCCAGTCACAGGAGCTTCCAGTTCTCAGCCCGACACAAAGGTCAAGTCAGAGCCGCAGAGCCCTGCTCCGAAGAAGAAGTCAAAGCCTCGGAACTCAACTGTGAACAAGTCTCAGGCTGCATATCAGTCTTCTTTCCAAGCAGTACCACCGATGTCAGCAACCGCGCCCGCCGCTGTCTCCGCTGCCACTGCTGCCATTCCGCCAGCCTCTGGAACACCAGTACGACAACTCAATGGACATCCTCAGGCAACTCCTGTTCCAGGCACCAATGGAGAGCTTGCGCCGGACTCGACGCCGCGCCGCAAGCGAGGCCGTCCCCGAAAAGAGGAAGTTGCAGCAAGAAATGCGGCCGCAGCTGCACATGCGGCAGCTACTGGTCAGCCTCTTCCAACACCGATCCCCGGACAGGCGTCTTTCGGTCCAAATATGACACCTGCAGCACCAATACCAGGAACAAGCACCCCACAAAGAACTATCATTGGACCAGATGGAACCCCGTTACCTTTGAAGCGCAAGCGTGGACGACCTCGTAAAGCCGATCAAATCGCGTGGGCTCAGGCTACTGGTCAACCATTGCCCCCTCCCAAACCAAGGAAGCCATATGTGCCTAAACCAGGCACAGGCAGGCCTCGTGGCAGACCTCGCAAAGCAGATGTTGCTGCTGCTGCGGCTGCGGCTGCAGCTGCAGCAAATGGTGAGCAGGTACCGGGAGATACATTGGCACAGCCAACTCAGACATCAAATGTGAATGAAGCCCAGAAGTTCACGGGTCCGGCTAAGGATGATACGCTACAACGCCCCACCGCAACGCCGCCATATCCTCAACCAGGTCAGCACCATATGTCAATGCAAGGTCAACCTCACGTGCAAGGTCAACAACCACTGCAAGCCGGGCAACGCCAGTCAATCCCTCCGCAGAGCCAACCCCACTCGCACTCGGGATTAGCCTCACATGCCGGTTTGCCCTTCATCTCACCTCAAGCCCAAGGCCTGTCTCTTCCTCAGCAAGGACAGCAACACATGATGCAACAAGGCCAGCACATGCAGCAACAGACCCAGCACAATCCATCAAGCCAACAGGTGCTTCCACAGCCGGGCCAGCCTCTAATGCCACACTTGCAAATGCATCAACAAGCCCCTCTCCACACCTCGCGACCGACGCCCCCTCAACAATACATGCAAATGCCACCCATGCACAACTTGCAGCATCCATCCTTACACGGAAACCCAAATTCTCAGGCAGCGGTTCAAGGCCAACAGCCCGGTCGCTCACCGGATCAACATCAAGCACACTCTCAATCGCAGTCCCCTGCTCCGCCTAGGCCTGCCCCGCAATATCAGCATCAACATACCTTCCAGATCCAGCTGCAACCCCAACCAACCTAACCACTCACCAATCTATCATCTATCAAACCATCTCTACGGAAACCCCGTAAAATGTCAATTTCACCTTTCCGGCGTTTACGTTTCAGCCCTATAACCAAATTCATACTGTTATGCATTGATTTGATTTTGATGCCCCATGACAAATTCCCATATTCCCCCAGTTGAACGCGTGCTTTTTTTTCTTTTTCTTTTTTTGTCCCGATATTGATTCGCCCTCTTGTCATCCCGCATATTTATCTTATATCGCATGTCTACCCGACTCTCATCGGTGACCTCGGTCGAGGTATTTCTGGCGGCGTTTTGCGTGCTTATTTTTTTTCTTTCCCTTGGTTTTTGGTAATTTTTTTGGTTTTTGATTGTTGGCATGGGCATTTTTGTGGTAATGAATGGCCTTCTCATCTGGTCAGATCCGATCTGTTCTATTGTTTCCCTTTTTGCAAGCTTTTTGTTCTGCTTAGCCGGTGGTACCCTTTTGTTTTATATACTTAATGCTGTAGTACATATTCCTAATTTATGGGCGAATACTTGCATTGTTTTTCGTGTCTGTTTTGGGCAGATATTTGGTCTATGTACTTCAAGGTCTAAAGGCCTTTCTAAATAAAAATCATTCTTCATATTTTGAATAGTCCATTTAGACATATTGCTCATCCTCTACGAATTGTGATTTTTCCCGAAAATACGCACAACAAGAACAGCCTCTTTTCTCTCTCTGATGTAGTTCCCGGTCACCTGCCATCGAGTGTCTGGCCAACTCATCTCGAGTGCCAATCTGAGCATTAAACTTCTACCAGTAGAATTCCGTCATATTATACCCAAACTCTCCAATCGGATCCTGCTCGCGTACACTAATGCACGGCGGCTACGCTAAACCCCAGAACTTCCTCATTCATTGGAATGACTGTGAAGGTTTTGGATCGAGGCCCCGCTCATTAACCTAACCTGGAACGGAGAAATGCACACGAAAATGTATATGTTAACTACTTAGAAGGAGAATGACACAATTATGAGTCCCCCAATACAATCGTCGACGATACAATACTCGAAAAAATTCCACATTTAAAAGAAGTGATAGCTTTGAACAAAGACCATCTCAACTACAGATATTGACTCATAGAACGAGCATTGAAGTTTTCCATACCCCAATGTCAAACATGTGTGCTCCCAAATTCCGAATCAATCGAAATAAATGACTCAGATCAGAGGACACGATTCCTCCATTCAGGTACGATTTCCATTTCGCGGAGGCCTTAGCACGAATTTGTGGGGATGCTGTTCATCGTTAACCGTTTTAGGATCAGCAAACCGGACAATAAACCCCGCTACCAGCAAGTAAACCCACGAAAGGCACACCGGCGGGAATATTGACAGAATCCACCAAGTTGACCCTGTCTTAAATATCTAAGGACCAGCCTATCACTGTGTTTCTTCGTAATTATACGGTGTGTCGTTGGGGTTTATGGCTTGGTTAGAGCGGGGAGGAATTGGATCATGGGTTGGACGTTTCTATCTCTAGCGAATGATAGATCTGGGGTGTCAATTTACACTATAGTAGCTTGACTAGTGATTTCATACTGTCATTTCTGAATATGAGGGTCTTTTATCATCCTGTCTTGGTTCTCTTGGCTTCACTGGTTGGGACAACCATTGCCCATGTTGTGCCGTGTGGGGTAAGTTGAGGTATTACAAGAGATGCCGATGCCCCTTTCCATAATCCTTTCTCCTGGATAATCCCAGTACTCATCTCTGGTTTAGTGTTTGAGTCTGAATGTGACTCTAGCAGCATCAGGTTCATTCCTCACTTCGACTTTTTATTGTTAGCTCAACTTGATCACGCCTTCCACTTCTATATCACTCTCATGATCAATTATTGTATCTGGAAATTAACCACGACACCATCTCACTCGGCTGCATACTACGAATACCCAATTGTCCAAGGCAACACTGTCCTCAAGCAACACAAAATCTACCCAAGTGCACCAAAGAGGCTCTTCTCAGACCAATACTAGTAGACATTCTAGTACCAGACCGACTCATAATGGATTCCAATCACGAAGTTGAATCTCTCCCAGCATCGTTCCTGCCCGAACCGCAAATCACAAAGCCAAGCGAGTTGTACCATAAAGAGCCGAAACCTCCATGTCCATGCGACGACGCTACCAAGGCAGAAACCGGTTCCATAATGACTAATAATCTCGGTGATCAAGAGGTTTTGAGCAATCCAGACACCATCAATTATCGAACATGTAGCTGGCAAAAGGTATGTGATCGAAATCCCGAGTGAACGCAAGGAAAGGCTCAGTGTTTTCCTTTTCAGACTGCTGCCTTGCTATTCTCAGAATACATCTGTATAGCCATCATGTCATTTCCATGGTCGTATTCGGTCCTCGGCCTCATTCCTGGACTATTGTTGACTGTGGCTATTGCAATGATTGTGCTTTACACATCATTGACGATTTGGTATGTCCCGTCAAATCTGATAATTGAAGAGAAATGTTAAGCAATCTGCAGGAGATTTTGTTTGCGGCATCCCGAAGTTCGTGATGTTTGTGATATTAGCAAAATCCTTTTCTTCGACTCCAATATAGTGTGGTATATCGCAGCCGGAATGTTCCTGTTGAACAACACTTTCATTCAGGTAAGAATCCGAGCTAAAGCGTCACTATCATAGTGAAGAGAATTAACAGGGTTTCCAGGCACTGCATTGCCTAGTCGGGGCCGAGTATCTCAACACAGTTGCAGGCAGTCCTTTCTGCACAGTTGGTCTGGCCTTCATAACCGCAATTGTCTCCTTCTTTTGTTCTCTCCCTCGAACCTTCGGCACATTATCAAAAATAGGAACTTTCTCTGCAATCGCCACATTCATCTCTATCTTGCTAGCCGTCATCTTCGCCGGTATTCAAGATAAGCCATTTGGATGGAACGAGGAAGATGGCGATCCAGTTATACGAAATTTCCCGGCCCCAGACACGACATTCGTTGAGGGGATGAGTGCATTCTTGAACATCAGTTTCACATTTATTGGTCAAATCACCATCCCTAGTTTCATTGCCGAGATGAAAGAGCCTCAAGATTTCTGGAAATCCGTCGCGACAGTCACTGTCGCTGAAATTATCCTTTTCACTATCGTCGGTGCACTTATTTACGTCTTCGTCGGTAATCAATACATGACTTCGCCCGCTTTCGCATCCCTTGGAAATGATATCTACATGAAAGTATCATTTTCCTTCATGCTTCCGACACTGATCTTCCTGGGTGTTTTATACGCTTCGGTCTCTGCGAGATTTATATTCTTCCGCATGTTTGAAGGGACAAGACATAAAGGGAATCACACTGTGATTGGGTGGGCTAGCTGGGCAGGAATCCTGCTATTTCTTTGGGTCGTTGCGTGGATCATTTCGGAAGTGATACCCTTTTTCACGAATTTGCTCTCTATCATGAGTGCTATTTTCGGTTCTTATTTCGGGTTCATTTTATGGGGATTTGCGTGGATTCGAATGAGGCAAGCTGATAATCCTAATCTCATGAAGACTAAGGGTATTCGAGACTGGGCCGAGTTGGTCTTAAATATCGTTATCATCCTGATTGGCATGTTGTTCTTGGGACCAGGGACATATGTGAGTGATGACTACTTCGTTCAGTTTTTCTTCGCACGTTACATGACTGACTGACTTTTTTCAATCTAGGCCTCGGTGCAGTCGGTAGTTGATAGTTATAGGTCGGGCGGATTTGGTTCGGCGTTTTCGTGCGCCAGCAACGGATTACACTGATTTAGATTTGTTATAGAAATCCAAATCCACTTTTTCCATTCTTCTTTAAGGTGTTTCGTAATTATCGAAAATTACAATTACAGCTTCATTTAAATGTAGTTGCGAGACTTGAGATTCAGTGTAACCAGTTGATTTATGTCGGAATCTAACCTAGATGAACCGGTTCCTATTCACAGTAGCCTTCAGCTCTTATTGAAACACGGCAGCCAAACATCCAGAGCCTTACTGAAAAGATTCACGCCTAGGTACATGGATGAAGTCTTGTTGTTCATGCCTCCACGTCCCCAGTTGCTATCCATATCAGAAGCGTGAGGCTTTCCAGGGTAGATCAAACCGAAATAGGTGCCATGCTCAGGGGCAGTGTGACACTTGGGAACGACCTGAATATCCTCACGCTTGGGAGAACCGTAATTAGTATCCTGACTCGCGACACCAAAAGCTCTCCATGGATCGTATTGTCCATGTGAAAACATGACATGGGTGGGATTCATGTCCCAACCACCAAATTTATTCAACAGAGAGGCATTGAACTTCTGGGCAAGATGTTTGGGGTCCAGTTCCAGGAAGCTTTTGACTGCGTAATCTCGTTGATACTGCCAGCTTAGGTATCGGCTGATAATTGAGATATTGGCTTGGTTGGATCCTTGGAAAGCCCCGATCGCTGTGCTGTCGAGCCATGTCCACCCTGTGAGATCGCTTATAATGTCAGTCTGCCATTCGACCCCTTTGATATCAAGCTGGTCTGTATAATCCACCGGGGTTTGCGAGTATCGTTCAATTCCGTAAATGAAGGCCTCCAAGGCAATCTTGGGGCCGTATTGCTTGGCGATTCCCTGCTGGTTGAGCTTTCTTGTCCCCGGATTGCTGAGAATAGCAAGCTCACGAGTAGTCTGGTTGGTGCCTTTAGAATGAACATCATAACTCTCCATATGCTTGCATGCGACATCAATCGTAGTGGAAGGTCCTTCGAATTGGAAATTGCTGAATGGAGTTTGCAAGAAACCTGCCAGGTCCGATCTGTTTCGTGCGGTCGCCTCGGAAATTTCGTACGAAGAATTGAGCCAGTTTTTGACTGATTTAGCGACATAAATGAGCTTTTGCAGGTCAACAAAGGCCTTCTTTCCATGTTTGCCGTCCATGATTTCATCCGCGTATTTGATGGCAGCCTTAACATCATTCTTGCAAGGCTCACTCATCGAGCGTTCCATATTGTAAAAGTAGGCAGATCCATCAGCGCGACTCTGTACAACCGCAGATGAAGCCCAAGATGCGTAGAATGTCTCCGGGCTACGCAGACGCGCGAATGCTGCTCTTGAGCCGGGATATGAAGTGCCAACAAAGATCCAGGGTGTGTGCTTTGCACTGACAAGGTAGTCAATGTTAGGAAGCTCGAAGTTATTTGCAAAGAGAATAGCATCCTCGAGAGCTTGGTCTATTGTCAACCACTGATAGCTACCGGGATAGTCGATTGGACGATGAGTGCATGTTTCGGAATGATAGAAGCATCCTTTGGAGTCCACAGAAGAGCCATTCTTCATCATAAGTGGAAATGGCATACTATCACCGAAGTAACGATGTTCCCACCCAATGGCGATACCATGATATTTCTTGGCCAGGGTCATGACCGAGGATTCATACCCCATCTCAGCCAATGTGCCGGCAACCACATCAGGGGTAAATCCATTTTCACCACCGTCGAAAAGAAAAACAGGACCCCCGGGTTGATAGTAGGTATCGTTGACAAAGTAACGGTTATTGAATGTTCGGTTGTCTGATTGATTGAAATGATCAAGAGGTACGCGAAAGTAATATGGTCTCAAAGCACCAGGAAGATCAGACGAAGGTGATGAAGACTTGTTGGATAAAGACGAGCCATTCACTCCAATGGCCGTCACCAAGAGTGCTAGTTTCGCGATGAAAGAGAAAGTCTTTCGCATATTTGTGAACAAATGAGCCAGATGAATTTGCTTGATGGATGACAGCAGGGCATGAAGACCTTTTTAAGCCATGAAGTAACAAATTCCGATCATTGAAACAGTACCTTGGCGGAAGTCGAGAGGGAAGTTGATCGCCAGACTTGGCGTGTGATCCTTTTGTACAGCCTCAATAGAGCCTTGTCCATCTCTGCTGTGTTTTGCTGGTAGCCTTGGGTAGTCAGCCAACCCGCCCCTAAGGCTGAAACGTCTGGCGCTGTTCATTTGCATGCGCTACTGTTCATTGTGGGACCGCTCATCGCCAAAGAATGATACGCTTCAAGTCCTCAATAAGGATGATCGTCTTTGTGAAAATGATCATTCCGGAGGTGGACAATTTTGCGCGCCAATGAAACTTCATGATGCAGTGCTGCCTGGAAAATGAGGATTAACTATCAATCATTGACACCTATAAGCCTATCCCCCCTGGCGAGGGCCATGATTTATTCACTTTCTAACACTTTATCTCATAGGAAAAATTATTCATGAGCTGATAATCACACTGTTGAATGCGCATATTTTCCATAAAATCAGACAGGCTTCGTGAAATTCAAGTAATACCAAGATGCCATGACTATATACAACTCCAGGCTCAAGAAGAAAAGGAATAAAGGCCGTTAAAGACTAACGTTAAGTCATGCAGTCATATACATAGGTATCATGAAAAAAGAGCCTCAAAAATCAATGTTGCGCGTATTAATCAAAATAATCTCCATTAGCTCCTCCCTCAAAATCAACCAGTTCGTCCAATCTGTGCATTCTTTCATCCATGAGGTTATTGCCTCCACTGAGCGTTTCGGCATGAGGCCAATCACTCAAGTCAATGCCCAGGCCAGGTGCAATTTTTCTCATCAAACCATCGCACATTATGAACGCGCGGTGGGCTGCAGGATCCACTGTGGCCATGGTATGAATCCACGACAGCGCTTTCTTCGTCTCTGCGACCGCAATGTTGAGATCGGCTTGGAGGAGCGGACGAGGCGAGTTCTTAGGTGCCGCATTGGATGCCTGTGACGATAGCTCGGATGATGAGACGCTGGAATTGAGAGGTGGGGAAACGAAGGAGCAATAAGAGAGTCCGAGGAGGAGGGCGGTTGTAGCTTGCATGAGGAAATGCAAACCGCCCCACCAAGGAGTCGAACGAGATAGCCAAGATAGGGCGGGTTTATCTGGCAGGATTGATATGAGAGAGCACGAGGCCTGAAGACAATTAGTCGCCATTTCCGCGCGCAATATGGTTCGCGGAGATAGATCGGGAGGCGTTTGTGAGCTTGACGTGCTCGGGGTGGACCCAACAGGGGGAGAAGGCGATTGAGTTAGACATGGCCTGCAGAGAGTGATGCGAGCTGAATAGTAGTTCATTGCCAGACAGACTCGCTCGCGGTTGAAGGGCAAAGTATCATCTTCGAGGTTTGGATTGATATGCCAAGGCCCAGCATCAGGAAGAGTAAATTGGAAATGAGGGCTGAGTTTAGACGCCCAACGATCCAAGCTTCGGCCGTAACTTTGAATTCGATACTCCGTTTTACTTGTGCCTTCGCGGATACCCTCGATGCTGTAAACCTTGTTCAACACAGCTTGCGAAATCAGGGTCAAGTCAACAAGGTGGTAGAAGAATAGCGAGGGAGATGGTTCGCAAGACAGAATCCAGGATGGTGCTTTCCGGCGTTGTACTCGTGTTTCGAACATCGTGGGCCTAAGCTCATCCTCACGAGCTGTTTTATTCTGCAATAGCTGCTGGATCTCCGTAGTTTCAAAGGATTCCTCTTCGGCTGGCATTGGAAGAGGCACCGAGCAAAGATTTTCGCTAACGCAAGATGCTCTGCCATGCATCGAAGTGAGCAGGTGCTCCAACGAATAAATCGACCACCATAATCTAGCTCGAGCTTCCTTTGATCCATCATGAATTCGGCCATCTATATTTCGGAGGTTAATTCCAAGCGAAAGCGCAGAGTGCAACGCCATGCTTGAGAACTTGGATGCGCTGGGTTTTGTCAGTAAAATTGCCGACTTGATAATTGAGAACGTTGCATGGCATACCGATTGACCTGTCCGGAACAAAGAAGATACAACGATATCAAAAGTTCCAACTGAATCTGCTGCAAGTCTGCATGGTCGAAAAGGGCGTTATTGTCGAAAACCAACTTGCGAGCTCGTGCGAAGAAGACCGCGTGGTCTTCTCCGGCAGAAGAAGGTTGCTTATCAAGGTGGCAATATCGACATCCAATGGCGAAAATCATGTTCAAGATCCCGAGCCATTTGCGGGGTGGGTTTGATGGCGTGTCATAGAATTGGCGATATTGGGCCACATACGTCGTTCGTCGAATCGCTGGGAAGGATGGGTGGACGAAGGTAAGGTAGGCATTGAGGTATTCGTCGGCAACGTTGCGGGGCGGCACGGCGTACGGATCAGATTGATCAAGTTGCGGAATGTCCAAATCATCCAAGTGGTAGTTCATCAAGTGAATCGAAACGTCCCGAGATGGCTTATGGTTAGAACCTTGATTCTGACTTCCGGCGGATTGAACAGGCGTAACCGGGGAGAGTGATAGCGCATATTCGCGGTCGACATTAGATTCGAGGCGTTGAATCCAGGAGACCTCGGAATTCTTCCCAAAGAAACCAGCAGCTCGAGAGCCCTCATCTCGGTTTAAGTCTTCGTCCACATTATCGATATCTTCGAGAGATCCAACTGAAGAATCCGATTCGTCGTCATCGGGGTTTACGGGTTTGCCACCCTTAGACTGTCGCGTCGATCAAATTGTTATTTTACTGGTCTCGCGAGAGATGTGATTGTCGATAGAAAGCTTCAGGTCTTTGAGTCGAAGAGACACTTACCTTCAGCGTTCTTCGGATTCGGCGCGCTGTGGGTGGTTCCACCTCTTCCTCCAGGCTGCGCAATAGATTCTCATACTTTTCGACGCGTTGACCGAGAAGCTTCAGCTCTTTCTGATCCCTTACACGCTTTACATCTTCATACGAGCACTGATTGTTATGATAAGAGCATTGCCCACAAGTCGGCTTTACACCGTCGCACTTGATTTTTCGTTGCCGGCATGCTTCACAGGCCCGAGCTGAGCGCCGACGTCCACGATTTGTAGTCGGCGCAACAATTCGAGGGATGGCAACTTTGTTGCCGTACGGATTGCTAGGGTCTCCGGGATCCTGGGGGGTAGGATTGGATGGATACGGTGGTCGCATGCCTAGGTTCATGGGCACATTTTGCGGTCCGGGTTGTCCATCGAAATGTACTGAAGACCTCGGGCTTACAATCGGAGGTATCCAGTTTGGAAAAGTGGCGTTATTGTCAGAGGGGTTTTCATGCCCCTGGCTGTCTCGATGAGACATGAAGGGGGCAATGGTTATAGTATAAGCTAAGAGTCGACATGCGTTTATCGACTATCAACTTGAGGTCAAGTTGATAAAATAGATGTCAATGTTGGCGATTCCACACGGGCGGCGATGAGAGTTGAATGAGGAATGAAGCACAGAGGGGCTTTGATGATTTATAAATGACCCACCATGACATCCTTCCGCCAGGGACCGTCCTTAGTCTGTTCGGTAAAGAGGTCTCTTGCGCGGAGTGAACAACCACCTCTTCCCTGTTGGTCTGTGGTTGTGAAGTGGGTCGAGAAGCAGCATCGTGAGTGGCCAGCGGAAAAATAGTGAGAACAAACAAGAGAGCACGAATGAAGAGACGGGAAATGATACTGGAAGTGATCACCAAATGCACATTTTTTTTGGTTAATTATCGCCATCTGTCAATTGTTAACGTTTGGTTCCAGACGAGATTCTCACTTAAGTGACTGGTCCTGTGGGATGGCAACCGGTTTTCCGGAAAAATGACAGATGACCGAATGATATCATATCCAAACGACACGACAAATCAATGGCTTCGTCGTACCAGGGTTGATGCAGTTCATACTAGGCAAGGAATGAGGGGACACGCACGCCACCCGCGATCGACAGATGTTACTAGTACTGTCGGTAGTACCGATCAGCATGGAGCTGGACGATGTCTCTCAGGTAGTATATTGTCTTTCCCCAAGCTAAGGCTCTCATATCGATCCAGCATGTCGGAAAGCCCCAACCCGGGGTAATCCTGGAGGCTTTCGCTTTCACTTATGCCGTGGTACTTTTCATCCTTGTTGAGCTTCTCCAGTCCTTCTGCATATTCATCATAGCGCGAATGTCCCCGATTGGTCGGCTCTTCATCGAAAAGGTCCTTCAGCTCATCAGGAATTGAGCTCGCATCGCGAATGCGATCGCCTTGTGCCTTGGCTCTCACCGATTGCCTGAAAATATGGAATAAATTGCGACCCAAGGCAGACCGACTAGCAATGATGGACAATGAACTCGCAAGCGATACAAAGTCCTGATCTAGGACATCGAAAGTCGCTTGCTCCATCATTGTGAAAAGGGCCAGGGTGATTGCGTAGAGAGCGAAGGGATGGGCGCGATTCATTCCATATTCGCGACGATGGAGACGAGCAAGGCATGCAATCCCCCGCGCAGCCGTTTGCGTTACATCCCAAGTCTTGTACTTAGACTCTGGTGAATATCGGGGACTTTCGGGGGTTTGGGGGGCTTCGGAGGAGCTGGAAACATCGTCGGGGATACAGATGAATAGATTGATGGCGAGAGCATGAGAGCGCATTCTGAATACGCGTCAGTAGGCACACATCGAAAGTAATAAAAAAAGGAGCAACGATGGCGTCCCGCAGATTCCAATATACTACTAATACAAGTAGCATATTAGCATATTTAGCTCTGTGAGCAGTACTTACAATATCAATATCAAATGGGGTGGCATTTCGCCCTCAAATTCACCCGGCAACAATTCTCTCCACCGCAACAACCGCTCATATAAATCCTCACGACTCAATCGATGAACTTCAAGCGAACTAAACATACTCCGCGAAATGTCACGCGAAATAGTCGACAAATTGCACGCCTCGTCAAAATACAAGCTGAGCTCTGAAGGTCGCGACTCGCGATGAGTTGGATACGGTCGCCAAAGAAGCTGATCTTGGCCCACATCGCGACCAACGCGTGGCATGTTGACATGAGAAATAAGACAAGGACGAAGGAATCCCGTATGAACCATCCTAAAACTTGTTAGCTTTTACCGAGTCACTGGAATTGATTTCACCCACGTATCGATATTGAATAGTCCCCAGGCGGTCCGCCGACAAGAAGCATCCATATCCCTAGACAACTGCTCACTCGTGATGCGTGGGCCAGAACTGCCAACGAGACCGAGAGATTCGCCCATTCGAATTGCCTCGTGAAGCATGATGTATCCCAGATCGTCGTCTCGGGACATCGCATATCGCTCGTACATCAGGAGCGTACCCTGCAGCGTAGCCAGACTAGGCCTGGATGAAGCATCTGCTTTGAGACGCTCTGCTTCGGCGAGGAAGTTACAGCCCTTGGACGAAATGTCGCCAGGTACGACATATGCTTCAGAGAATTCAGAGAAATACTGAGCATCATTGTACCAGTCAGCATGAACATGAACATGAGAATCGGACAGGCATGAGTCCCGAACGACCATCATCAACAGGCCCATCCAGAAGCAATAAATCCAACTTAGTTTGAACCAAGTGCGAATAAAAGCCAAAGTTGAAGGGAAAATGGTAGCAACTCACACAAGCATTACTCAAAAGCGCATTCACCAAAAACGCACTACAAAACTCACCCTCACCACCCGGAGCAACCATATACTTCAAAAAGACATCCCGATCCAAAAACGCATGTACGGGATAATCCCAGGTGAAATATAACGAAACAAGATGCGAGACGAGATCATCATCATCTGTCACATCTGTCCATGGTTTCGCGGGGACTTTGATCGGAGCCTCATCACAAAGATAATGAAGATCCATAACCTTACTCCGAAATGAAGGTTCTGCACCTTCAACGTTAATGCTGTCTTTGACATCTTCTAGTTTCGAGATGGCTTCTTGGAGTTGGATCTTGTCTTTATCCGCGAGTACGGCATCACGGATGCTAGCATTTGATCCCGATCCCGATCCCGAAGTACGAGACGTTGACGTCGAAACCGAACCAGAAATCGATTCCGTCGCCGGAATACTTTGGAAAGTCGACGAACCAAGCTCATCTCGATCACCACTCAATCTAACTCTCCCACTCAACCCCGAAAGAGTCTCATTAATAAACTCCCTAACTTCCTCCGGCCCCGCTCGTTCACGAATAAGATCCAAAAGCGTATCCGCAGCCACCGAATCCGCCTCACGAACCAACGTAAACAAATCATTCAATAAATCACGATGATAAGATAATTCATCAGCTGTTCTTTTCGCAGCGACTCGACGTCGTTGATCGAGAGATTCGTCGAATATACATTTTCTTCCAAATGTTATGCAGTTTGTGCAAGGGGGTGTGCCGGAACATTTTCTTTTGGATTTTTTGCAGGCTAGACAGGCTGTTGAGACTCTTTTTTTCCAGGATCCTTCGGGGGAGACTTGGCTTTGACTTTGGCTTGTTCCTGTGCCCGTTCCTGTTCCTGTAGAACTGGATGCCTGTCCTGATGCTGATGCTGATGCTGATGCTGATGATTGTTTGATTGGTGGGGGAGGACTGGTTTCTGAGATTGGGGAAGGTCCTTTTCGGATGTGACGTTGTTCAGTGGTCATGGCGATTCAATATGCAGTGCACGATTGATTCGATTGTAGAAGAATTTACTCGAGTGACACGCGGGAATGGCGAGAGTGTGTTTTAGAGAACCGAATAGTATTTGGTATTTGATTGAAGGCGATGTATTTGAAGAAGTCTCAGGTGGCTGTAACATCCCTCGCCGCTATTGTACAATTCCCTATGTCAGTACATCGACTCGCCATGCCGATACATTTCAGTTTGCCGCTGAAATGGCGGCGGCGGAGAGGCGAGGGCGAGGGCAAGGACGAGTGTCAGGGCGACTCAATGGGAATTTGAATCCAATGGGGCGAAATGGAGACGCGATTTTGTTGGTCAACGATTGAATGAGACTGAATAGTCAGGGAGGTACAGTACAGTATTGCATAAGTACAAGTAATAGAGGGGAAAAAGTAACCTGTCCAACCCTGGCAGGTTTGGGGATGAATATAGTAGTTCAATCATTTTGTGAACGAAATCAAGGAAAACCCTGTAGTCGGAATTATGTATAATTGAAGAGTTCGAAATACCGGTTATTTGACAAGGGGGACAAGAATACAAAGCAGGGCTACCCAACTAACTAGCTACCTAGTACGGTACGCATAATGCTCAGTCCTGAATTGATCCACCAAGTAACGTATGTAAATGAGCTAGGGTAACTCGTTCCATCCAACAAAAACAGCTCAATAATTCTAATTCCCGGGAACTAAACCCAGTCTAGTCGAGAGCACATTCATGTTGAAATGTATTTCTTGACTCAAGAAACTCTGGAGTCCTTAATTGGTCGATATCAAGATGACGTGACGTTTGGGTAGTGTCATCCAGGAACTATAGCCCACCAATCCGATTACGGGAATCAGAACAGCTAACAGGATAGAATACTTACTACTGTACTTACTTACATTAAGTAGTGTACTACACTACTAAGTATATTTATTATTTGGGAATGATTTTCGTGTATGTCTTGTTTGATGAAGTGACAAGCGTACTTTGTTCAGATGGATATTCGGACGTCTTACTTGGTCTGTGGAATAGAACCTGGAATTGCGAAGTGGGGGTGCTTTTTGGTAGCGGCTAGTAACTAGTACTATCTGGTTACATAGCTAGGTAGCTACTAGCTACTAGCCAAGTAGCTAGCTGTCGGACAATTATACATTATACCAAATTATTTTCAAGTTACACAGATGTAGAAACAGACTACACACTACGAGCCTTGAGTTGTTCATCCAGTCTACTCAAAACTACCTGGTCTACACCACACTAGAATGCCTGTAAGACAACTACAAGCTGTATAACTACACTACAGCCAAATTAACAAAGTTAAGAGAGGTAGATGAACTGCCGTACTTAAAAAGAAAGGCTGCAAAGCAGCCAGAAACAGGACGCTGGATTATTGTAATGTAGTACAAGGCACATCTTTTGCATACTCCATGATTCCATCGAATGCACCTCCCAAACCATAAAAAATCAACAACAGCAAACAGCAATAGTGGAGGCTGAAGACTTGACTATGACTAACTCGGCCACCTTATTAAATCTAGTGCTCCAGAATACGGAGAGAACCCTGCACAACGCAGTTCTCCAGGACGGATCCAGGAGGGATATCGATAGTGCTGCCCTCAGTGGCAACGATGATGACTGTGCCCTTGAGTGTGACGTTGCGGCCAAGGTTGACGGCACCGGTGATGGTCAAGTGGTCGAGCTCGACAATGCGGGGGATGCTGCCGATGCGCTTCTGGAAGTCGGAGACCTTCTTGAAGTCGGAACCCAGCTTGATAACGGGGACACCACCGAAACGGTTGGGGTCCATGACCAGCTGGCCGTGCTCCAGACGGTACAGATCGGACTTGACGACCATCAGGTCGGAGCAGGTCTTGACGGGAAGGAAGCGACGACGGGGCACGTTGACACCGTGGGCGTTCTTGAAGTGACGGATAGCGGCACCGACGGCGGTCTCCAGCTGGTAGATGGCCTGGTCGGCCTCACCCTTCTTATCAGCGGGGATGGACTTCTCGTTGGCGATAATCTCCATCTCCAGCTCGTTCTCCTCGACAACGCGCTTGATAGCCTGGACGTTCATCCAGATGTTGTTGGTGTTGAAGTACTTGAACTTCTTGATAGACTTGAACTCGTTGACGTGCTCCTTAGGGACCTGAGCAATCTCAAGCAGACGGACCTTGCCGTCCTGGTCAATGATGGTACCACCCTTGACATCAGCCTTGGTCTTATCAGTCAATTCCATGATGTACTCAGCCTTGGAGTCAACCATGTGCTGAAGGATGCGCAGATCGACAACGGCACCCAGGTTGTCAGCGTTGGACAGGAAGATGTACTCAATGCCACGCTCGATCAACTTGTCCAAAGTGCCAGAGTTGTAAAGGGACTCGAAAACGTCACCGTGGCCGGGAGGGTACCAGTCCTGGAGGGGAGCGTCGAAGCTCTTAGGGGCGGGGAGGAGGGAGTCCTTAATGATACGGGGGTAGCGGGACTGGTTGAAGGTGATGATATCGACGTTGTGGCCCTCGTACTTCTTAATGATGGATTGGGTGTCCTGGTCGGTGTTGAAGGAGTTCATGAGAACGAAAGGAACGTTGACGTTGAAAGTGCGGTTGAGGTGCTCGATCTGGCGGACAGACAGGTCAAGGAAGGACATGCCCTCACGGACCTCGATGACGGACTTGGGGCCGACACAACCCATGGAGGTACCGAGACCACCGTTCAGCTTGACAACAGCCAGCTTGTTCAGGAACTCAACGGAGGCATCCGCACCGAGCTCATCGTAGCCGACGACCTGCGAGGGCTGAGGAGGAGCAATGCGATCCCAGTTGACGGCGTTACCCTTGGCCTTATCGTTAAGGAAACGGCGGAAGAGGGCGAAGAAGTTGTCCATCTCGGCCTCGAAGCGCTTCTTGTCGGCGGGCTCGGTAACGGAGTCAGAGAGGGCGTTCAGAGCGTTGCGCATCTGGGAGGCAGCCACGCTGGTGGAAGCATTCTCGAAGGCCTGTCGGGCGGGAGAAGCGATTAGCATGTTGGAATTAGAGGGAAGGGTGTACAGTATGAGGCCGTAAGGAATAAAGCTGGAGGAATGAAGATAAAGAGAAGCCGAACAAGAAAGCGGAAGAGAGTTGCGAAGAAAATCATCTCCAGGGGGAAGGCAGGAGGTGGCATCCACGTCAACAATCAACAATCAACAATCAACAGTAAACAAACAATGAACGAAGCACGAAGCTCTGCCACACGGTGCGATGTGGAAATGACAGTGCAAGAACAGTGCAGTGACGGTGCAAGAACGATTCAACTCCTTCAGTCTCGTTCACTTCACTTCGCTCCATCTTGTGATGAGGTCCGGAAGGGGCCATGGAGCTCGGCGAGCTCGGCGGGCGACTTACCATGTGTGATTGCGACTTGCCATGGTGCTTGCCAGAGAAAGAACCGGAGGCATCATCGGTCGCGGGGGCGCGAAGGTGAGCAGGAAGCGCCTTAGCAGCCATTATGAAGGATTATAAGGGGTGTATTGCGTGGCTGCGACTAAATGGCGGTGGTGTTAGCGACAGCTCTGTAATGATGAACGAAGGGGAGGGTGACTGCAGACGGAGAACAGAGCAAAACGGGAGGAAATTGCAGAGTCAGGGAGATTGGAAGAAGTTAGGAAAAGGGAAGGATTTAAGCCAACACAAAGGAGGGGTTGAGTCGCCACGCATGTCGATCATGTCGACACTGGCAGCTGCAGGGAGAAGTGCAGGGAGCAGGTGGAAGCAGTAGAGAGTACAAGCAGTGTACAAGGGCAGGCAGAAGTACAGCTTGAGGGAGTAAAGAATGAAAGGACAAATACTCACAAGTCAATGCAATGGAGAGTGGAGGAGAGGAGAGGAGCAAAACAGAAGAAGAAGAAGAGGAAGAAGATGGAGGAGGAGGAGGAGGTGGGGGAGTAACGTGATATTTATTGCCCTCATTCAGCAGACTGCCAGCACTCTCTCTACTCTTCTCTGATCTATTCTATTTACTCTGCTCTGAGCTATTTGTCGTATTTATTTAATTGTTATCATTTGCTGATATTACTTTGTTATTGTTTAATCACTATTACTCTTATTGCTTGCTGTTACTGTTGATTGCTATACACCGCTATACTCACCGCAGCATCAACAACATCAAACTACTCAGTATCAGTACTGCTCACGGCTGAACAATCTCCCGTCTTCAGAATCACTGAGTAGACCCTTTCCAGATGGATTCCAGAATGACATCTCAGATTCCAGATTCCAGACCAGAGCCCCTTTTCCTGCTCCACCCCGCCAGGGCCCACGCGTCCTGGCCGATCGTGAGCCCTCGTGCTGTTTTCGGCCAGTCTTTGGCGCTGGAATGCAGAGTACTCACCCCGTCCTCAGATTAAGGAGTAGGTACAGAGTACAGAGTACCGACTACCGTCGAGATTGTGATGGTTACAGAGTACATTGTCATAAATTGCCATTTCCATTTCCATTGCCACTGCCACCGCCACAGACAGTCTCAAAGTCCCTCATATGTCCTGAAGACAGGCTGTCTTAGTCCTCTGTCTCTCCCCGGAGTACATCCCTCCTGGGTCCCTGAATACAACTGGAAATAGTACTACTGGGCCAGGTGTATTTCAAGGCCAGCCCGGGCCCAAGTGGACCGCCGTAAATTAGCCTCCACCGAACCAAACCCGCCGCCAGAAATAGCGCCTACGTAATGCCAAATATCTACCCAGGGGCTTGTGGGCCTGTGGCAGCCCTGCATGATCATGTACCCGAGCTGTGTCTTGGATATATTTTCCACTGACTACAGTACCATGGCTAATGATCTGAGAGAGTACTTCGCACAGGGCGTAGAGTACTCAGTCCTCTGTCCTCTGTCTCTTCTCAGAGAGTGCAGGTGCACGGGTGTGCTCGGACTGTACATCCGATATCCACTTACACGGAGTACAATACTCGTAGTTTAGAGGTAGTTAGTACTACTCCGTACTCTGTCCTCACTTGACTCCGTGTTGTACTCCGTACAATTCTCGGTGCATCACTGTTTCAACGCCACCGACCGTTAGAACCCGGCCCGGATACAAATCAGAATCGAAATCGGTATCGCGAACAATTGCCAAGAGAACGGCCCTGCCCACCGCAACAATGCTTGGCTACATTCCTCCCAGCCACAACACCTCTAGGGCCCTAGTAAGCCCTGAACACGAGCACTCACTCAGAAGGTACCGAGTAAGATACCCTCGATAAGAGAAGTTGATTCTACTAGAATCAACTCAGTCAACTCCGGATTTGTAGAAGTGAACCCCCACGATTTTTACTTCGACAATCCACCAGATACTCCATCGGGATTTGCTAATTTGCTGATTTGCTGATTTGCTCCTCATCAAACTCATTCCGATTTTTTCTGTGAGCACCCGCTTATATTTTTGTTTCAGCCAATTGAACTGCATTTACACTGCAGTGCTCAACAAATCTACTCCGACAGTTGATCGTCATCCATTAAGATGAGATGTAGGTAAACCAGGAACTCCGTACTTGTCTCTAAATTAGAACATGTACGTAGTGTATGATGGCTTCCAGAAGTCTTACAATAAACCCCTACTCCGTTCCGAATAAAGAATCCCCATCAATGCTTCCACAATAGTTTAATTCTCCCAGATCCCCACACCCTTCCTTCACTTACCGAATCCACAAACAGGGATGGATAGATGAGGTCTCAACGGTCCCTGGTATCAAGTAGAAAAGTCACATCCCCAAGCAAAAAAAAATAAAATAAAAAAGTAAAAAATTTCAATATTATCGTAACCACACAAACTTAACCACAATTCTCCCACTCCGTACCACATCTCAATCCCGATCCTCCCAATATAACCCACACGCCACGACAGCCGCGACCGGGCCTAGCGCGCGCAAATCAAGCTTCTCCGCCGATCATCGAGGCAGTGCAGGCAACAGAGTTTCGGGAATCCCCTGCAAAGTTGATTTGAAGCAGTCCAGTCCAATTGTTTTAACTGAACATGTGGGAAATGAGGGGTGTCTACTGGGGGGATACAGTACAATACCTACTGTAACTGCAGGTAGGGTAACGGAGTCCTCCGTTTATAGTTGATTATCGTGAAGGATAGTTGGCTCTTGGCGAACCCTGAAACCAAGCAAAAGAAAACTACTGTACTCCGTAGTTTACTCACCCCTATCACTTTGATCGGGTGTATTGATGAACTTACACTACTGGCCATGATCACTAGTTTTAATAGTTCGCATCTAAATAAAGATCATTTTCCCCCCATCTCCTTCCCCTGAAACTCGTCTGTGACACCTGACTTGGGTGCCAAGTGGAGATGCTAGTTACATACTTACTGTACTCCGTATGCTATCCACGGAGTATAGACTCTATACCGAGTATGGAGTAGAGAATAAATATCCATGATTAGAATACCTACGGGTTTTCGCATACTTCGTAAATTCTGTAGGTATCAACCTTATAACAGCATCCAAGTGCTCTGCGAAATATTTGTTATTTGATACATAGTGCTCTAGCTTCATTCCAATATGATCTCTTTCTTGCGAACGCGACTTTTTCCCCATTTCATCAGTAATAACTAGTTTCCCCTCTTATGTATGTTATTCCAATACGATCATGATCAAAGTTCAAGATATGCGACCGGTAGATCTTGAGGTTTCCGAATCTAGGACAGTTGGTGATGGAAGTCCCGTATGGCGAGTTTATACGAATACTGCTCCGGGGTAGTCTATATCCCGCAGCCTTGTCACTCTAGTGTAGTAGCCTCGACGAATGCATAAATAAGCTTAATTATTTAGTGGTTGTAGTGCAATTTTGCACCCTGGATGGAACCATATATCATCTCAAAAATCAATACATTCATTTCTGCGTCGTGGGGTCTATATATGATTAAATATTCAGTTAGAAACTTAATAGTCCTACTATAGTAACTTATGATCGAGTCAGTTACAGCCAGCCACCAGGCAGCAATGATACCCCAATATCATTATCGTAGACGCGGGGAGAGAGTGATTACGAATAGGTATTTGCGGACTCTCAAACAGACCAATCGA
This sequence comes from Penicillium sumatraense, assembly GCA_020086695.1. NCBI lineage: Eukaryota > Fungi > Ascomycota > Eurotiomycetes > Eurotiales > Aspergillaceae > Penicillium > Penicillium sumatraense. Next base: position 169,678 of record JAGIKU010001115.1, on the reverse strand, counting down.
TCGGAGTGAGAATCTGGAATTATTATCCTAGACTTATCAGCATTATACACATGGCAGTGCTCATCAATCACCATTCTGGTCTTCCCTATGCATTCAATGCAAAGTTTGCAGTAGACAGGTGGCCTTATTCAACTTAGTAAGTTATTCAATAGGTACGGAGAATATGTCTTGCTTATCCGGCATTTTTTTACTGGGCATCGTCCGCCATACTCCACTGCCAAGGGACGCCGGCTTTTACCGGGATAGATCTATTTCGATATTGAGAGCCTAGGTGAAGGGATAGGTCGATGAGTCCCACAAATCAGGCATTTCGAAAGCAACTACGCGGCACACTAGTCCGCAGATTTCAGCCTCAAATTGTGAATATCCGACCAATGAAGACTTTCGGCCCCAATTGAAGCCAGATCATCTGAGATAACCCAGATATCAGATCTTGTGTACATATTTGTATATGCACATACCTATATACGAGTTCTCGCTATCATTATTTTCCCGATTTAGTGGCCCGAAAGAAGAACTGCTCAGTGATATTTCAACTAATACCAACCACGCAACAGATATACGTACTTGAACTACCAAGAAAACCAAGTATATGCATAGTACGCTTTTTTATATTTCCCCGGCGGAATTGGTATATTTTGACATCCTGTAGCTCGGTTACCGATAGAGATTAGTAGCATGACATCTACTGTACGAAACCATTCAGCCGTACATTCTAGATTTGTTTCCACTCCTATGCATATGATTACGAGTCTGCAGTACATTTCACCCAGGCAAACGCTGACGAAGCCGAATCGTCCGATGCCTCGAATTTGGCTTGTGAAGTCGGAGAGTTGTCTTTTCTGTTCTTCAGAGAAACTTGAAGTGGGCAGTACCAATTCGAATTGACTTAAGAAGCCATGATTCGAACCAGGTGTAGGTTGAAATGGAAAAATCTCTTTCATATCATCTTATTTTTTTTCAAAATATTGCACCATGGCATCATCTACAAAACCGACCTCTCCCACGGATGATCTGAGAAGAGTCGTTGAACTCTTCAGCCTCTCACCATCGCACGATATTCATCACAATCTGGAAGGGAAAAATAATGAGGAAGTTTTATGCCTTTGGAGAAGGACAGTAGTAGGACTGTCTGCAGCCGTTACCGGAGCATCCATCAATTCAATGCTAGCATGCAAATTCCCCCCTGTGCTTGTCGCTGTTATTTTGAACACTGTTCAAGCCACGAGCAAATCGATCGATGGACATCGCCTTCAGAAGGAATTCGACAAAAGATTCTCGTCCAACTCGAAACTTCGCTTGCAAAAAAGGAAGCATCGCTTCAAGTTGATACTTTTGGGTGTCATGATGAAGACCACAATTACGACGCTCACTTATGGAGTGGAGGACAGTGCAATAATTTGCGATGCACTTGCTGATGCTCTGGGAATCGGTCTCGGTGCGACGGAAATGGCCAGCAAAGGTGAAATCGATAAATTCACTCAGTCGCACGAGCACTTTTCATCCTTTGTGAACACCCTTCACAATATGAACACGTCGTTTACACTGACAGATAATCTCTGGGAAAAGATGGGACACCATGAGCTTGGAGACTCAAGCTTCAAGGCATTGATAATCGAAGATCAATTGAAGGAGCTTCACGATTCAGGGAATCCATGGGGTGATGTGGCACAGACGGCTGTTGTTTCAGGTGCCACGGCTGAGTTGGCTCAACCTCTTTCCTTGCTGGCTGACAAGATGGCTGAAAAGGCCGGCGCTGGAGCTATCAGAGTCTCTGAAGCGAGATGGCCGGAGAGTACAACTGGAAGCGAGCGTCTCGAGCTTGCGCGCATGATCCATCCGTACTATGAATCCAGATCAGCAAAATATAAAAGAAGGGCAAAAGATGCTGCAAAGGTCGTCGGGGCTGCCGGAATCGGAGCAGCAGGAGTAGTCGGCATGGGTATAGTTTTCATTGCGTTGTAAATTAATATTTCACGGCCTAGTAGCTTGAGGCTATACTCTCCCCTAGCCGCGGTTGGTTGGTAATTTTTTTTTTTTTTTTTTTTTTTTTTTGCTGGAATCTACCTAGGTAGGCATCATTTTATTATGCCCGCGAGCGTATTTTAATTATTTGAAGATGGTACCACCTCTGAGTTCACTCTTGATAGTCTTATACAATGAAATTATTGTTAAAAGTAGCGTTAATGGACATAATGACTACTGGTCATACGTAAATGTATTGAGTAGTATATTTATAGTGGACATTCTCTATGAAAAACCAGTGGTTTTTCGCGAATTGGAGTGTTTACTAACTACTAAAGAAAAAAAATCGAAAGAGGCACCCGGATCACTAGACACTGTCCAGTGACCTGAGTGCATGTCTCGATTTGTCTTGGCAAGCAATCCGATTGAAATTGGGTCACAGAATCGACACTTATACTAAAAGTCTCATGTCCTCTCAACCGGAGGTTCATTTCAGTGAAGGCTGGCCTCATCGGGAGGTGAACCTCCACTTGGGAGGATATGAGATTTATGGTATGAATTTCGGCTCTGTGGTGGCAACTCACTTGCGCCACATCGTGTATGAGGACAACGAGCTTCATATCATATGGCCGTATGATATGAATGCTGGCTGTGCCCGTACACAATGTCTTCCAGGTGAGTCCCCAACACCGCGTTCAACGCACGGCGGTATCAAGTTGATACGATGTTTTTTTGTCTGTATGGCAAAAGGCAGAACTAAATACCTCTCCTCCCTCTCCTCGCTCACCTTTTACTTTCTTTTGTTGATTTTCTATGGGCTTCCAGGAGGGCTCAACCGCATACTATGCGCCGATAGTATTTGCCAGAAATTCGCAAGTTGCGAGTCTAGATTGCGTTGCACCTCCATCGCGGAACGAGTATAGTTGAACTCGAAAGTATCTTTACGCCCGACCCAAAAAATCCCAAAATTGAGACGAATTTCTGAAAGAGTGAATTCTGCCAAGATTTGAGGCTTCTTTGATCTTTCGTTTTTCTTTCTGAGTCAACCCTCGAAGATTTCGCACTTAGTGGGGGTTCGTATGAAATTGCCAAGACTCGGCTTTTCTTTGTCTCAGAACCATCAAGCCCAGCCCGGATACTCGAGCCGAACCGAGACTCCGGTCTATCTTTATCGTATTGACTCTAATTTTCTACTGGTAGCTCCACCGTGGCGTCAAAAGGGTCTGCTAGCAAAATTGTCGGCGAGACAAGTTGCAAAAAGTTGTCCGAATCTATTGGATCAGTTATCGTGGACGGAAATACGGAGTAGATATTTTGGTCTTGGATTTATCTTTTCGAGTATGCGCTAAGGCCTAAGACATAAGCCGGTTTTACCCTAAAGAAAGAGCAAGAGGCTTCTGGAGGGCTTTGCAGTGCTTTGTTAACCCTGATTTGGCGCATGGGGCGTACATCTAGCGTCATTGGTCAAAGAATTGCAGACTTCTTTCGAAAATTCAAACATGACATCGCTTCGACAATATACTCACTCCAAATAGAAGATTCATTGATAGCTTTCCTGATAAATAACGGCAAACTTCTGCTCCAATCTCAATCTCATCCCTCAAGCTCATCTTCTCACGGTGCTTCCTTGAGTCAGCCCAGCAGCTTTCCCCCAATGTTGCGACTCATCGATAGGCAGTTTGAAGAGTCCTAGTCTAGCACGCCTCCTTCCTCTATTTGCTCTCTTAGCCACCGACATAGTCGGTGCCTACTGGCAGTCTTTCTAGACAGCCGCGCTTTCTCTGCATCTTACTCGCCAAATGACGATAGAGACACGGTGGCTCCTGGAGCCACTGGAATGACTAGCACGTCCTGTCTCGAAAGTCGGCGGTTCAGTAGATGTGGAGACACATTTGGCTGTATGGCTTTTCTTGGGATTTCTCTCGATCAGTCCTCTACGCGATGTGAGTGGTGCCGGGACAGCATTGACTGGTGGCTAAGAGGGTAAACAGAGGGAGAAAGCCTCATGTCTTGGACGCTACCTCCTATCCCATCGGCAAAGGCTGTTCGTACTCAAATTAATCATGAATGAATAGACGATGCATAGAGAAGGACCATTCACTATGTATAGTTGTGGCCTCGTTTACTCGCCTCCCCCGCTCACTTATCCCATGTCGATCTCGATTGATCAGTATCATCACTAGATAAGATATGAGATTATATTTTATCTAGTGTTTCATGATCTTGATTAATCAAGATCAACATGGAATAGGTGAAGGTGTGAGGTAAATGGAAAAGGTTATGCTAGGTGACGAACTTTGTACTATTAGTTAGTCATATATTATGAAAACATCAACCCGTGGAGTCAGAATTGAAACCCTCGAATAGTATTAAACTGTCCCAATTGAATACCATTCATTGGCCTCAATCCTGACTCCCAAAGATTGGTGCATTTAACATGTTTAAATATCAAATCTACGACCGGGCTTCTGAGCCGAAGCTACCTGAATCAGAGTTCGCTGGGTTGGATACTCGCATGTAGACAGGCAGAAAATAGATAAACTTAATTTTTACAAGCATGCTGATGATAGAAATATGATCAAATTAGCTAAGTAATCACTAGAAGACTTTCTGTTTGGCCTGGTCTAGCTTAAGCTCATATCCGAAGTGGAACGCATTTCGATGATTCGCTAGAATAAAGCATCGGAGTGCTCACTTATCACCGAAGCCCATTGGGATACTCCAATTTCATTTATTTATAGTATACAAATTTAATCTCTCCAAATCACAATTTTCCTGCCTGTTCAGTCGCCGTACATTTGGGGATGGAAGATTGGTCTCGCTCGAATATTACCCAAAACGGCCAAGCGTAAAATCACCCCACAGAAGCTCCACAGGCAAGGGATCATCTCAACTTTTCTTGCTTGACATCAGTCTAAATTTCAAATTTGAAGAATCAGATAATAAGATCTGATGCTGTGGCTAAAATTCCAATACAATATCTAGAGTTAAATAAATATGAACTTGGATACAGCACAAAGAAGTCAAAAATCCGTCGCCACGCTTCTTGGCTCGAAATACTTCAGTATAATCTACAAGTTATCCTACTCCCTAGCTTCGATATCCAGAATCGGTAATAATCGAGCGTATTAGGCTCGGTTCCAAGAATTAAGACTGTTTTTTCGCCTTCATTTCCCAAGTTGGTAGTCATCGAACGTATTTAGGCACGGAATTAGAGATCAAGGACATCTAACATACTTGATTCTACCATCCTATGTGATCTTCAAAAATTATAAAGGAATCATCAAATCCAGCGTTGAATCCATCATATTTCGCTCAAACCATTTAGATCTTCTTCCAAAATTGCCCGTACTCTTCAGTCATCAGTGACCATCTCCAATCATGGCCAATTTTCATCTCCTCTTTGCTTTGATCGTTGCTTGCGCCTTTGGATCTCAAGCTTCGAATTGCCATCCATTTCCTTCCTCTGTAATTGAATTCTCTTCTGGCTTCAAGCAGCCCGAACCTCCCCTGTTGAAGGCTGAATACGAAACCAATTTCATCCAACACAAGTGGTACGATTTACACATCGCGAATCGATCTGTTAAACCAATACTAATCTAGTGCAGGAACCAGAACCTCTCACACATTACGACCGGCTTCATCAAAAATTCCCCATCTCAGAAATTGGTTCAAGCCGACGAAGCTTTCGATGGAACTTTGGCCTCTTCTGTGTTTAATTATGCCAATTCTACCAAAGAAGGATTGGTGGATAACACCATGACTAGCTATACTGGAGACAACAAGACTGTGTGGAGGGGATTCGTTAACTCGAACTTTCCCTTGTTTCCCGAAGGTTTTCTCATTCAAAATGGTGCTGTCTTTGGTGGACTTGTTCATCGGCAATTCAATGAGGGTCTGGTGGCAACTGTAAGTGACCTTCTTCAATTTTTGGAAAATCGAATGACTCTAAAAATTATCTCCCAGTGGAACATAATGTACCAAGGTGTCATTCCCGTCACAGTTTATGTGAACAATTGCGGCGTTTTGGTTGGATACGACTATTTTTCTCCGGGCTTGCGCACCAGGGTGATTACCGAATATTTCAACGTCAAGGTATAAGCTGGACAAGATATTATAGAGGGCAAACTGGACCTCGGTCAAATATCTGTAATTTGAAGTCAAGCAGGCTTCTACTGTTCAAATGTACCATTTATAGTTTTATTTCAGGCTCCACCGTAAAATATCTCCACTTCAACCACTCATTGCCGGTGGTCGACGGAGTCAGTGGCGGTGCTCGCCGACGGAAAAGCATCACCTGACCCGAACGTCAACCCTGAAATCGAAGCTCAATTTCATTTTTACCTGCTGTATAATTTCTCAAAGTTCAAAATGATATCACAATCAGTTGATCTGCCAATCAAGGCCCCTAAGCGTGCACTAGGACATCTAGACAAACGCAGGAACACAAAACGCTGCCAATCATGCGCGAGGCGAAGAGTGAAGGTACATCCTTTCACATTATCCAAACCAATGAAAGACAACTAACAATTTCTAGTGCGATGGAGGCCTCCCTTGCGAAAACTGCATACAAACAAAAGTTAATTGCGAGCCCCAACGGGTCCAAAAAAGAGGAATAAACTTCGTTCATACCCATGCACCCGAACAAGAATTCCACTTCCTACTCACCAATCAAATGCGAAAATATGACGACGCAATTTACCTAGATCATTTCGCATCTTTACTTCAGCGATGCCATTTTAGTAAAAGCTTTGCGACAAGCAGTGCTGATATTGTCTCGATTATTGGCAAATATCCTTTACTTGGACATATCGCTATTGCTATTGGTGCTTTGGATGCTAGTAGGAAAGGGTCTACTTGTTCGTTTTCCAGATCGGAACAACCTTCCAGAATTGCGTTTCGGGAATGCGGGATTTCTTTGAGGAAACTTAATACGGCGATATCGATGCCGAATCCGATTTTTAGAGAAGATGTGTTTTGGTGTATATTCTTACACGGTCTTTTTGAGGTATGGCCTCTTCTCCACTTCCAGCTTTACGCCCTAGAAGAAGAGAAGAGGACTCTTCTTTGATAAGCTAACATTTGACAGTTAACAGCGGAGAATTCCGGTGATTCCTTCGCAAAACATATGACATATGGAGCATCTCAAATGTTACTCTTACTCAAGCCGACACATTCGCTTTCATTTCCAACGAAGAGCCTGATCGATGCTTTCTGGGTTCTAGAAACTAACAGGGCTATCCTTTATGGGGACGAAACTGTTCAATCATCGAATATTTGCCCGTTGGATTCAACTAGAGACAACTGTTCAGGATATATGGCAGAAATTGTCGCTCTCATGGTAGAGACTTCCTCGTTTGCTCGAATATAATATCATGACTCTCTTGACTGGCTGTTAGGCGATGCTAACCCTTTCAGGTTATTTCAAACAATTGAGAATATCTCTTCAGACGAAAGGGATAAAGACCCTAGGCTAGATGCCTTTGCACGCGAGGGTGTTTACATCAAAGAAAAGCTCCTGAATTGGAAACAAAGAAACCCAGAAGTTTCGAAAGACCCCGAAAGGATTCTTGCCAGCACAGTTCACAGTGCGCTCATCTTATATCATTGCCGGAATTTTTTGTTCTATTCATGTTGGACGACTCGCGAAATCCCTCAACTTGATCAAGAAGAGATTGATGAGAACACCGGCGCCATTTTGACCCAGAGTCAAAGACTTCTTGACACATGCATACCCGGTGTCCTTTTACTATTTCCTCTGCGGATGGCCGGGGCTCATGTCTTTTCGCCCAGCTCGCAGGTAAAAGTGTTGAATATCCTTGGCCAAATCCGAAAGAAAGGGTTCATTGTGTCTGATAGAATTGAAACAGACCTGAGAGAATTTTGGCATTATATATCGACATTGGGAAATGAGGGTTGACCAGATATATCATATATATACATCATTAAGTACTCAGTACTACATTAATCTGTACATTAATCACATCATCAAGTTGATGATGCAGTACTACTGCAACCACTACATTAGTGGTTGATAGTGCAGATACTATCTGTCGACCAGATATATATTACAACTATAATGAGAACTGGTGCGATTTCGCATGGAGATACTTTGTCGACCTCTCCCTCATACCAGAAAGTCTCCTCGAAATGGACAGGATGGACAGGTCAAATCTCTCAGCCCCCGGCAGAAGTGAATGTCACAGGTGGTATTATGACACCACTATCTCTACTATTCAGTGAGTAAATATCATGAAATTAATCGAATGCCTGAGAATTCCCAGTTTGATACTCTATTAACTAATCTACTCAGGTACTACCACATTCAAATTTTATTAAAGAATACCATCAGGCAAAGGTTCCAAATGGCATCCACTAGTTCAACCGAATCGCAGGCCTCTGCTATTGCTGAACTGGGCCCTCGTGTTGCTCTGGGATTAGACTCCGTGGACCACAGTACCCATTACACTAAGGTCTAGCTAAGTTAGAAGTTACAAAATAAAGGGAGACGTGCTACTAGCCAAACTGCCAACCATGATATAGGCACGACTACTATTCTCTCACTTCCTTCTCTTCATCCACCATCACTTTTCTCTCGCTTCCCTCTTTCCACTACCTCCGTCGTTCCTTCCTTACATTCTACTTGCAATCACCGCTTTCCTCTCTCCCTGCTTTCTCTTTATTCACTGCATCGTCCTCTGCATCGTCCTCTGTTTACCTTCTATTTCTCACATCTCCATCTTCCTCTCTATCTTTATCCATCCATCTCTATCGCTCAAGATCAATATTTTTTCCCTGATACCAAAACCGTTGCTTTTCAAAATGGAAAAACCAACACTCTCAGTCCTTCCAGCAGAGAATCTGTTCCTGATCCTAGACGAACTCGGCACCGAATCCCACCTTTACCTGTCCCAAACATGCCGGAGACTCTACAAAATAACAACTCCGTTGATCTACCGCAATGCAAACGTGAAAAAGGGAAAGATTGATTTATTCTTTCAGACAATGAATAGCGAGAACTTCGCCAAGCTAGTGTGTGGAATCAATGTCAGAATACCAGCCAGCATCGTCGAGAAAGTTTCCCCATGTGAAATCGCACCAGTTTTCAATCTAGTCGAGGAACTAAAATGCCTCACTCTTGGGGGTATCTTTGGTGATTCGGAACTCAATTTGCTGCTTAATTTGCTGCCCAAAAGTCCCAGTTCGAGAGAAATTGCCGAAGGCGGATTTTGGGACAGTTTGGGTAAAATGATTCTTCAGCCTTTGACCGATATTCGAATTGGGAAGAATTTGAAATCTCGTAAGTCAACCAATATACTCTGTGGAGCTTAAGTTAGCTTCATGGAGATTTTACGTACTACTGGTACAGCACGTGAACTAAACGATTCAATAGCAACCCTCGATGGAACAGCCGGTGGATACTCTGCATCATCATTCCTGATCAGCAACATGCCATTCCTCATTCCCCAGCTAGAGACGCTCAATCTCTGCGAGATGTCACTGCGCGATAGCAAGATGACAATTCCTATTCCTTGGGAAAGACAAACCAATCTACGAACCCTATCACTGAAGCGATGCGGTGTCACCCCATTTGCACTACGTGCAGTACTTCATGCACCGAGAGCACTCAAGTTCCTGTCTCTTATCAATGTCAGTTGGCATGATCATACCCTGTTTATGGATCTGGAAGAAGGCGACGTTCATTTTCGTAACTTTTTGCACGCTTTGATTGTGCAGAGAAATTCTTTGGTGGGCATTAAGATCGAAGTTTATGAGAAACAACTTACATACAACTCCCCGGAATTTTCATTTGTCGCCAGAAGGTTTTCAAAATTAGAAGAGTGGGAGGGTTGCGACATCCAAACCCTGCATACGTTTTTGACCTATCAGGCCTATTCTGATACTGATATTGAGACAGATGAATTCGAAGAGGAAATTGTTGATTCTGTCATCGAGGAGGAGGAGGAGGAGGAGGAGGAGGAGGAGGAGGAGGAGGAGGAGAATATTGATTTACATGCAAATAGCATGTATACTCTACACTGTGTACAGTATGCGATGGAAGATTATCTGTAGAACCCGTCTACCCACACTATACTACAGTAGATTAGGAGATCAAGTAAAAAACCAGAGCGTTTGCTAAGTGACTATTGGGAAGAGGAAAAAGATTCTCAATAGAGAAAATAAAAATCTCATTATTAACACGCTAACCGGGAACAAAAGCAACGCAAAGCAAAAAGAAGCAAAAGGAATCAAAGCAAGCAAAGGAAAAGGAAAGAAAAAAGACCTTTGTTTGAAAGAGAAACAGTTTAAACAAAATGAAGGATATCACAATACTCATCCAATCCATCCATCCATCCATCAAAACAAGACAAAAAATGACAAAATGTATACGATTCAGCCCACTATTTCAATCGGGCAAACATCTCATCAGACCAAAACAGTCCAATCCAATCCAAAAGCCAAGACACAAAAAAATTCATCCCTCATCATCAAATCCAATCAAACCCAACAAATCAAGCCAAGTAAGTAAGTAATCAATCAAGGCCCACTAGGCGACCTCTTACTCAAAAAGCTCCGTCTAGGCAACTTTCTCGAATCAGGACTTTCAGCCCCACCATCCTCATTACCAGCCCCAGTCGTCGAATGACTAGTCGTAGGTCTCAAATTCTGTTGTTCGGCAGGAGTAAAACTCGATCGAACAGTAACAGACCCCTCACCAACCGGAATAGTTTTTTCAACATTCTCCTCCGACCCCTGATTCGCAACGAAGAATGGTGCATCACCAAGATGTTGATCAGATCCAAACGTAGCATGATCCACAACTCGAATTTGATATTGAGCATCTGCAGTTGTATGGGGCACCTTAAAGGTATCTTGATATTGAATTATTCCGGAGGATGTCTTTACGGCTTTGGTTTTGAAGACATCTTTTCCGCCCTTGGTTCCTTGGACTTTGAATATCACGCGCACGTGTGCGTTTGGTGGGAAACCTGTTGCGTTTGCGATTGTTATGTGGGCTGTTCCGGATTCGCCGGCGCCTGTTCCGCCGATTACGCTGAGACGATCACCGTATGTTGATGCTGTGCTTCGATTGCGGGAGTGTTCTTTTTGCGGGGTGGAGGGGGTGGGTGAGTGGGTGCCGTTTGCGTGGGATTGAGACTCTGTCAAGGCTGCGGCGGGAGATAGGCCTCGTTCTGTTGGTGTTTCGGCGGCATCTTCTTCGATGGTACTGTTGACGATTGAAGCATCGTCATCACCACCTCCTTTGTCCTTGTTGCCGATTCGAGACATGAGACCGTGTTTGAGGAATGATGCGCCACGGACGACGTTTCCGCCGACGAAACCGACGCCCTTAACGGGTGCGCCGACAATTTTGCCGGGGACGGCGAATGTACCGGAGAAAGTTGATGAGCCTTGGCGAGAGCGAACGACGTAACTGGGTTTGAAGAGGAGGTTTAGGTGAATTACGCCGGATTTACCGTTTAGTGGTAGGTGAACGTCGGCTGGTTCGAAGGGGGTTAGACTTTCGAGATCGATTTGTGAGGCGCCGAGGAAATCGGCCTTGTCACCGAAGTCCCAGTCGTAGACGTCGACGTGGAAGTCGGCGCCGATACGAGATTTGATGGGTGTTTCGAAGTATTCGTTCCAGGCGGGGTGGAGAGTTTTCTTTTGGACCTTGGTTTTGTAGACTACTTCGCCTTCTTCTCCGATGCGGAATTTGCAGTAGGGATCACTGAAACCGTTGCGGTCGGCGGAGGGGAGGTCGGCGGCATCCATGACCTTGACGCGGAGGCTGCCCATGTTGTTGATGCTCTCCTTGGGGTCGAGCTTCATCTGGACGGGGATATAACGGGCGCTAACGGTGACTCTGCTAGACTCGCCGTTGGTGGCAGGAAGAACAAGTTCCGTAGGAGTGTACTAATGAGGGTTAGCTGGTTTTCTAGTTTCGAGGTAAATGTGCTGCGAATATTAAAACTTACCAGAATGCGCTGCAGCGTGGGCAGAGTATCACCAGTCAACTTAGCAACAGTGTGTTCCTCACTGGAAGCCTTGGGATCATCCTTACTGACCAGTCGCAGAGTAATCTTCGAGAACTCAAGCTCACGCACGAAAGCCTCACCAATATCCGAAGACTTGAGAGTATCAGAGTGAATCTTAGGAGAGATATAGGCAGGGAACATGTAGTCGTCCATAACCACCTCCAGTTGCACATTGGAGTGCGCCAACTTGCCCTCGTGGAACTTGAACACGATGAAACCAGACTCGTACTTGGGAAGATCTTCCATGGCAACGTAAGTCTTGGGGATGGTCTTGATCGAGCGGACAGAGGCGGTCTCCGAGGTAGTGGTGGCAGGTCGGGAGTTGGTGGTCTCGAGACTGGCACGGCCATTGGTAGACGCATCGCCATTGGTAGAAGCACCGTTTGTCGCAACTCCATTGGACTGCGCCTTGGATGCCTTGGAGGCCTTCGAGTCGACACTAGCAGACTTTGAGTGCATGCTCTTGCGAACTGGGGTGGTGGGGGTACCGGGGACAGTATCCTCGCTCTCTTCTTCTTCCTCGACCTCGTCTTCAGGGTTGACGACGGGAACAGCAGGGAAGAAAGAAACGGTATAGTTGATGTGACCCTTGATAGCACCCTTTCCGATACGCAGACCGCTGGTGATAGGCTGCTTCTCATCGTCGATTTCGTACTCGCCCGCGGTCTCGGTCTCACGAACAAAGTCAGAGGCCTTGAGTTCGGTCCAGCCAAGGGAACGGTCCTTGTTGATGGTCTCCTCATCCATAACCTCAACCGAAAGCTTCTCACGAGCGCTGCGGATGGGAACGTAGACAACCTCGTCCCACTCGGGGTTGAGGTTGTTGCGGAATGTGACAGTGCGGCCACGAGTGATACCAGAGAGCAAGACACGAGCGTAGGGGTCTGATCGGCCCATAGCCTCCAGATTACGCAGGTCAGTGGCCTTCTTGAAGTGGAATCGCATAACACCAATTGGGTCGACGTAGCCGGCACCTCCGGCAATAGCACCGAGTTCGACGGGCTTCCACTGGAGCTGCAACTTGGCACGACCACCGTTGGCACCGTGCAGATGGAACCAGTCCTTTCCTTGTTCCATCATCTTGATCATATCGTTCATCTTGATCTGGTAGCGACCGATAATGGGATCAGCCATAAGATCGCGGTCATCCTTGATGATCAGACCCAGGCGAGCGGACTTGCGATCAGTGACAAGGAACTCCTTGGAGGCATTCTGGAAGATAGGGTTGTTGGTTCGCTTGAGCTTGTTGGTGATGTGAATCTCTTTGCCGTTGAGAAGCAAAACACCGTAAGGGTTAAGCTTGCCGACCAAACTCTTGCTTCCATCCAAATCCTTGGCCTGTTCGACAGTGAACTGAGCGATACCGGTGTTCATCTCTGGTGGTGGTTCTAGTTCGCCAGACTCGAGCTTGCGACCCTCCAGAACAGGGAAGAATCGAATATCGGCTTGAACAGCACCACGGTGACGGCCACTGGCGGTGACCTCCAGATAGATACCTTCGTGAGAGGGTTCCTGCTCCAGCTTGTCCAATCCAAAAGATGCAGTTCCAAGTTCCTTATCCTTGCGGTATTCGTTCCAGTCATAAGGAGTAATAGTAAGAGCATCGGTGAAAGAAGTAACAATAACGTAGATAGTCTCGTTCCAACGGGGGCTGTCAGTATCGTGGACTGTCTTAGTGCGACCCAACTCCTTGCGGTTGTTCAATGAGACGACTGCGTAAGGATCGGGGGTACCAGAGAACTTGTCGGGGTTCTTGAGTTGATGAGCACCGTGCAGAGTTACAGCGACAACGCCAATGGCCTGATCGACGGGGTTTCCAGCAAGCATCTTAGCAATTTCGATAGGGAAAACATTCGGGTCGTACATCATGGGCTGCAGGTTATTGTGAATCTGTTCCTTGATGAAAGTCTCCAAACCGGGAATAAAGTTGATATCGAATCCAAGGTGGTCACCACCAAGAGGCTTGCAAACGTAGTCGAGTTCGGGCTTGTCGAGGAAACAGACGTCAACACGCTCAATATGAGGGAAAGGAATCTGCAGCTTGACCTTGACGCGCATCAAACCGGAACAAGCCATATCCTCAACAATGACATCCAGACCTTTGCTCATGACACCCTTACCAATGCGGACTTCGAGAACAACCTTGGGGTTGATCTTATCCTTCAGTTGGCGAGCAGTCAAATCCATGACATCGTTGGGGGTGAAGCTAAACTTCCAATCCATGATAACGGTATCGGGTTCGGTCTTGGGGTAGGTCTTGACATGTTCCAAACGAGGGGGCTTAGTTCCCAAAACGAAGGTTTTCAAGCGTAGACTGTCCAGGAAGGCCGGGGTCGAGGTACTCAAAACCTGATCAACGGAATTGATGATAGTGTCGCAGAGAACGGGAGCATAGATGGGCCAGAATTTAACCAGGAAGCTGTTAATCCACTCTAGACTCTCCGAATCAGTCTCGAGACGAGCCTTGGACATTTCGCGATTGATATCGTCACGGAAATTGCGGCGCACACGGCGAATGGAAGTGCGATAGTAAGTACTGCATGCTGCCATGACAAGCAGTACCCAGCCAACACCTCCACCGAGAGCGGCGATCAGCCAGGAAGTGAGACAGGCGAAAATAATGATGCCGGCATTGTGGTACCAGTCGCCGAAGAATTTGTCGGGGAGTCGACCCTCTAAGAAGGTTTGGTGGTCGAGTAGAGTTCCCTCAGCCTCTTCTTCTTCAGTGCGCTCTTTGAGGAATTTGGGTTCCCAGCCTGTACGGTCGCGGGCCCATCGCATATCCTCATCTGCGCTAGCTTTTCCCTCGGTGGCATTCGCATCCTCCGCCATGAGCGCGGTCGCCGATCGGGGAGGCGGGAGATCATAATCTGCTTTTCCATCATTCTGGTGGGGGTCAGCAATGAAAATCAATTGCAAAACAGTGTCAAGAGGTAAGGTATCTGTTTACCTGGTCTGTGATTACTGAAATCCCCTTTGGCTTTTTCTGGTGGTGAAATCCGGGGGGTACTCGCTGCGAACAGGTGTTAACGACGACTCTGGGGAAGCTCGGGGAACTCAAACTCAAGCGGAACTCAAGGAATTCAAGCTCGGAGCTTCACGTACAGCTTCGGCGGCTGCCGCCTTATCCTCTGGGGAAGCATCGGGGTCGAATTGATATGCAGCACCACCAGATTTACGCGTCTCATCGACGAGAGTCTGTTCGACGGTGTCGGGGTTGACCTTGGATTCGGGGTCTTGGGCCAGTTCAGTGGCAGCCTCGATGACGCCCTCTTCCTTCAGTTCGGTCTTCTCCGCCTCCAGTGAGGCCATGACGGCTGTCGGATCAAGGTGCGTATGTGCAAGTGGGAGGGGGGGATAGCAATATCTATGCGCTGAGAGGAAGTTAGAGGAGCTGGTTAGGAGATTCGATACCATGGGCTGATGACGGGACGACCATAAGCCGAATCCGGGGATTTGATTGGAATGTGGTGGGGGCGCTTACATTCAGGTGGTGATGGTGATGGTGAGGGCGAGGTGAGGGTGAGGGTGAGGGTGGGGGGTGATATTCCCTGGGGGGATTGGGAATTGGGAATTGAGGATTGGAGAGATTGGGGTTAAAGAGGAGAAAAGAGAGGAAAAAAAGAGGAGAAGATGGAGAGGAGAGGAGTGAAGATGAGGAGGGGAGGTGCCCAGCCGCTTGCGTCGAGTGGCTGGGTATTACGTGGTTCAGGTACACAAGTAGATACAGGAGGTACAGCAGGTAAAGCAGGTAAGTGGAATACTGGATATTACTCCAGCTGAATCTATTTAGTACAACCAGTAAATAATAGTGATATTACACTGATTGTCTCCTGAATTGCCCGGTATGATTGGCGAATGGAATTGGTAATACGCGATGCGATCGGCTGGGGCGATCGGAGATCAGTGACGTAGTATACTATAGATTAACAAATATACAGTACAGCCTAGATTAATTAATATAGCAGTATATTACACTTAGTAGTACTAACAGTATAGGCTGTACTAATAGCTATAACTACAATATTCTGTCACTCAGTATGTATTATCAGGGGATATACTCCTTCCCCCTAGGTCTGGTAGGTAATGCTAGCTGGTAATCTGAGCTCAAACTATTGGAGCACCGCCACATCCAATGGTCTCTCTTGGAATCAGCCAATCAAAACACCCTCAGTGCATCCCCACAGTGGGGACTGTGGCTGGAAAGGGGAACAGCCCTACTGCCAGACTGCCCTCTTCCCTCGTAGGCAACCATTTATTCCTCCCTCCCTTCCCCTAAGCAGTCCCCTATTACTTAGTTTAAGGAGTACAGTACTTATGTCTGTACAACCTCACATATTTATACATTGCATCCCTTTCCTCAATCCTCTGTCCTCTGTCCCAAGTTATTCCCGACACGTGGCAACCATGCAGATTGCACCCACAATACTCCGTCCTTACGGAATATCTAAACCCACTTTCTCGATAGCTGCTCGCAAGGTTTTCTAGTGCCGCCCATCACAGATCCATCCACTAGCATCCACTCTACCAAGCTGACTTGCCGTCTGTGCTGCACCACTGGAGATGCAGATGAACTCACACTTAGTGATCTATCATATCATATCATTTCTGGGTTCTTCAGCTTTACCGCTATAATATGGAAAGTTGTTAACTTTTACTTATGGATTCAGTACATAATATCTAGTATACCTATGGTTATAGTATATAAGTACCTTATACTCGAGGTGTCCATAACTTAATAGTATTAACTAAATACTCTGGTCTATAACTCATATCTCTACCCTCTGTAAATAAAAGGAAAACTTTTTCTGACATTGTGCCCTAGGGCACAATATCCACTACAGTAGACAAGTGGAGGATCCATCCATACTTTTGTACCCTCAGGGTATGGTACAGTGGAGTCCGATCGGCGAGAGTTCGCCGAGGTCAACCGTGACATGTGTGACCAGCTGAACTTACAGTAGAGAAAAAGGAAAAGCAAAAAAAGAAAAAGAAAACTTAGCTTTGCCTTCTTTTGTCGGGGCTGACATTGACGGTACGGAGTATTTACACTAAAAAAACTAGTCATGAATAGAGTACCGGGATAATTGAGTTCGATCTGTGGTTCGTGAGATCGGCGGAGTCAAAGTTTGACTTTTACGGTGCCACGCAGTGTGAGTACGGAGTAAGTACGGAGTACGCAGTAGGGTATCTGAGACATGATCGTGGCTAGTACGCACTGAGTTAGTTGACTGAGATACTAAATACTTTCCGAAGTATTCTACTAGTAGTTAGATAACTAGGTAGGTACAATTACAATACTCTAAATTAACCAAGCTGGCAGCTCCTCAGTGTACGATATACCATAACTTAATACATTGAGCTAGTATAGGAATTGAACAAATAGGATGATATCTGATATTGCAAACAGCTCGTCACATCTTAAATTCGTTGCATTGTAACCAATCACCATGCTGATCTTGGTCAGGTCATGTATCATGTACCCCCTTCTGACTGTTTACCGACCCATGCGGATCACACCAGCAGCCATCAACTTCTGCACACTAATCCGCACTTGCGGGTTCTTCATGTGCTCCTGCAGAGCGGCCGGATCACTCTTAGCCTGTTGCAGGATGCTCTGCATAACGGGGTCTTGAAGGATAGACATGATCTGGTATATCGTTAGCATTGATTTAGTTTTATATGTGGGGAGAGTGCAGGGGGGGTGGGTACCTCAGGATCATTCTGAATACGCTCCGAAGTCTGCTGCTCAGTCTCACCAGCACGAGCACTGAACTGAGCCTCCAGACACTTCTGTTGCTGCTGCTCAATCTCACGAGCATGGCTACCATCATCCTTCTCAGCTGCCTCAGTAAAAGTATCCAGAGCACGGTTGTACTCCTTCATAGCGACAAGAGCCTGACCCTTACGCATGTAAGCACGGAAGAACTTGGGATCACGCTTAATAGCCTCGTCACAGTCTGTAACAGCCTGGGGGAAGGCCATCAGCTTGACCAGTGCGGCGGCACGGTTAGAGTAACCGCGCGGGTCGGTGGGCGCGCGCTTGGTCATCTCGGTGAAAGCATCGACGGCACCGGGCCAGTCAGCCTCTTGGAACTTCTTCTGGCCGAGCTCGCGGGCTTCTTCGGCCTTGGCGGGATCCATGTAGGAGTCCTTCTCGGACTTGTCGCGGGCCTTCTCGGCGGCGCGAAGCTTGGTCAGAGCCTCGGGGGTGCGGTGCTCGGTTAGGGACTTGTGGTAGTACTCAATGGCCTGGTTCAGGTCACCGAGCTTCTCGTAGGCGGAACCGACACGGGTGTAGGATCTATAGTAGGGTGGTTAGCTTTTGTATAAAAACCTCCAGGGTCGTTGAGAGATAACTTACTTGGCGAAAGTCTTGAAGTCGGCACGCAGATCACGGCCCTCTTGGACGGCCTTCAAGCAGACCTCGATGGTGCCCTGGTAATCACCCTTCTCAAACTTGGCGGCACCGATGTTGTTCAGATAAGTGACATCCTTGTTCAACTCCCAAGCTTTCTCGTAGTGCTCAATGGCCTGGTCATTCTGCTTTTTCTTGTAGAAATCGTTACCGATCTTCTTCTCGGCATCACCGGCCTCCTGGGCCTTGCGCTTGGCGATAGCCTCCTCATCCTCGGGCTCAGGCTCGGGGGTAGGTTCCTTGGGGGGAGGAGCGGGCTTGGACTCGGGAGCGGGAGGGGCCTCAGAAGGACCACCCTCACCACCGAAGTTCATGTCGATACCGAGAAGGACGCTCATGACCTGCAGGAAGCGGGGATCGCGCATCTCCTCGCCAATGGCGTTGGGGTTGGACTTGAGACGCTGAAGCTTGGCCATGAAGTCGGCATCGGCGAGCAGGCTGGAGGTCTTGGGGTTGTTGGCCAGCTTCTGGATCAGCTGGGGGTCGTTGAACATACCACCGAGACCACCGAGGGGGTCACCTTGGACACCATCGGCGGTGGCCTCAGCCTGGATCGCACGCTGCACGGCATCGAGACCGGACTTGGCTTGGGAGTTACCGGGCTCCAGGTTCAGAGCCTCCTCGTAGGCGTCATGGGCGGCCACTAGGATAGTCCAAAGTCAGACATCTTAACTCTCGCAACTCTATCCTGTTCACCACAGCCATTACTTACAAAGGTCTCCCAGACCACGGTAGGCGGCACCCTTGCGGAGGTGACCCTTTGACCAGTCGGCCTTGATACCGATAGCCTTCTCAGCATCATCGAGAGCTTTTTGGAATTCGTTCTGAGCATTGTAAACGGCGGAACGGTTGGAATAGAGAATGTGGTTTTCAGGCTCGATCTCGAGGGCCTGGGTGAATTTCTCACTGGGGACTCATTGTTAGCGTCGCCCCAGAATTTCACGATAGGCGGGGTAGATGGCAAGAGATGAAGTAAGGGATTAACTTACACGGCAGTGGAGTAGTCCTTGGCCGAGAAGGCCTTGTTACCTTCAGCTTTCAATGCGTCAGCCATGATGGAGTGAGCTATGCAAGATGATTGTCAAGTTGAACGTGAGCAACTTGCTGGGTTAAGGCATAGCTTGGAGCTTCAACCATGAAGGTTCTCGAAATTTCCGTGTTGCCTTACTGCCTGAGTGCCTTGGAGCCTTACTGCCTTGTTGCCTTCTAGTTGTTCGGCAGAGACTCACCGCCTACCCACACAGCTCCTCACCGCTCTTCTCACCGCCCTATCTGCTTAGTCAGGCGCTGACAGCTCCGCGCACTAGTCCCAATCGGGAATCGGCCTCCCCGCCGAAAAAAACGAACCACAGTGAATCATTTCAGACTTTTGACTCAATCCTCACACAAAGAATCTCGGAGTGAGAACGCTATGCTTCTCTGACTCCGCCCTGATCTCGCAACCTTGCGACTTGATCATGAACCACCCTCTCCAATGATCATTCCCTCCCCTCCTTGCTCGAGCTGATTCCGAATCCCCCTCCAACAATGTCCGCCGCGGAGTCTCGTGTCGCGAAGCTCGCCTCGAAGCTTTACGATGCCTGCGCCGAGAATTATGACCCGGATACTTTACTCTACCAGCCTGACCTTCTCGACTTAGAAGTCGTCCCTAAGGGTGATGTTGCGCTTCTTCTTCAGTGCACCCAATCTCTGGTCGATCAGAAACTGTTCCGGCTCCACCAGGGCCAGAATCGCATCGGTTGGAAACTTATTCCCCGTGAAGACGCTGAAAAGTAGGTGATTGATAGTAGCTCGCATGATTCTTTCCCTCTGTGGATAAATTGATATGTGAACTCCTGCTAACTAGCTTTTTTTTCTTTCTTTGTTCAGACTCCAGAGCCTCAGCCCGGACGAGGCCCTAGTCTACAATGTCATCCACTCGACTGGACGCTCTGGCGTCTGGGTGCGCAACATTCAAAACCGTACCAACCTTCATAAATCCATTCTCGACCGCTGCTTGAAATCACTTGAAGGCAAAAACTACATCAAAAGTATCCACAATGTCAAGGCCCCCAATCGGAAAATGTACATGCTGTCCGGCCTGGCACCCAACGAAGACGTTACTGGAGGCGCCTGGTTCACGGATGGCGTATTCGACAGCACATTCATCAACCAAGTCGCTGGCTTTATCGAGTACACCGTCAGCAAACTCAGTTGGTACGAAGTGCCTGCGGATCGTGGCCGCAGCGCCAAACGAGTCAAGACTGCCACCGGCAAAGCAGAAGTCAACGCCGAATCTGAAAAACCGACCTACCTTCCTTATCCTATGAACTACAAGGGATACCCCTCAGTTGAGGATATTTCCCGCAAAGTGAACAGCAGTGGCCTTACACCCGTCCAGCTACAAGGCGATAGCATCGTGCAACTACTCCAAATGCTCTGCTATGATAAGAAGCTAGTCTCTCTAGGCGAAGGCCGAGCCTACAAAGCCGTTAAAAGTCCCGAGTTCATCCTCAAGGCCAATCAAGCCCGAAAGGCCACCAGCGAAGGCGATGCCTCTGCAACTTTGGACCTTCTTGGTAAAAACGGCATGACCGAATCACCTTGTGGACCCTGTCCCAACTTCAAGCTTTGCTCTCCGGGTGCAGCCATCAGTCCGGAAACTTGTGAATATTTCGACCCGTGGAAGGAGAAGGTCCTCGGGTTCTGATCAATTCAATATGTGACACCGACTCGTCACGCCGGCTTGTCACATCCGTTCATCCCCAGGTCCCGTCACACCGTCAGCAAATCAGTCAGTAGTCAGCATCTCGTTATCATTGCGGAGGTCTGATCCTGATTCTGAGTTCTGGTTTGTTCGAAAGACCTGTGGCAATCACAGAAAGGAATTCGAAGCGAATCGAATCGAATCGTATTTGCGACGTCGATCGATCGCTCTCATTCCCTTCATAACAGCATGGCATAAAGCCAACTTGCATACAAGAAGGAGGAAAACAAAAAAGGAAAACCGTTGCATAGCGCTGGCGTTGCTTTTTGATTTTTGGCATATCTGTCTCTTGGAATCTTGGGTAGTAGTTAGTTGAGGTTTACTTGACCTGACCTGACGTGAGCCAAGTCAGTCAGTCGTGTTCACTCACTCACTCACTCATTCACTCACCCACTTGCTTTTGATTACCAAGTTACGGAGTAGAGAATAGGAGAGGAAACGAATTTTACGCTCTACTAGATATTTATGGTGTCTATGATAGATGATATTTTTTTTCCAACAATCTCACGTAGACTCTACTCAGTACATGACTTGTATATGGAGGGAATCGGCAACCTACTAGGTAATTAGGTGCTACCAGGTACTACCAGTACGAACAAGTTCTCGCGGCTCTGTACAACAAAAGTAGAATGACAGTAGAATGACAGTACCTACTCCCATTCTACTGGAATTCTACTGTATCGTTTAGATCTCACATACTGAACTATTTTCACCGGTATTGAGCTGACGTTGCCCTCTTCCTATTTCAAGAACAACCGCAGACACAATTTTCTAACACCACTCAGCAACCTACAATGTCCTAGTCATTACTGGCGCCTAATGATTTGGCCATACATATCTCCGAGGCACGTCAGTAATGGTTTGTAAATGGATGTATTACCGATATTTACTAACTATTGCACCATGTTTAGTCTATTGAGCAGATCTCTCTCGGCCATTTCACCTGCATCATTTGGCTATCTGGCCCACGAATATGTCATTCATTACACGGAAAGTACTGTGGCTCTCGTCATGCTAAGACATCATGTCTGATCGTATATTCAGTAGTTACTACTGATCTATTTAATTCAATTCATTTGCTGTCTCAATACAAGTCTCCCATTCTTCTCCGAAGGCTGTAATAAAATATGCTCCGTCTCTGCCTCCTTCTCCATAGCACTAGCAGGCAAATATTCATCATGATTGCCTTCATCATGAGTTCTTTCCAGTCCATGATAATAGGCCGCCAAAGCAGAGGATTTCCAGAGAGGGAGATCACTTTTTTTGCTCGCGGCGATAGTAGCAGCAAAGAAAATGGTTCCAACCAGAACTAGCAAAGCTGGAAGAATTATCCAAGGCCATCTCACACTAACGAACACCTTGGTGACTTGAACATCTCCCTTGACGCTATGGTTTGCGTTTTGGAGACCAAACTTTGTTAGAGAAGCGGCGATATTCTCCATGATATTTTCAAATCCCACTCGTTGAAAATATTCCATGCGAGGCCCGTCGTTCTCAGAAGGGATAGGCCCATCATAAAAATAGGTCGGGACCCAGCGATCTGAATCTGTTTTTTTTATGGGAAGCGCTATTGATTCTTTCGTATTGGATGGCAGATAATATGCAACGATATCCAGCAAAACCATTGAATCATCACAAAAGACAAAGTCGTTCATGTCTTGAAACGTTTTGCTGTTTGATGGCTCAGGCTTCCAGCATAGCGTAGTGATATTTTTTCGCAAGCCGTTATGGTCAAAACGGACATTTTTGGGCTCTAAGTACATAGTGCCAAAGTCGGTGTTTTCAGTCTCAATAGAGGCTTTGCCATTTCTTACTGATACATGATAGTTTCTTAGGCAAGCCGATAGGCTACACTCAGTAGCATTCTTGATGTAGATTTTAGGCGAGACGATTGACCTAGAATCTGGTTCGGTTTGGTTGAGATCAAGTTCAACATATGCCATTGCCGTCAAAGGATTCTTCACACCAGCCCAAGTCGCATTTGGAAGGGTGTAGGTTGGCATAGAAGTACTATCTCCGCCTTGCCCAACATCCGCCTCGCGGTACCAACTTGTCCAATTTATAGGTTGATATATGATCCGACGCGTGGTATTGAATATTCCCCCGTATGAGATGTAATGTTCAAAGGATACGTCAAAGTTGTAAGGTATTTCAGCCCCGGGCAAAGAAAAGCTGCATGCTTTTGAGAAATCCTTTTCCATCAAAGGTAGGTCGCAATTGAGTGAAGTGGCCGTAGTCACATCAGTACAACGACTGCATATACCAATGGATGAAAATGTATCCCATGTACAATTTCCTGTTGAACATTGAGGGGAAACTTCAAAATCTCCGTCAGAGAAGGCTCCTCGAATGAAGCTATTCCCTAAATCACTCTTGTCCGCGGTGGTGGGATAGAATGATCGTAACTGTGGTGCAGATGCAAGAGCAGAAGAACTCTTATCGAGAGTTGCCAGAGCAGGATAGCTTATAATTTGTTGCATAAATGGCTCAAACGCAAGTAAGAGGACAACAATAATTGCACCAAGTGAGACAAGCGATTGAGCACGATGATGAAATACAATCATCAATGAACCCAGAGGACCTCTACTCGCAGCATCATATCGTTGTATATCAATCAGCTGTTGACCATCGCGTCGTCTTGGGCTTTGGAACCATAGCCATTTCAGTTGGCAGATCGCTTCGCCAATTACCAAGACTAGTGCCGATTTACATCCGGTCGCTAGAGCTGAGATAATTGCGTTGAGGCTTAGACTATGCCCAAGTTCTGGTCTCACTTTGCCATCGTATACCCAAAGGATAACAGCTATAGTGACAAAACAGGAGACACTGAACGCCAACGTGATCCACTCAAATAACCACGAGTCAAGCCAGGCGGCCCTACGAAGAGGTTTCTGGACCTTCCTGCTGCTGACTTCTGACGGTGATCTCGAGTGATTAGCATCATCGCCGTGGTCGGTGAGCGGGGCCATTTCCATCATTGTTGAAAGTGACGAACTTTCGAATGACAAGAACAAAAGTTCATGATCAAGAAAAGGCTTGCGGGGAAGCAGAGCCTCACAGCCTCCTCAATTTCAAGGGGGGATGGGGGAGGGGCCAAAACAGCGCCCTGATCTTCATGGGTGTGGGGATGCATGCAGGTGGTTCGTAAATGCAAGGCGAGGCTGTGCTATTTTGTAATGCCATTAAACAGGCCAGTGTGCCATTAAACAGGCCAGTGAGTCTCAAAATTTCTCTAAATATGCTAATCAACATACAATGAACTCTGACACATAAGATAAAAATTGAAGTATCCCTCATCAAACAGCATTCCACTGATCCTCTATCATCCCGGTCGCGTGCTCGGGCAATGAGGGTGATCCTAGGTGGAAAACACCTTCTCGGCGAGTGATGTGTACATCATTAAGTGGTCTAGTTACTTTGTGCCACCTCCTGAAACAATCGTCTTCTTGGAACCTGATACATGAATGATAGGTATCATTTTCTATGCGGAGTAGTGATTCCACAACTTCAACCCTATCAAAACCACGATATTCCACGAAGGGGCAGATTCCCGCGTTGGAATGACTTCAAACTCGTAAATTCTGCCAGATATGGCCAAAAATATTCCCATATATCTTCAATATAACCTTCAAATTCAAACAATAGCCCCTATCTCGATGCAAGGCATGTCACATATCATATCACAAATCATCAGAAACTGTCAGAAGCGTTCAACTCCGAGTTGGGGAGTCCCCAACTAGCAAATTCAATACCAGCAGATCCCTCTCGACGGATGGTAATAATAGCTTTTCCCAATCGGACTCTCCTCGACCTGTCGCGGTGGCGGTGATACCACCTTCCGTCGGTGAACGGGGGCGGGTGTTCTTCCAGGCTTTTGCCGCGCTATGTATCTCTCGTATCTTTCATGGTATCTGTTCTGGGCCGCGATGTATTTTGTCACGTTTGTACCGTACTTGGATCGCCGTGGTGGGACAGGAGGTTCGGGCCCCCCGAACCTTATGTAGATTTGAGAGGTGAAACACATTTGGGCTGTGATGGATGATGGTGGATTTCAACTTGGAGTTGGAGTTGGTTTGAATTGTGGATGGGATCCACCTTGGGAGAAGAAGCTTGTAGTATTTTATGCGTTTTCTTCAAGGAAAACCGCTTGGTTTGGCTTCTTTGTTCAAACCAAGGGGAGTTCGAGATGTTGAGGTTCAGCCTCGGGCGGCTATGCAACACTCAGCCTTGCTGCATTCCAGTGCAGTTCCTTACTATAAATAGAAGCGATGTTTGCTGATTACTTGGATTATGCAAGTCTTAAAGATACATCGATACTACTACATTTCTTCACGGCAAAACTAAGCAATTTCTCAAAAAACTATTGGTAGCTTCCCGTTGTTTAGATGGCTTTGATAGCCATATGTAACTGCCGAAATGCGATAAGAAAAACCGAAAGATCTCCTTCCTTTCGCTGACCAATCGATCTTTTGCGGGTAATTATTTCGTCTATCCGAGAAGATAAATGGATTTCATTACTCCTTGAAATTATCTCGATCTTTGATAAGTGATGTCCATAGATCAAAACATAAAGTTGTTGATAGAATATCCTCACAATCTGCATAGATCTGATCATCCGCTAGTTTCCCAAAGGGGTTTGCATCTCGTTAGCTCGTCATCTAAGCCTTTCAATTGGGTGGCCTAACTCCACTGGCTTTCTGCTTTGGGACTCCGATTGTTCAAGCAGATAATCCACAACTCCATGTAATAGATATAAAATCGAGAAACTTGCCTTGGATTTCAATTTCATGAACTTCATTCGGTCTTTGTTGTAAATTCACGCTATTACAACTTGTATCAGTCAAGCTCATCCCTTCGACTGCCCCAAATGTGGCGAGTCACGCTATTCTTCAGAAATCTGTACTTGCGCATCACCGTGAGCTTACTACGTTTTGTCTACAAATTATCACGTCCTGCGCCAATCGCCAGCAATGCCCACTCCACACTGCAAATCCCAAGTCGGGATATAAACCGCACTATCACGGCAAATCTATATACACAAGACAATACATCCCAATATCCACAGCCAGTCCTGATCAATTTCCATGGCAGTGGAATGATTTTCCCGGCATTCGGTTCAGACGACACCTTTTGTCATTACGTTTCAAAAAACACAAACTACGCAGTCATCGACGTTAAATATCGACTATCTCCCGAAAATCAATTCCCAGCCGCCGTGAATGATGCCGAAGACGTTATTCATTGGGTCCTGGGACAGTCGGAGAAATATGATCTGACCCGATTGAGCATTTCAGGCTTCAGTGCTGGAGGAAATCTTGCAATTGTCGCAGCGAGCGTCCTAATGCCTCCAAATACTTTCCGCTCTGTTCTTGCATTTTATCCTGGTGTGGATATGGCATCGGATCCCGCTGGAAAAATCGCACCTGATTGTTCTGGCAAAATGATTCCTCCTCGCATAGCGCGATTTTTCAGTCGATGTTATATTCCCGTTGATTTTGATCCACGGGATCCTAGAATTTCGCCAATTTTTGCGGATCTGAAAAGTTTCTCTTCCAAACTTCTGATTATAACTGCTGCTCGGGATAATATGGCACCTGAGGCTGAGGATTTCGCGTCTCGCGTCAAGGAGCAGTCTGGTAGTGATGTTGTTTTGCATAGGATGGAGGGGTGTGAGCATGGCTGGGATAAATTTCCAAATGCTGGTCCTGTTCAGGAAGCAGCTAAATGGAAAGCTTATTCGATGGCCATTGATTTGTTGAATAATTAGAAGCCCGTTTCGAAAGAGACATGAGAATTGAGGATATTTGGTACAATTAGACCAGAATATATGCACTTGGATTTATTCTATGGTCATTCAAATGTACTCTGTACAGCGGATTTTGTGCGTGAGACCGACCTCATTATATGACAATGACATTTTTCCCATCGCCAGAACCTTCAAGATATGCTTGTCTCATGATTTCCGCATCTTCAAGTTTCCACTCCTTAATTTCCATCTGAAGATTGTTATTGTGGAAAAGGCTGACAAGTTCTTGCGCCTGCGCAGTATCAGCAACCAACGAACCAACTAACTTAATGTCCTTGTAAATTGTTGTGTTGTATGACATGGTGATTCCCTTTCCGGTTGACCGAGTAGAACCATGGTGCCGTGCTTCCTGGTAAGATTGGCTGCAAGTTCGAATGCGGCAGGAACATCTGTGGCAAGTACAGTGGCATCAAGTCCACGATAATCAGAAGAAATAATCTCATCAATCTTTGAAAGAGAAGTTTCTATCGGATCTGTTGCTGTGATCAAGGCATCGGGGGCATGGTCGTATGCTGCAACCATATCTAGTGCTGATTTCTTGACATCGACAGCGGCAACTTTGTATCCCTGTTTAAGGCCATGAGTATATTCCAGCTCTATGTATGCCAACAAAAAGTATTACAGACCATGCACTTTGCAATTTGGGTTCCAATATGGCCAAGACCACCAATGCCTATGATGCCAATAGAACCTCCCGTGGGAACCCCGGCACGGACAATTCCGCCGTAAATACTGATGCCAGCACACATCAAAGCCGCAGCAACTTTGAATTCCATATCCTCCGGTAGTTTGACTATGAATCTCGCATCTCTGTGTCGCGTTAGATATTTTAGTTTAGGAAAACTTCTGGTACATGTGGAGTATCTGGACTTACGCAACCATATATTCTGCCCAACCGCCATCCGTAGTTATTCCTTTCATCAAAGGAGCCTCACAATAGACAGGAAGTCCCGCCTTGCAGTCTGCACATTTCCCTAAACTCGGCCTTAGAATTAGCATGCCAGAAATTTCATCTCCAAGTATCATATCCATAACTTACCACACACACTATCAAAATTGATACACCCCACTTTCTCGCCAACCTCAAAGCCTCGCACATCTACCCCAAGCTCCTCAATAATACCTGCAGGCTCATGGGAACCTATGAAAGGAAGTGGTGTATTGAACTCATTGTTGTGGGCCATCAAGTCCGTATGACAAAAGCCGGCAGCTTTGATCTTCACAAGGACTTGATGAGGTTTTGGTCGCGGGACCTGTACCTCGGATACATGGTAAGGCTCATTGTATTGCTGTATTTGGACAGCTTTCATCGTTGTTGGAGTCATTTTTTCTTGTGAGAGCGTTTTCTTTTTGAGGAACTGTTTGATGGGTGAAGATGAAAATCAAATATGATCCAAGATGTATTTGAAAGTAGAAAGCTCAGGCGGTAGAGTAGACTCAGGAAGGCGGAATGGAATGACTGACGCAGCCGATATTGGGGAAATTTGGGGAAGAGTGTACATTATTGGGGAATATTGATGCCATTCTTAGGAGGCATCAATTATTGGGGAACACTAAACCTATTTCGTATACATACATCCAAATATTCGCGAAGTCAGTTTATGTTAGTCTTCTCTTCACAACATCAGTTAAGTATCTCCAGGTATCCCTGTGGATGTGGCTCGGAACTTCACATTCTACGTCCAGGTTGTCTATGGTTAAATTTCAATTAGGTTCATTAAATCCTTTGAGGTGTCTAATAGTGGCCATAGTAGATAATTCTTGCGAAAAAGTACAACTGGGGATTTATTGCATCTCAAGATCTAATAAGCACCTTAATCGACTTGCTCTCAGGATTAGAAGCCGCCATAAAAGCTTCCACCCCTTCCTCAATAGAAAACGTATGAGTCACTAGCCCGTTCAAATCAATCATCCCACTTTGCAATACCCTGATAGCCCGAGGCCACATATTAACATATCGCTGCTGAAATTGCAAATCAATCTCATTCGCACTGCATCTCATGAACGGGATCTCCATCTTATCTTTGCCAACACCAATGACAAACACTTTACCTCCAAATTTCACTGTTTGAATAGCACTGCAGACAGAGCTTTGAACTCCAGTACATTCCAATGCTACCGCAATTTCAACATCTTCACCCAATTTCGTATTTATCTTTTCAGCAAATTCTTCCGGTGTCTCACTTCTCTCTACCCCGTGAGTTATAACATCCGACATAATAGACTTCGCGAACTTCAATCGTGCCTCGTCGATATCTGTTATCACAATTGGGTATGCACCTGCTGCTTTACACACATGCAAAGAAATAAGACCAATCGGACCAGCTCCACAAATGAGAACCGGATCTCCGATCTTCATACCCGAACGGGTGACAGCAGTGAGCGCCACGCTCAAGGGTTCAAGCAAAGCGCCCTGATCGAAAGACAAGTTTCCAATTTTGTGACACCATACAGCAGGGTGATTGACATATCGACGTAGCAGGCCATGAGAAGGTGGACTGGATCGAAAGATAAGGTCTTTACACCCATTGTAACGACCAATCAGACACGGTTCGCATTTACCGCAAATTATGTGTGGTTCGACGGCGACACGATCACCTACGACGAGATTCGTTACTGTTGAGTGGACAGCAACGATTTCTCCCGCGGATTCGTGGCCCAGGATGTGAGGCTCGGTCACTTGCCAAGGACCGATGCCTCCATGTTTCCAAAAGTGGACGTCGGAACTGAGGGTGTTAGCTGAATGCTTTTTGAATGTGGCTCGGATGAGAGAAGCTTACCCGCAAATTCCAGTTGATTTGATTGCAATAGAGACTTCTCCGGGTTGAAGGCCATTTCCAGTGTGTGCATCTTCGACATTTGGAGTTGCTTTGTCTAGCCACAAGTTATGAGACGAATCAATAAACATGCCGACATTCGGCGCCATATTCTGGGCGGCATTCGGATTTTGGACAGTCATATCTTATGTATTGTGAGACTAAAACTTCCAGTAGCCTTGAAATGTATTCAGCCAGTTCTGTATTTTTCCTTTTTCATCCAAGTAGATATTCCGTTCTTATACTTCATTTCGAAAACAGAGCGCTTCAATTTCCTATCAAAGGATGATATGCAGTCCGCTTTAGTTTCCTGTTAAAGAAGGCCAAGTTCCATGAAATCATTATTATGGACCGGTACTGCGGGGTTTGATTTGAATATCCAGAGTACTGAACCACTGAGGACTCCTCGGAGAGATGAGTAAAAACTCGGAGGTGCTGCGAAATTAACCGGCAGCGCCGCGTAAATTTCCGTTTTGGGTATCTTCGTTGATGATCCACTCCATGCAAAGCGAATAACGTCAGGTCATTATTTGGACAGTAGAATATTAATTGGATTTAGCTGAATGATTTAAATCAGTAAATCGCCCTGAATATCGGTTTTGAATAGACAGATCAGCTTGGAATTTTCAAAGAGATTTTTTAAGTACAGAATCTTCTCCGAGTTTCTTTTATATATTTGCGCCATTCTCCATATCAACATTTACTGGGAAATTTCAAAATTAAATTGATCTCACTCATTTCCCAATCTTTAACATGCCCATCGAACCTGCAAATTCAGAAAAGCTCCTCGACCTCCTCAACCTCAAAGGTAAAGTGGTCGTCGTCACCGGAGCATCAGGACCCCAAGGCATCGGAATCGAAGCAGCCCGCGGCTGCGCCGAACTCGGCGCAAACATCGCATTAACATACTTCAGTCGAGCCGAAGACTGCATCAAAAATGCCGAATCCCTCTCTCAAGAATACGGGATAACAGCTCGTGCCTATCCCTGCGACATTAGCAAATGGTCATCCGTCTCATCGACCGTTTCCACCATCCTCGAAGATTTCGGTCAAATCGACACTTTCATTGCGAACGCAGGTCGACCAACAGACTGCGGTGTCCTTGAAGGATCTGTGGAGGCTTGGGAAGAAGTCATTCAAGCAGATTTGAATGGAACATTTTATTGTGCGAAGGCCGTTGGACCGCATTTCAAGGAGAGGGGGTCTGGAAGTTTTATTATAAGTTCTTCTATTTCGGGGCATATTGCGAATTTTCCTCAAGAACAGACTTCTTATAATGTTGCTAAAGCGGGATGTATTCATCTTGCTAAATCTTTGGCTAATGAGTGGAGGGATTTTGCGAGAGTTAATTCGGTTTCACCCGGTTATGTTGAGACGGGGATTTCGGATTATGTTCCCCAGGATATGAAGGATGTTTGGAAATCTTTGACTCCGGTTGGGAGGGTGGGGAGACCGAAGGAGTTGAAGGCTATTTATGCTTATTTGGCGAGTGAGGCCAGTTCTTATACTACGGGATCGGATATCATTATTGATGGAGGTTATACTGTTCGTTGAACGCTAGTAGAAGCGTGGAGAGAGTAGCAGATTTATGCTGTTTAGATGAAGATGCAAGAAAAGCAAATTGAAAATTGAATCTTTGTTGTTGTAGATGAGACAGTGCTGGCTAGTACTGTGCTAGTACAGGCTCATACATTGATGCACAGTGCAGCATGGAGTGAAGATAGAAATCAGAGAATTAAGACAAGAAAACATGCACCCAACGCCTTGGGTATCAACCGTAACAAGAAACATGTAAAACAAACAACCTGGTCAGATATGGAACACATTCAAATTCATTTGCCCAGAGTACTCCTGCACTCATCGCAATACCATGTCCCGACAGGTTCCCTAGTCAAACCGACACATTTCCAGTGGAACCACTCATAGGGACAGCTGTCATTATCACAGGCAACCATATCGCCATGACTGACAGTCCGGCAGGTACAATAAACTTTAGTGTCCTCATTGCCCTCGTCTTCCTCGTCGTCATCGTCAAGTTCCTCATCAGCGCTATCATCATTCTTGTCGGATTCAGACATGTCAGCACTACTGAGCATGGAATCGTCGTCATCCTCTGCGCCTTCACCGGGGGATTTCTTCGATGCCTTGATACGTCCACTTGCGCTGGACGATCGCTTGTTCGATTTTGTTCCCGAAGACGACTTGATCTTCTTGACTTGCTGGTGCGGAGCGACTTTCTTCGTAAGTGCCTTTTTGATTCCGGTGGATGCACGTGGCTGAGCACTTCCTGCACGACTACCACTGGGTGTCCCTGCCTTCGGTGTACCAGGGCCGAGAGAAGATTGACGGAGGTTCGACGATGCGGCGGGGAGAGTACCGAAAGGTGGATTCATACGACGGCGCTTGCTGTCTACCGCACCTGCAGAAGACTCTCGTTGCCGCTGTTGGAGATGGATGCCTCCAGCAGGCGTAGCGGGTGCCGAGCTTCGACCCGTAGATTGCGCAGTGAGAGGTGACCCAGTTGAGATACGAGGTGATGCCTGGCTAAGACGTTGCGCAGCAGTGAGGATCGGGTTTGCATTTCCAGAAGTTTGATTGAGAGGAGTTGCATAGGCCGGAGTTTCGGACGGGGTAGAGTTTGAGAAGAACACTTTCGGCGGTTCGCGATAGTCGATTTTCTGATCGAAGATTGATGGCAGTGGTGGATCATTCGAGAGGAGACCTTCATTAACTAGATCTCGAATGCGAACGTCGAGTCGTTTGATCTGGCGATCGAGTAGAACACATGCCTTCTCGCTGAGTTGAACCTTTTCATCCTGGAGCAGCATGGACTTGTCCAAGTGCTCGAGCACGGCCTTCTCATATTGCTCTTCTTTCGCGTTCGGAGCGAGACTACCGTTGAGCTTGACGAACTTCTGGAGACTGGCGTCGCGCGAGTTGATGATAGCCCGAGACTCCTGCATAATCTTATCTTTGGCTTGAATCTCCTCCATCAGATGATTAATCTCGAGCGGCAAGTTGGACACATCGTGAACGAACTGCTCGAGGACAGTCGCGCAGTCCTCGGCGCCGTGAGCCATCGTCGTCGTGGGCTGGGGTTGACTTGGTCGTTGGCCTTCGAGGGGACTCTTGGGGGTCTTGCGTGGCTTCTTGGTGGACGTCTTCCTTCGACGATATGGAGGCGAGCGCTTCTTCGAAGATTCCGAGCCTGAGGATGGTAGATACTCCTCAGAATTTGCCCGCTCGTCTTGAGCGCGTTCAGTTGGTGTCTGTCGAAGGGTCAATCGAAGACGTGGACTGTCAGGTGACATCTCGGGAGTCACGTTATCCATGGTCGCCTTAGAATTCAGGCGGATATGGGTAATCAGGCAGACACGAGTGAATGTGAAGAATCAGAGGTGAAATTGTGAAAACTGAAGATGAACAAGACAAAGTGTGACTCTCTTGAAAATGATTCAGAAAATGTTAGAGGTAGGCAAGTAGTGAAAGATGTGAGAGAATTGAGACGATGCGATTGTGAAGTTCACATGAATGGGAAGTTCCCGCATGAGCTTTGCGATAGACCAGCCTAAGGTATTAGTTCAGCAGTTCTTCAATAGAGAAGATCTTTATGGGTAGATTCAATTTATTTGCATATTAATTGTACCTTATACGAGTTAATGCCCATTAGAAAATAATTCCCATTTGGGAGTCAAGAATGAAGTTTTCCAAGGACTCCTTGTATAGTACAGCCATCTGAACTCAGTGCAGTCTGCAGGTATGTTAGTACTACGATAGTCAGCACTTAAATGCTGCGATATCTAGTGAATATTTTCTTTATTTTATTCATTACTCTTTCAATTATCTAATTGTACAATGTATTCAATATTTGCCAACTTCATCTGTTTGTACTTTATATACTTCATGCAAACAGTGCAAACACGCTCTTCCCCGCGCAACAAAAAAGCCCGCCTCGTCCGCTTCTTCTGCTTTCAACCACTTCGGATTGCCCCGTTTGATACAAACAAGGTTGTTCCTCTTAAAACGGAGGTGACTCCCTGTTCTTCCCCTGGAATTATACCCATTCCATACCTCTTCTCAGCACCACAATTCCACCTAACCGGAATCTCCGGTTTACCAGCAAAATGGGCCAGGAAGCTACCCCTCCTTTGCCGGAGGGCATTTCTTCCCTCTTGGATACGGATCTCTACAAATTGACGATGCAATGCGCAATCCTTAAGTATTTCCCTGATGTTTGTGAGTCTAACTACTCTACTACCTTAAGATTTCCCTCCTAACTCTCGGTAGATGTGACTTACGGCTTCACAAATCGGACCCCGCACATGAAATTGCGACGCGCGGCTTACAAATGGCTCTTGCAGCAGATGGATAGTATGTGATATGATCTGTGTTCCTCCGATTTCTCTGGTGGCAATCGCAATTGTTACGACTCCGCGCTAACATCTATACCTAGAAATCGCGAATATCCGAGTTTCCGCCGAAGAGCGCGCATTCCTTAAGCGCAAATGCCCATACCTCAATGACGCATATATCACCTTCCTCGAAACCTTCCACCTCAAACCCGCCGAACAAATTGATATCAAATTCACCCCTACACAAGACACCGGCAGTGACGATGATGAGGGAAATGTGGAATACATTATCAAAGGTCTTTGGCTTGACACTATTCTCTATGAGATTCCATTGTTAGCTTTAACAAGTCAAGCCTATTTCATGTTCACCGATACGGAATGGGATTACAACCAACAAGAAGAGAAGGCTTATCGGAAGGGTTGCACACTATTGGAAAATGGCTGTGTCTTTTCTGAATTCGGATCACGTCGTCGTCGAGATTATCATACCCATGATCTTGTCATGCAAGGACTTAGCCGGGCTGCTGCAGAGGGTAAAAAGCAGGGATGGAAGGGTGCTCTTACCGGTACCAGCAATGTGCATTTTGCTATGAAGTATGATACCAATGCCGTGGGAACAGTTGCTCATGAGTGGTATATGACAATTGCTGCTATCACGGACGACTATGAGAATGCCAATGAATTGGCGCTGCAATATTGGCTTGGTTGCTTCGGCGAGGGTGTAAGTTTACGACAAATCTTTCTCTCTAACAAGAAAACCCATATCTAACTAATACAGGTTTTGGGTATCGCCCTCACTGATACATTCGGAACCCCAGCTTTCCTCAAAGCTTTCCGCAAACCCATCTCAGCGCCAAAGTCCGACCCCACCCCCACCGACAGCCAGAATAAGTCCTTCGCCCAAGTCTACACAGGTGTCCGTCAGGACTCCGGTGATCCTACCTACTTCGTCAAGATGGTACGCGAATTCTACGACGCGGAGGGTATCACAGACAAGAAAGTTGTTGTGTTCTCCGACTCACTCGATATCGAGCACTGTCTCGAATATAAGACTATTGCCGAGGAAGCCGGATTCACACCAACTTTCGGTGTAGGAACTTTCTTCACAAGTACGTTCATTGCGTTCAGACCAAAACCCCCCCTTCCCCGGCTTTCTTGCTAACTCAGGCCTTGCTAGATGACTACATCAACACATCAACACAAGAAAAATCCAAACCACTCAACATCGTCATCAAAATCGCCACTGCAAATGGTAGACCCGCTGTTAAACTCAGTGATAACATGGGCAAGAATACCGGTGATCAAGAGAAGGTACAAGAAGTCAAGAAGAAGCTCGGATACGTTGAGCAAGAGTGGAAAGATGGTGATGAGAGGAATCGCTGGACGCAGAAATGAGTGAAGACCTCGCTCGTATAGGGTGGAGTGGGGTCTTCGGAATGAGCTAGCTATGCTATGCTATGCTATGCTCTACGCTTTACGCTCATAGCATTGTTGCGTTGCGTTGCGTTTCTTTGAGTTTAAGACTGGGATTTTAGAGGTGATACCAGGTGGTACAGTGTCATGATATCCATTAATAGAGGTAGAAAGATGTAGAAGTAGTGAATGCACACTACCAGAATAGAATCGAGTACATCTGATCTGATCTGATCTGATAATTCATGGATGGAATGATAAATACATCATACTATTAGTAATCTGATATAATTAATCAAAACATCTCATCACCAGTCTGAAATCCTAAATCCCGATCTAAATCTCCCGTAATACCAGAGACATGACTTGAATGATTTCTTCCACCGCCAGTGCCTCCAACACCAGCACCACCAGCACCAGCGCTGCCAGACTGATCCTCATCAACGGTAAACGAGAAAAGATCCTGCTCTTCTTGAGTACCTTGATTCATCATATTCTGCGTCTGAGTCTGCGTCTGCGTCCTGCCGACACCAGCACCATTCCCACCAGGCGAGGCTTTCTCATAATCACCCTTCATCCCCAACCCACCGAACAACGCCTGCGTCCAATCCATACTATCCAAATCATTCGACGGAGACATATTCATATCAGTATCATTTGAAGAACCAGGTGGTTGATCTGCTAAATGTGGGAAAGATGAGAAATCGATATTTAGGTATGAGAATGGGTTTTCGGATTCGGTTTCATTGCCGGTTGTGGTTGTGGTTGTGGTGAAAGGGTCGGGGTCTGTTAGGGCAAAGTGGTCGTCGAAGTCGTTTGGGAAGGGGCGGCGGGGGGTTTGGTTGGTATTTGTGTTGGTGTTGGTTTGGTTTTGATAGTCGTGGAGAGGGATGATTGAGCTTTGTCTTCTTTGATGGGGGGTTTGTTGGGTTTGTTGGGTTGATGTTGTTGTTGATTGTGCTCTTTGACGAGGTTGTGGTTGAGCATTCGAATTTGAATTTATATTCTTCTCCGAAAACGACATTCGTTGTTCCTGACGATTTATCGGAGTCGAAATTGATTCCGCCATACTTTGTTTCCTCGGATTAATATTCGTCGGAGAAGGCGAAGGATCAAAATTATATTGCATAATTTGGAAGAACGTATTCGAATTCGTCGCATTTCCAGATCGTAATTTAATAGCCGCTTCCAGATTTGCGAATTCAGTTTCAGCAGCTGGGTAGATATCTTTCAGACAATGAAGGACTTTTATACAGCGATGGAAATTTGATATACTGCTTTCGCGAACGGCTGGATTGTCGGACATTGAGTTTGATAGATGAGCAACTGCTGCGGGTAATATGACTGTTACACCGGACTGAGGCAGGAAACGGGTGAGGTTGAGTTGATTGAGACCCTGAATTATATGTGTGATTCCGGCTGCTGCATCGTGCATCTTTTTTCGAGCTGTGTCACGCCATTCTAGACGGGATTTAGATAAATCTTTGGAATTGGCGGCCCAAGGTCGATGTAGAGCACTTGTTGTAGCATGGAAGAGCATACGAAGCATAGCGCCGTGAAGGAGTAATACATCCTCCCCATCGCGGAAATTGCTTTTGGAGGCTGGGATGAATTGGGCGTCTTTCGGTAATGTGCTTAGCCATGAATCGAGTTTCTGGCTACATCGCGCGAACTCTGACTCTGATGCTTGTCTAGGGACGATGGTAACGGTTGTACGGTCTGTTGCGCCGAATTGGCGTTGTGATGGGGCATATTGTGCGAATAATACTCGTCCAATGCATTGGCAAAGCTTGACTTTTTCGATAAACATGGTCGCGAGTCTTTTTTGATGCGAGATATCTTCGAGTTGGCGACAGCGGAATTGAGCGACGGCGGATGGAGAAAATGGTTCGAAGTCGAAATCTTCGAGTCGGAGCATGGGGACGTTGCAAGTTCCTTCATTTACTTGTAGTGGTCGTCGCATTCCCATGGCAATGAGTCGGTCTCGAGAGTATAGACACCACCAGATGCGAGTGCGGAGTCGTCGAGTCTTTTGGTCAATATCTCTTGCTGATGAGGGATCTGTATTTAATCCGATGGATTGTGCTTGTATATTGCAAACCCCGATCCAGTCCCATATATCGCGCTGTAGACTGTTTTCGGGGTCGGACCAGTAAGTCATTAACAGGAGTGTTTGCAGGATGACAATGCGATCGCCTTCGCAGTCTAGGGAATAGAGTAACTAAAAGCAGGATCGCGTTAGTGACAGTTCCCTTCGGCGTGAGAGTATACCTACTCTTAATCTCGTGAAAAACGCATTACGCGCATCCTTTCTCGTCGCATAACCAGCGTCCTGCAGATGTTGAAGATCGACAAACGCAGTTCCAACAAACATAACCGCTTGAAAGAGCAACACGCTCACATTCCCATTCGGATCATTCTCCGCAACACATCGTAGAAGTTCCTGCAAATTGACGACCGGCATAAAGCTATGCACCCACTGAATATAAGACCTAAGCAATTCATTCCTCAACCCACTCTCCGGAATCGAAAGTGCGCCCCGAAATCGCAAAAATTCAACATCCTCCGGCGCAATCGAATCCGGCAAAGGTTTCAAAAATCTAGGCTCTTCATCCAAGATAGCAGACAACGGGTCAAAGTCGGGATCAATCAAATCTTGTACCGCAGAGACCATATTAGCCAGTGGCAAAGAGTTCTGAACGGCCGGATTGCCGAGTCGCGTCCAGCCACCATTATGTTGCTTTGATTCCGAGAGCCAGGGAGCTTGGGGATCGTAGCCTTGAAGATGATGACGTTTGCCGGGTTCGTATCGAGATTCTGTATTTTGTAGCTTGCGCTTTAGAGCTAGCGCATTGCTGTTTGGGGATAGAGACATGTCTAGGCAGGGGACTGCATGTCCTCGACTAGTAGTCGGTTAAACCAAAGCCTAACCCGTATGGTGTACGGATGTCTCGGATAGGCAGATAGGTAGGTCTGCCGATATATCAGATGGGATCGACATGGAAATAAACGAGGTCATTGGTAATGGTGGATGGGATTAGCGCCGGAAAACGTGCAAAGGCGGTGTTCGGAAGTTGGGGATGTGGGGGATTTGTGGGGACTTGGGGTAATCAATATCACTTCAGTAAATATAAAGTAGATCCATCTACTTGAGATTAATGATTCTGAATTAGATAGTGTATTGATTGAATGGAAATGTTGTATGCTATGGTTCCTGGCTATATCTGCTGTCATATTACTAGGATGCCCACTATGCACCACACTGCATACTGTAAGTATCTGAAAGTCTTGCAGACTGGTAAACAACTAGATATGCAGAGAAAGGCCAAAGCAACTCAAGGAAACATTGAATGTGTCCTTCAATTGCACTGGTCTATCCCAAGTAAAATCCTAAGCGCATACTGCGCATACTTATGATCGAAATCCCATGGCTAGCCCTAGCCATGGGATTTCAATCACAAGAATCTTGACTCAATCAATTTGGGAGAATCGACTGTAATTCGGGGGTGGAAGCATCAGAGGGCAAATAAGAACCTTATAAGAAGGGCTCTTATTAGTCCTCGGATGCTTCGCATCCGAATCCAGGAAACCGAAGACAGAGGGAACATCAAATATTCATCAAAGAAGGTTAGGAGGGGAAGAAATAACGAGAACACTGTTGTATTCGAGATAGAAATGAAAATGAGATTGAAGATGAAGATGAAAACTTTTTATCGAGAGGGAGAGAAGACAGCAAGATATAGTAGCTGACCCTCGAATATCCCCGTGACTCTCCAGAAGTTTTCTTTGAATACAACCT
The DNA here is from genome assembly GCA_020086695.1 of Penicillium sumatraense. Classification (NCBI taxonomy): domain Eukaryota; kingdom Fungi; phylum Ascomycota; class Eurotiomycetes; order Eurotiales; family Aspergillaceae; genus Penicillium; species Penicillium sumatraense. Next base: position 130,323 of record JAGIKU010001115.1, on the reverse strand, counting down.
TGTATCTGGAACTTTGCTGTTTCTTTGTTGAAATATGCCTCATATTCAAGATGAGTTAAGTATACGGAGTAGGCGATCAGATACCACCTACATAGACCGTTGACCAAACTTCAGACAAAGAAAGACCAGCTTACGAACGCGGTGACCCTCCAGGGCTGATTTCTCCCTCGGATAAACCAATGGAATATATCCCTCAAAAGCCCCAGATTACACTTACCTAGTAGGTCAAAGCCCAAGTTACAGTATACCTTTCAATGAAGGAGAGAGGGAGAGAAAGAAAGTTCAATAATAAATCGAATTTGAGGTATTCATAACAAAAAGAACAGACCACGCATATCGTTCATTCCAAAGTAAAGTAATACACGGTCCATCCAACAGAACTATTATACAAAAGATTCCAAAGAGTAGAGCACAGAATCGATTTAGAGATTTCTATACGCTTTTTCTCCGATCGACGCCAATATGTTTCTCGGAATCCGGGTTGATGGAATTGAGGGATTTTCATCGGGGTTGCGGTTGTGATTGGTGGTTTACATGCTGTGATGGGATTAGCTTTTGCTTTGTTGCTTTTGGCTTCTCTTTTCTCCCTTTTCTTTGCAAGAGATGGTATGGCGCGGCGGAGCGCGGAGCGGAGCGCGACTTACGGAGGAAGGAGGAGCTCGCCGAGGCTGCTGTGGAGGAAAGCGACACCGGCCTGGAAGAAGTATTAGTTAGCTTTCATTCCTTTAGGCCAAGCTGGAATGATATTTGCACGTACACCGAAGACCATCAGGCTGCGGACAATGGTGGTGTTCTCGGGGTTGGTAGCCTCGTCATAGACGGTGCTGAAAAAGCTCTTGTTGGAGCCAGAGTTCTTGGAGAGGGCGACACGGTTAGGGGCCATTGTTTCGGTTGGAGGAGTATAGGAGGAGGAAAGAGGTGAAGGTTGTTTATAACTGATTGAGTGATGAGGGATGAATTGGTTAAATCTGTTGATGGCGAGTTGCTTGAAGATCGAGAAATCTGCCGTTGGCGGGCGGTGTGTCTTTCTGCACTTTTGGTCTTTGTTGATCACCGCATTCTTTTGCGCGACTCGCGAGTTGCGATCGTCTTTCTTTGCTTGACATTTGACACTTCCAGCTGTGAAGGGGAGTTGTTCTGCGGTGATTTGCAATTGAATTGACTTGTTTCTTCTTTGCGATTGGTGCTATCTGCATTATCTGCAATTCATCCCATTAGGAGGCTGCACATCTCATCTCCAACACAAAGCCGCAGCTATGACGAGCGTGGACGAGCTATTCAAGGTATGTCGAACTCCTCAAATATCCCTTATATGATGACACAATTTCTGATCATTCAAATAGTCCGCCTCCGGCAGCTCCAAGCGCAAATTTGAACCCGTCCAAGATCCTAGTATGCGCATCTTCCCCAATCGAATCGAATCCCCGCTAGCTCTATACTAATGAGATAACTCAAGATGAACTATACAAGGCCGCAAAGTTAGACCCCAATGGCGACGTGAAAGGAAAAGGAAAAGAGGCCATGGTGGAGGACGAGATGGAGGAAGACGAAGAAGCCGGCCCCGAACTACCTCCAGACTTTGAAGACGATGTACCGGATGACGAAGAAGGTCGATTCTTTGGTGGTGGAATGGAACAGAAGACGGCGCAGGCTATGCAATATATTGATCAACAAGAGGAAGATGAGGTTGCGCCGGAGAAATTCGATTCGACCTGGGTGCGCCGGTTTGCACTGAACTTTGAAAAGAAGATCTCCAAGAACGCTGAGTTACGAGCTAAGTTTGAAAATGATCCGCAGAAGTAAGTGGAAGCTCTATGCGCTTTTGGGAAACTTAACTAACTCTGGTTGTAGGTTCATGGCTTCTGAAGCGGACCTTGATACTGAGATCAAGGGTCTTTCCATTTTGTCCGAACACCCAGAGCTCTATGAGGAATTTGCTAAGATGGGATGTGTTGGGTCTCTGGTCTCGCTACTGGCACACGAGAATGCCGATATCTCTATTGATGTTATTCAAATCATTAGCGAACTAACAGATGAGGACGTGGAGGCTCAACAAGAGCAATGGGATACACTGGTCAATGCCATGGTAAGTCGATACTTCATTCAAAAGACCTAGCTGGACCCAATCTAATAACTTTAAAGATGGACGCCGACCTTATCGAACTCTTGACATCCAACCTCTCCCGTCTGGATGAGAACTCCGACACAGACCGGGCAGGTGTTTACTATATCCTCGGTGTCCTAGAGAACCTGGCATCTCAAACCGCACTCGCAGAGAAGATCGGCCAAGACGCCTCAATTCTACCATGGATTCTTTCCCGCATTCAACAAAAAGAATCCCCCGTCTCCCAAAATAAGCAATACGCCGCAGAAATCCTAGCAATCCTTTTACAATCATCCTCTAAAAACCGCGAAAAATTCATCAGTCTCGACGGCATCGACCTCACCCTCCAACTCCTCAGTCAATATCGGAAACGCGACCCCGAGAGGGATTCGGATGAAGAAGAATATGTGGAGAATCTTTTCGATAGCTTGATCTGCCTTGTCGATGAAGATTCAGGAAAGGAAAAGTTTATCGAAGCGGAAGGTATTGAATTAGCACAAATTATGCTGAAAGAAGGAAAATTCAGTAAACCGCGTGCTCTCAGAGTCCTCGATCATGCCTTCGGTGGAATCAGCGGTGGCGCTGCTTGCGAGCGTCTAATTGAAGCAGCTGGCCTCCGAACTGTATTCGGCATGTTCATGAAGAAGGTAAGTCCAGTGCCACAGGCACTATATCAACTCGATTTCTCTTCCCGTGTGGCCAGTATCTCACAACATAACAGCAAGAAAGCCAAAACATCGAACATCTTCTAGGCATATTTGCCTCTCTACTTCGCCTTCTACCCGGTGGATCCGCACCACGCATTCGCACGCTAGCCAAATTCATGGAAAAGGACTACGAAAAGATCGAAAAGTTAATCAAGCTGCGTCGTGAATATGCTGCACGCCTTTTACCTGTTGAACAAGCTGTCGAGAACGAGAAGAAGGGATTCTCGAAGGAAGATCAGGAATATATGGCGGGCGAGTGGCTTTCTCGTAGACTTGATGCGGGATTATTCTCGCTGCAGGTATGCCGCTTCCAATAATTCAATTCTGCCATTATTTAGAAGGCGATAACTAATAATGTATGATCTAGACTATTGATGTCATTTTGGCATGGCTAATTGCTGAAGATGATGGGGCTAAGAAGAAGGTTGTTGCACTTCTTGCGGACCGAGATGAAGATTTGAGTTTGGTTCGGGGGACTTTGCAAGGTATGAAATTCTACAAACGGCTTCATTCTGTGAATGGCTTAAACTAACTTGATTTCTCTAGAACAACTCGAGGGTCTGAGTGAGGAGGAAGCTGGGCAGAAGGATTTCAAAGATATGATTGGTACTTTGTTACAATTTGTTTGAAGCGACTCTGCGCTATGAAGGCTCGTCCTTGGGATTGGATGTATTATAGGTAATGAACTACTGGAAACAATGAACAAATCATTCAAATACTGAAGCATGGTAATTGCCGGATTGGATCTAGCTAGTAGTGGTTGCCCTAACGACCACAGAGTAGCACTTTACTACATGGCACCTACCTATATCCAAACATTGGAATATAAAAAGGAAGGAGCCATCTTCTGTCCTTGTTTATTTACACCCATCGTATCCCCCTAGATTTCTCAATTCATCTTCTCTTCTCTCCATCACCGATGATCGATCAAGACATTCGCAATACCCGGTTGGCCGACAAAGGAGTGCACTGAGTGCTGCAGTGCTGCCAGACAGGTTTACAATTCAGACTTCTCGGATGCAATGGGCCTCAGACAAGCCTGCATAGGAGACAACCTCGGCAACTCTCGCAATGGCTCAACCCACATATCATAGAAGGTCCTAGGATCCAAACCAAGCCAATGTTGTTTACCAAGACAAGCTCAGCTGTCCAAGGGACACTGGAGGGCACGTTACTCACGTCAATTTCAAGCATTTGATATTGAGCGATGTCAACCAACCTTTTAGCTAGTTTTCATTGCTTAGTCCTTAGGCAGCGCGGACACTGCTTTTTTTCAGGGCGAGGGGGATATCATAACCACCTCTCAGTAGCCCGAAGAAGCTAGGACAATAAGACACCTTTTACAATTCTACCAAAGCTACGTAAGCTTCCCATCTCGGGTTATACTACAAATTCCGGACCCAGAGTGAGTCTACATACACACCCTACATTCTGGGAACTAATGTAGTTCATATGTATCGGATGTTATTGAATCATATTATTAAATCAATCACTTTGTGAGGTAGTACCTCTAGTTAATCTACATATCTGTCATTGTTGGAATGAATAAATCAGCCAAAGACTAGTTGCCGAATTGGGTTTACTACCTAGTAGACCCAAACCATAGGTATGGTCCATTGACATATCAAGATTTCAGCTTCAAAATAAGTTCTGAAGGAGCGAAACCACATTTATGTCTCTTTTGAATGCGGATCATATTAAATTACTACCTTTACTTTCTATTTGGTTTGGGGATATTTAGATGGTGAGGAGGTACTGATGGTCTGTTTCTGCCTGAGGGGTAAGGCATGAAAGGCCAATCACCCGTCACTGATAGTTCGGAGATGGAAGATTAGAACCTTCCACTCTCCTCGGGAGAATTTGGCGAATATTATTACTTGGATGGCTTTAAGGCCCCTCTAATTTACCTTAAATACAATTGTTCTAACTATCACTATAGTTATGTGTATGAAATCAATATATAGAGTGTTGTAATCAGTGATGTATAGATCAAAGTCACGTGCTTATCTGGGTGCTGTGCCACGTGACCCAACTAGCGCCGAGTATCGAATTGGACGGAGATCAACTGAAGTCTTCATTGCCCACCGCTGGTGCTCACTGCTTTCCACCTTCACCACCCCCACAGTCGCATCCCTCTCACTTGTCCGTGACGACTGTCGAGTTCTCCCTTGAGTCAAAGTCACTGACAGGCGGGACTGCGCGTTGGGTGATTTCTCACAGGCTACACCCCAGCCTTCCTCGGCCGACGCGCCTCCCTGCGCTTTCAAGGCTCCTTTGCCTTTCTTTTTCGTCACTCCGATTCCTTCCCCCCCTCCTTTCTCCCCTCCTTGGTGATCGCACCAGGGAGCTTCCGCCAATCCGCAACCATGGCCGACTATGACGAAGCTTATGAGGATGAGTTTTACGACGACGCGGATGAGGGTATCACCTCTGAGGACTGCTGGTCCGTGATCTCTTCCTTCTTCGATACCAAGGGTCTTGTGTCACAGCAACTCGACTCTTTCGATGAATTCATCTCTTCGACGATGCAGGAACTTGTGGAGGAACAAGGACAAGTGGTTCTCGACCAGACACTTCCGCCCGCCGAAGACGAAATCGACCCGGTCGTCGTTCGCCGTTATGAGCTCAAATTCGGAACCATCATGCTTTCGCGACCATCCGTGACGGAAGGCGATGGCGCTACGACAATCATGTTGCCGCAAGAAGCTCGCCTCCGAAACTTGACTTACGCCAGTCCGTTGTACCTGAACGTCTCAAAGAAGATTATGGAGGGCCGAGAGCGCATGGTGGGTGATGGCGATGAGGATGAGGGCGAGGCGGATGAAGACCGCAAGAACCGTGGAACATACCTGCAATGGGAGACAAAGGAACTACCAGAGCAGCAAAGGAAAGAGGATACAGTTTTCATTGGAAAGATGCCCATCATGCTGAAATCCAAGTACTGTATCTTGAAGGACTTGAACGAGCAGGCTCTTTACGCTTGGAACGAGTGTCCCTACGATTCCGGTGGCTACTTTATCATCAACGGAAGTGAAAAGGTTCTGATCGCACAGGAGCGCAGTGCTGGTAACATTGTGCAAGTCTTCAAGAAAGCGCCCCCGAGTCCCACACCCTACGTTGCCGAAATCCGAAGTGCCGTCGAGAAGGGATCCCGACTCCTGTCGCAACTTGCCCTCAAGCTATTCGCCAAGGGTGACAGTGCCAAGGGCGGATTCGGTCCGACTATTCGCTCCACCCTTCCCTACGTCAAGGCCGATATTCCCATTGTCGTTGTTTTCCGAGCCCTCGGCGTTGTCTCCGATGAAGATATCCTTAACCACATTTGCTACGACCGCAATGATACCCCTATGCTAGAGATGCTCAAGCCGTGTATTGAGGAAGGATTCGTCATTCAAGACCGAGAAGTCGCTCTGGATTTCATCGCCAAGCGTGGCTCTTCCCAGTCCAACCTCAACCACGAGCGTCGTGTGCGCTACGCCCGGGAGATTATGCAGAAGGAACTGCTGCCTCACATCTCGCAGAGCGAGGGCAGTGAAACCCGTAAGGCTTTCTTCTTGGGTTACATGGTTCACCGTCTTCTCCAGTGTGCCCTTGGCCGCCGTGACGTCGACGACCGTGATCACTTCGGAAAGAAGCGTCTTGATCTCGGTGGTCCTCTTCTTGCCAACCTTTTCCGTGTCCTTTTCACTCGTGTCACTCGCGATCTGCAGCGTTATGTCCAACGGTGTGTTGAGACCAACCGTGAGATCTACTTGAACATTGGTCTCAAGGCCGCTACCTTGACCGGTGGTTTGAAGTATGCCCTTGCTACAGGTAACTGGGGTGAACAGAAGAAGGCAGCCAGCGCTAAGGCCGGTGTGTCCCAAGTGCTGAGTCGCTACACATTCGCTTCTTCGCTGTCGCATTTGCGCCGTACCAACACGCCTATTGGTCGTGATGGTAAGATTGCCAAACCGCGTCAACTTCATAATACCCACTGGGGTCTGGTGTGTCCCGCAGAAACACCCGAAGGACAGGCTTGTGGTCTTGTCAAGAACTTGGCACTTATGTGCTATATCACTGTTGGTACTCCTAGTGAGCCCATCATCGATTTCATGATTCAGCGAAATATGGAAGTCTTGGAAGAGTTTGAACCTCAAGTCACGCCGAATGCCACAAAGGTCTTCGTTAATGGTGTCTGGGTTGGTATCCACCGTGATCCTTCTCACCTGGTTAACACTATGCAGTCCCTGCGTCGACGCAACATGATTTCTCACGAAGTCAGTTTGATTCGGGATATTCGTGAGCGAGAGTTCAAGATTTTCACCGATACCGGCCGTGTCTGCCGCCCCTTGTTCGTTGTCGACAATGATCCCAAGAGCGAAAATGCGGGATCTTTGATTCTGAATAAGGAGCACATTCACAAGCTGGAACAGGACAAGGACCTGCCTCTAGATATGGATGTTGAAGAGCGACGAGAGCGCTACTTCGGATGGGATGGTCTGGTTCGATCAGGAGCTGTTGAGTATGTCGATGCGGAAGAAGAAGAGACTATAATGATTGTGATGACGCCTGAAGATTTGGAGATTTCCAAGCAGCTCCAGGCCGGCTACGCATTGCCCGAGGAAGAGTCCAGTGACCCGAACAAGCGAGTCCGCTCGATTCTCAGCCAGCGGGCGCACACCTGGACACACTGTGAGATTCATCCCAGTATGATTCTCGGTGTTTGTGCCAGTATTATTCCTTTCCCGGATCACAACCAGTCTCCTCGTAACACTTACCAGTCTGCCATGGGTAAGCAGGCCATGGGTGTTTTCCTGACAAACTTTGCCCAGCGCATGGAGACCATGGCCAATATTCTCTACTACCCCCAGAAGCCTCTGGCCACAACTCGATCAATGGAGTTCTTGCGCTTCCGCGAGCTTCCTGCTGGACAGAACGCCATTGTCGCCATTGCCACTTACTCCGGTTACAACCAAGAAGATTCCGTTATTATGAACCAGAGCAGTATCGATCGTGGACTGTTCCGCAGTTTGTTCTACCGTACATACACCGATTCCGAGAAGATGGTTGGTTTGACAGTTGTCGAGCGATTCGAGAAGCCCATGCGCTCCGACACAATTGGTATGCGCAAGGGTACCTACGACAAGTTGGACGAGGATGGTATTATCGCCCCTGGTGTTCGTGTTTCCGGAGAAGATATCATCATCGGAAAGACCGCACCTTTGGCAGCCGATGCAGAGGAGCTTGGTCAACGTACCAAGGCACACACCAAGATCGATGTGTCGACGCCACTGCGAAGTACCGAGAACGGTATTGTGGATCAGGTCTTGATCTCTACTGGCAATGACGATCTCAAATTCGTCAAGGTCCGTATGCGTACCACAAAGGTTCCCCAGATTGGTGACAAGTTCGCGTCTCGTCACGGTCAAAAGGGTACCATTGGTATCACCTACCGACAGGAGGATATGCCTTTCACTCGCGAGGGTGTTGTCCCCGATCTGATTATCAACCCACACGCCATTCCCTCTCGTATGACTATTGCTCACTTGATCGAGTGTCAATTGAGTAAGGTCTCAGCTCTCCGTGGTTTCGAAGGTGATGCCACTCCATTCACCGATGTCACTGTCGACTCCATCTCGCGTCTACTGCGCGAGCACGGTTACCAATCTCGTGGTTTCGAAGTTATGTTCAACGGCCATACCGGTCGCAAGCTTGTTGCACAGGTCTTCCTGGGTCCAACCTACTACCAGCGTCTTCGTCACATGGTAGACGACAAGATTCACGCTCGTGCTCGTGGCCCTACCCAAATTCTCACCCGTCAACCCGTCGAAGGTCGTGCACGTGATGGTGGTCTGCGTTTCGGAGAGATGGAACGCGATTGCATGATTGCCCATGGTGCCAGTGCCTTCTTGAAGGAGCGTCTCTTCGATGTTTCCGATCCTTTCCGCGTTCACATTTGCGACGACTGCGGTCTGATGACCCCTATTGCGTAAGTTCTACATCCCTATCTCAGCTGCATCTCTGCATCTCTTCTTGGTATACCGACATCTTACTAACACATCAACAGAAAACTGAAGAAGGGTCTCTTCGAGTGCCGTCTCTGCAATAACAAACACCGCATCTCACAGGTCCACATCCCCTACGCCGCCAAGCTTCTGTTCCAAGAGCTGGCCTCGATGAACATTGCCGCTCGGATGTTTACCGACCGGTCGGGTGTATCGGTGCGATAAATCCTCTCGTCCTCATCCCTTTTCATTATTGCGGACAAATTAAACTCTCCCTTTTTTTATTGTATTTTAATGATTTCGAAAAATGCGCCCGCTGGGTTGTTGCGGCGTCTGGAGGTTGGCACATCGCATCATCACAATTTCTTCTTCATTTGGTCATACAGTCATACATAGTCAATGGATCATATTGCTTTTTCTTCGTTGCATATTTCAATAGAATGGCTTCAGACATTAGCTAGTCTTATTCAATAAGAACGCAACAGAATGGATACCTGAACTTCAGTTACTTTTCTCAAGAACCTAATCGACTGATTCTACTCTACTTATATTCTCGTCCTCGTTTTGATTTGATCTCTTCCAAGGTTCCTCCGTCGGCTTCCTCGCCCAAACCCTCCTTCTATACAACGTATCAATCAGTCACAACCCATCATTTCATCCTTTGAACCGAATAAAACATCAAACTTACACATGTTGATACATATGAACCTCCGAATCCCTAATCTCCCCCAAAACCCTCCCCAACAACGCTCTAACCTCAACATCCTCCCAAACAGGCCTCGCACACCTCGTCAACAAAAACAATACCCACCCCTCAACACCAGCAATCCACTGCTCCAAATGAAGTCTACCAGCTTCTTTCAAAATTGGATCTTTAGCCCAAGGCCCAATTGGCCATTTGTATCTTTTTTCGTGGATATCGACGAATCCGGCGTTTACAATTGATTCACGCATTGTGTAGATTGTGTCGAGTTTGTGGTTCCAGTTTGAGGAGGCGGAGAATACGGCGGATAGGAGTTGATTTATGCTAGAGTTTTTGGGGATGGTGTTGTCGTCGCTGTAGATTTGGGGATAGATTTCTAGTTGCTCGATCCAGCCGTTAGGGGTTATGTTGCTGTGAATCAGCGATTGAGTGTTAGCTTATACTCAGAACTTGTCCCGGGATGAAGACGAGTGAGAACGGTTGAAGGGCAAAGACTTACTCATAACACTTTTTGTATATACCTTCCCATTCCGATGGTGTCCATGCGGCTATCATTTGTCGTAGGTGAATTAAATCGAAGGGTTCGCGCCAGGTCCAATCTCTTTCGACGTCGTCTACTTCCATTGTGCAATTTGGTGGGAGCCATAATGCCGGTGGTGGGAATAGATCCACGCCACGGACGGTGGCTGATTTCAACTCAGTTAGCACATGAATGAGAGGGCTAAACCGATATGAATGCATAGAGTCAGGTCATTGTCAAAGGCCTGGCTTACCGTTGGGATATCTGTCGGCTACATCACTGGTTGAATTAGCGTTATCTCTTGAAGATATGATGAATTCCCCGGCTAGTGCTTACATTGCCCAGCTTCCTCGGCCTGTGCCTAGGTCTAGTATATGCTGCGAGATGTAAACAGTAAGTTACTAATTGGATGCTGGTGCAGGTCTTCGGAATTCACAGACCTTGGGATTTTTGATTGGTGCTTGGAAGAGGGGGTTAGGTGTTGCTGAATCGAGAACTAGACATAGTAGATGGCTGATATAATCAGTACATGATACAAAAGGGTATGTGCCGGGGCAATGTGTAATATACAACGTGCGACACACCCTGCTTCGAGGCTTGCGAACTGCTGTTCATCCGACGGTCCCCTGCTTGCTTCAGTTTGTGACATCAAAAACTCGAAATTGCCAATGATTACCAGTAGCCATCTTCCTTCATCGTTTGATATCTGCAATATTTCCATCAGCCTAACTGAGAAGATATCTACTAGATACCCCCCAGCTTACCGTCTTCCGTTCTCAATTTTCCCACGATAAATCGACGATGCGAGCGACGTGGTTTCTCTGCCATATGGTACATGTAAGAGTCGCACTGCACCAAGATCTGCCAGATTTGCAATTTCATATCCTTACGATTGAACGTCATCTGAAGGGTTCACCTGACCCTTTTTAGGGAAATCGGGATCCTAAGAAAATATGCAATGCATGAGCTTGCCAGATCGGGATATGTTGGAAATACAGACGAAAACTTGAGGTTCGAAGATTCGTTTCACTCACGACAACAATCTCAATACTTTTGTCAGACATAATGGTTATAATTCATTCAATGAGAACACAGTCAAAATTTCAATCCAAGTAAAGTGAACAATGGCAATGACCTAAATTGGTCGGACGATATTTGAACATTTCCCTCCAAGGAACTAAAACAAAAACGATCACTGATTTTCTAGTCCTCTGCATACGGGAACACGATGTTTTATAAATCCCGACAAATCCTTGATGTATGTACTTATGTCCGCATGAGAGAAGTTCCATTATGATCTCAGATTTGCATGCTACCTAGCATATCCGTGCCGATCTACTAGATCCATGCATCTAGCTCCGTAGGTGTACACTAGGCATTCAACCAACAAGTACTCCTTGTCGCCAAATTGAGAGTCTCAATTATGGGCCGTTGGTACGGAGTAACGACCCTCCCTTTCTTTCATATTGTCAAGGGTCGGCAATTTGCCCCACGCCGCAATTTTGACGGGATTTGTGCGCCGTTGGAGGATCCTGTGCCGGTGTGCCAATTATTACTGTGCTTTTTGCAGGGATTGATCCGTCTGGCGTGGGGCTTGTCCTGGGCGTGTTGGTGGCTTTCCTTTGCAGGTTGCAGCAGTACAGTGCTGTGCTGCATGACCGAATGGTCATAATACTATTAGTATTTATTATATTTTACATTGGAGAACCTCGGCTTGACAGCATAATGAGGGGCTAGGTTGCATTTTGCATTTTATTCCAATTTGCTCTCTTTTTTTCATGCTGATTGTCATATATCTCTCGGTTACTTGGCTAGATAATCGGAGGCTGGGCGGTTGGATCGTGCGGGGGACAGCCCACTTTTCCTAATCGATTGACCTGCCTAGTCGAGACCAGGCGAGCCCGGCGAAATTCTCCGAATTACGAGAGAATGGACTGTGCGCATTCGAGTCCAGATGACACGGAATAGATGTCACTTGCGACCAGCTCGACATGTTGTACTTGATACTCCGTACTTGCACCCTGCTGTCCCGCCGCGGGACGATCAATCAATATGAAAATCAGATTCACTCCAGATTTCAATAAATCCATGACAGAATGGACCCTCGAATATTCCACATGGAATGATCCGCACTTCTACCATGGTTTCAATCTGTCAAATAATAATTTTAAACATGCACTTGGGAGTGCCCTGTACCTGGTACATGGCCAGACTTCCTCCTGCAGGCCGTCCCGAGAAACAAGAATGTTGACAGCAGCTAGAAAGCCCGGAAAGTGTGAACAATAGGGATTCTAAAATGTGATTCGACAAGCCCCTCATCCGGAGTCTCACCGCGAGCGTCAACTCGCTGAAATCGATTGGATGTGACGAAGAGTCAACCCTGCAGCCAGCCCATCACTGCGCAACACAGTCAACAACCAATGAATCGCGAGAATTACCCGCCCACCTTTGATGGAGCCAACATTCTGCAGCGCTGATCTATCGGGTTCACTTAAAACAGGCCATAACCGCCCAGGCGGATTCCTTTTTCTTTCTCTTTCTTTCTTCAGCGAGCGTTTGTTTGTTAGAGCTGCCCATTTCGAGTGAACCCCGGCACTGGTTGTCAGGTTCTTTTCTTTCTATTATTCTTACTATTCTAATCATTCCCCCCCCATTTTCCTAAGCCACATTTTCCCAAACCAACAAAATCATTCTCTTTGTACACAGTTCGAGCTGCGCTCTCTGTGTCTTTGCCCCCCAATTATTCAGCCTCGTCGGTTTTTACACTCGAATTCTTTCAACTTTTACAGTCTGCGCCTCATCGTTGCCGGTCAACGTTAAGCCTTGCTGTGCCAGCTCTATCAACAAATCAATTTTAATCTAATCTCGCTCGGATATATCTTTTTTATATTCTTATTGTCGTGGACCGGTTCCCTTCAAAAACGAGCAATTCACAACAACTCGACTCTGGTAGTTTTGTTGTTTTTACTCTCTATCTACGACAACTTCATACTATACTTTATACCTTGCATATTTGCATATTTTGACAGTTACGTCTTCATAATGGCCGCCGTTCAACTCAAGTTTTCCCTGCGAACCTCGTCCAACGTCAAGACCGTCCACCTGGTCGGCTCTTGGGACAACTACTCTCGTCAACTTCCTCTCTCTGCTGAAGACAAGCCCGGTGCCTGGTTGGGCAAGTTCCGCTTCCAGACCTCCATGCTGCAACTCGGTGGTCGCTACTGGTACTACTATATCATGGACGGTTATCACGTCTCTCACGACCCTGCTGTCGAATACACCGTCGAGCCCACCACCGGCCGCAAGCTCAACATCCTCGATGTTCCCGGTGGCAAGCCCAGCCGTCGCAGTGATGCCCCTAAGTCTCACCGTGCCTCAACCAACGTCGCCACTGGTCGTGCTCTCTCGCCCTCCAGAATCCAGCACCCAAAGCCCTCCAAGCCTTATGCTTCCCGTCAGCTTCGCGAGGCCGAGTATGCTCCCACCGTCGATGACCTCACCCGTCGCTTCGCTGGCTCCCGCCTGTCCGATGAGTACTCTTACTCCAACAGCCCACCCAGCTCCGCTGGTTCCTCGCTGTCGTCCCGTTCCTCGGGCTCAACCTCGCCATCTTCTCTGTCCTCCATGAGCGATCCCCCCGTGCAGTGCCGCTGTGAGCGCTACGGCATCACTCGCAAGGGTGACCGCGTCAAGCTGGACTGCGGTGGTAGCCGCTGCGGCTACATCTCCGAGTCCTCCGAGGCCAGCTGCTCCGAATCCGAAGATAGCGATGAGGAATACCGCCGTGCCCGCCGTGGTGTTCGTCGCCAGGGTATCGTCGTCCGCCGCTAGGTGCTTACAGTTGATCATTGTTCATCTTTGAACAGTGAGCATCTGATTTGCCAATAAAATACTTGGATCTTGGCCGCAGGAACTCCGGTCATCGTTCTTTGCTTTGCTTGATGATTTCTACGAGATAAAGACACCATGTTACAAAATCACAAAAAAAGAAAAAACAAGAAACCCTTCGCCGCGGGTGAACAGGCTTCACTTCGCGAGTGGATGGGTTATACTAGTTAATATACCTTCACGGAGGAGAGCAGAGGATGAAAGACATCGATGAACCAATCATATCCGATGCGCCAGACAACATACCGCTGACCCTTTACTTCTGTAAGGGAGTCAGACCCGGTAACCTTACCTTACCATCATGACAAGCTTATCTTGCCATTCTTGCAATGCAAGCCATAAGGACAAATCTGCTCTATGTCCTGCATTTAGCCATTGAATATAAATCATATTTGGGCTGGGATATAGCCTCGTGGATACATTTCTGAAGAGCGTCTGGATGTCATGGGTTATTCTTCGTCCAGGCTTTATGTCTAGTTCAGATGCTATGAATAATGAGAAATGACTCAGATCTCTTGATTTTGTGCAATCGTAGTGAATGAATTGTAGAAGGAGGTATCAATTAGTAGACATAGGCCAGTAGTGTGGCTTGAACCCGGTTCTAAAGGCGTTTATCAAACCAGCTGAAATGGAAGAAAGAAATTAAGGAATGAAATCTATTGATGCTTTCGATTCTCTGAAAGAGATGTCAGGTAATGCAAGTGCAATTAGAAAGATCCAACCACTTCACAATCCCTCAACCGGCCCTCTCCCAATAACCCCTTCCAAGAAATCAAATCCCTCCCTTTGCAACCACCAAGTCTTCGATCCAACCTCCATCATAGCCGCGAAGGTATGTTCCTCGTCCGGGACTTCCGTCATTCCACACTTAACGCCCACTTCTTTCAACGTCACCAAAAAATCTCTACTCAAATCAATCGGAACCATCGTATCCGCCTGTCCATGCACAATATAAGTCGGCGGAAAAGATTTCCCCACATTCCTCGCCGGATCAACTAGATCATAAGCTGAATCTGTCGTTTTTCCTTGTGGATAAATAGCATCGAGAACAGTTCCACTTGCGATTTGCGTGAAAGCAAATGCATCGCGTGGTTTTGAGAAATCTGGGCCCTTGGAGACGCCGGATTCGGTCTGGCCTTCTAGGGATACTGATGAGTCTGTCGGAATGGGAATTTCGCTATAGATCTTTTGGAGGAAGGTCGGAGAGAGATCTTTGGGGAGTTTGGACGCGACATGTGGAAGGGGTTTACTCCAAAGGGGGGAGGAAAAGTTCACTGCGCCGTAGAGGGAAAGGATTGCTTTTGCTGGTTTTGGTACATTGTAGCCCTGTGATCATCAAATTAGTAAGGACCCATGACCCGACTTTGAGAAATAGAAGTGTGCGGTGCGGTCGATGTCTAGTAAAATAATACATACCAAACTAAGAGCCAAATGACCACCGGACGAAGTCCCAAATGCAGCAACATTCTCTAAATCAGCCCGGTACGGCCCATGGCTTTCCAAGAACGCGTCAAGCTGACCATCATATATCCAAGAAAGGAGATCTCGAATATCTTGCATCGGTCCTTCTAATAAATTGACACCGGGACAAAGTCGATGATTCGGAACAAGCACGATCCAGCCGCGGTCGAGACAATCGTTGACCTGGGGGATTGAAACCATCCGTGAATGACCGAGCATGAAAGCACCTCCATGGATATCAATTACTTTTCAACTTGCTGTGTTAGAACTTCTTGAATTGATTTCGTTCGCAATGGCATTGAATCAATGTGGACCCACCGACAGGATATTTTTGGGCCGAGGAGGCGTTCGATGGGGGTAAGTAGATGTCGGTTGAGATTTTGCTGCCGTTTACCTGTTTGTAGAGGACGGTGAGGGGATTATCGGTTGACATTGTGTTATATTGCTAGGCGTGAGGACATGATTCTTGCGACGTGGAGGCGAGGGGCAGTTTTATAGCAGTCGATTGCCCCGGACTGGGGAACTCGGGAATTCCGGGCGGGGCAGTCGGATCGATGGGAGGCGTTGAAGGAAAAGCCGGAGGATGTCAAGCTAGAACATAGACACTTCATGATATGCTCAAGTGAGGCATGGGTTGTAGGTGATAGTGTGGACATCTCACAAAAAAGGAATATGTACTTGGAAGATTCAATCGAAATGATATCGTGAAGGCATTATCGGTAACATCTCCGAACTCCCAATTGGGCCCTTTGCAGTAACCATTGTCAACCTCGCTAGCAGTTAATTCGCGCAATGAATTTCACAACGAATCAGAATTAATAGCGAGCCATCCAACGCGATTTGTCCTATTGGTGCTGCAAAAATAAAAAAGAATGTAAGCGGATCTAAGTGGCTGAGACTCGGCATCCAACGGCGTCCTCTGATGCGTGGCCTAAGGCGAGGTCACTAGCAGATACAAGCATTTTACCAAACGCCACATTAATGATCTACTTATGAATTCCGAGAATTTTCTTTTCTTATTCGTCATACTTATGATTCAGAATAGTGGAAGTCCTCATTCTAGGACACTGCGCAAGGCACACTAGTCGCGAATTTCACCCGCTATACAAATTATGTGCCACGAAGATAATATCAAAGAGTGGATAGAGTTTTAATGCTAAATAACGAATAACGAAGGAATACACTCGCTCGCCCATGCAGTATGCAGTGCTACAGAACCAGCGCAGCAAAATTCAAACAGAACAGAACAGAATAACCCCGGCCAGTCCACGTAGCCCACTAACCAGAGTAGAGCCACATGACTGACCAGAAAGTCGAAAACTGTTCCAAAAAGCAAAATCAAGAACAGAACGATGTAAGAAACGAAAGAAAAAAGAAAAAAGAAAATGTACTTTACAAGCCGCCTCGCGGATCCATGAATGCAAAAGCATATGCAAATGCGCATTGAAATGATTTTCCTCGCCCATCGTACAGCGTACAGCAGTCACAATCTGTGATGATCTGATACCTAAGATATGTAGGAAATGCATTTCGCCCGGAAATACAAGTCGATTCATCACATCGTCTCATCTGACTGAATAGGGGAAAGTAGCCGGTACTCATCCCCTATTCCCACCATTTCTTTACCCCTTGATTTCACTCGCCTGGAGTGTATGAATCAATCAAAATCAAATCAAGAGCAAGAGTAAGAGCCAGAATCATCCTGTTAGAATGCGTGATCGCGTAAATTAAACATTGTCGCACATTGCCTCATGCTCATCGTCTATTCCATATCTCATCAAAGCGAGCAAAATAGCCCAAATTCATCGATGACCCTCCTCAACGTAGGTCATATCATAGTGTATCGGTATCGCATGTAGAAACGCAGTGATGGTGGCATACCAGTCTAACCAGTAGACTGATCCCATGCCCCAATACTTACTTACGTTGCTACGCTCTACCTTCCCGATCCCTTCGAACTTGAGTATCCGGAATCCGGCCAGCGACTAGTACTCGGTGAAGCGGGAGAGGCGTGAGCAGAGTGTCGTGCACAGGCATAACCGACGAGGACGGTTTTCTCTTGGATGGAGTGGCCTCGTTGGCCGTAGGCAGAGCAAGGGTCAATTGAGTGTTGGAAGTAGACGCATTTGCATACAGAGTAGCGCTCAACGACTTTGTAGCACATTTTGAGTGGTTTGAGTGAAGTGAGGGTAATTGGGTGTAAGTGCAAGTGGAAGTGAGACTCGAAGTCGAGGTCTAGGTCGAGGACAAGTGAAAGTGAAAGCGAAAGCGAATGCAGCGAGTTCCAGCCCGAAGTCACAAAGAAAGTCGTCAAGAGAGGGAGTCAACGCTCGCACTGACAAGACGAGAAGAGAAAAGAATAGAAGAATCCCAGATGAGACGGATGTTAAATGTTAAAGGAAAAAGTAGAAGTAGAAGTAGAAGTAGAAGGAAAGACTAGACTGGACCACCTGAAAAAAGTTAACAAAGACCTCAACTTGAATCTACCAAGCCAGTTATATACACTACCACCTACTAGGTCGAACCCGACCCATCGGGCCATCACTGCTCACTGAGCACCTCTGACTCCTCGCAGATCATCCTTGGCTACTGTACTAGGTAACCAAGTGGAACCACGCCCTGGCCCGTGAAGCAGGTCAGTCCAAAACAAACCGAAGCAAAGCAAGTATGCAAGGCCATCCAACGGCCAGCCCTATGGCCGCCCCAGGCAGCGAGAGCGAGACAAAGACAAAGAGGAGAGGGGCACCGGAAAAGACCGACGCACGCGCCAATCGGTGGATACGAACAGCTGAAGATGTCGGAGAGCTTAGCTTGGTATCGCTTGCGTAGCCAGTTAGCGTAGAGGATTCTTGCCCTGTGCTCCGTTGTAGCGTGCTCCATACCCCGGTTGGCGATCCACTTGGTCTGGTCGGTAGCTACTATTAATAAGAGTGGTGATTGAAGGAAGACTACGGAAGTACGGAGTACTAAAACAGTAGTTTTAGTAGTTGGTGAACATCTTTCTAAATGGAGTTATCAAGATGTCGTACTAATGTGAGAATGGTTTACAGCATTACTGAGTGAATGCTGCGTACTGCGTAAGTACTCTATTGAGTCACCAAGACCAGCTTGCGACTGCAATATTAGAACTTATTTTAGCCAAGCTGCGCTTAGCAGAATAAATGATGATAATAAGAATAATACCGAATAAATCATATACAAAAAAGGCAGTATATCCAAAATTACACCCAATCCAATCCAATCAAACCTATACTGTAGCGATGCGTCATCCACAAGAAAGTCATCCTCACCAGCCCCGACCCACCACCACACCACCAGCTCCCTCGCCACACTTCGATAACATAATCCTTATCACTCAGGTAGTTGGTAGTTACTACTAAATTAGTATTGAAACGAATCAAAAGTAGAAACCCATAACAAAGAAGAGGCGGCTATCCCGTAAAGAACGGTGAAGCCACCATAAAACGATACGCGATCAGACATTCATTTGCAGGGCGAGTCGGTGAGAGCAGCGAGGCTGAAAGCAGAGTGGGCTTTTACCAAGAACTAATCTGAATCAGGAAGTAAATGTGGCTCTGCTCTGCCTTGTCGTGGTGTCCACCTTTTTGCTTTTGCTTTTTGCCCTGCTTTGCTTGTCCCGGTGGAGTACGCTAGGGTTTGATACGCATCTCCGACTGGTTGAGATATCATCCTAGACTGCTTTAGGATGTTTCTGCCTGGGAAGCCGGGCACAGGTGGGGGCTGCGCCTCACATTCATTCATTCAAGCAGAGCAAGTCTGTACCTAAGGTAGTGAGGGGTACTGTACTGTAGGTACTTTGTTGGTCTAGTCTAGTTGGTCAGTTGCGTTGCGGCTGATGCAGAGTGATGCAGCCAGCTTTGTAGTACACCGTCAAAGTGTGAGGGATTGTAGTGTGTTTGGGTTTATTTTGCGGGGGAAGAGTCGGTGACTGCAGGGTTGTTTATCAGTAGGATTCATACATTGAGCTGAGTGTACTACATTCATTCATGCAGAGGTGATCTATACAGCACCACTCCACACTTTACAGAATACATTCCACATATTCACTAAATTGACGCCATACTTTTCTCACGCCGAACGGTGTGGCTGGAGCAGACTAATTAATCAATGTCTAGATTTAGAATGTCTATTCTACCACTACTCTGTACCTATGAGGTTGTAGACGGACTACTCCGACTATACCGAGGAATCTTACTGAATTACTACAAGCCCCAATCTTCAATCCTACTCTACACTTCTCAATCAAATACTATCTATTAACGCTTCGTTAAAATAGCCAAAAGCAAAAGCAAAAGATAGACCAAACCAACCAATAATCCAAACTACTTACTCACCACTCCACCCACTCACTCCACTCCACTCCTCTCCCATCCAAGCTTCAAACCCGTACTAAACGTTAACACATCAGGCATCCATATTCAGCTGCTGACGATCAAAATCCCATCCAACTGACAACCTTGGAATGACTAGACTAGACCAATCTAGGTCCCCGAACCTGTGGCTAGTGCTTTCATTTCTTCTAACTAGTCCATGAATAAGCAATTCTCTCTGACCACGTTTCTCACTAAATTAAATAAAACGTCCTAGCTTAGGCAGCTAGTCCGGCATAGTTCATAGGGCTGAGACATTTCAGTACCGGTTTGCAGTGGTTCAGCTGGGGTTGACGGGGACTACTGCGGGTTGTGCATTGATTTGTTTCATGATGGATTGTGGATTCCTCGTTACTGATAGTATGATGTTTCAAGAATTGGATTTGAATGATGACAGCTGGATTAGCTACCTAATGATGTATTGTTTCCTTGTTTTGATTTGGAGATGACTTCACCAACTTGAAGTTGAAGCAATGTAATATTTCGTAGAGCGCGTTTGCCAGGGATTATTCTGGCTGGTTTGTAGAGTCACTCTAGATGTTGCTGCCTATTGACTCACTCACGATCTGCATGTTGCTCGCAGGAACTTGTTTGTTCAATCAGCTTTGATCTGCTGATTTGACTAGGTAGTCAAGGCTGGCAATGACACTCAATGACACTACATTCTTGTAGAATTTCTCAGATACAATGGATCTTATTATGATTCAACTAGAAGTCTACTTTACTTAGACCACACCACACCACATCCATGCAATCAATCCCGCTAACAAAAAAGAAATAATCACAAAACGCCTAACCCAGTCTTTTCAGGTACACTCAAAGAATAAATGAAGAAAAATGGTCTCTGTATCTGAATCTGACAACTGGGTAGCAGACATCCCATCCCATCCGGGGGGCGGGGAAAGGTAGATGTACTATCCAGTGACAGAATGGTGAAAACATCACTTGTATGGGATACAAACACCATTCAAGCCCATACATAGGGTTCGTTGGTATTGACTTGAGTAGTTAAACATGACCCAAAGATCCAAAACAAAGACCCTTCGCCAATCCAACCCTCAACAATCTCAAAACATCCTCACCAGTCGTCGACTCCGAAAGTCCAACTCTCCAATCCCATCCGCGCTCTGTCTCTTCTGCCTCTGTCGATTTTAGACCAGAACCAGTGGACAGATCAGATGAACCCATAAGAGAGAATGTCGATGCGGAGAGAGATGCTACGGATTTTCTGAGAACGTCGTGCGGGGAGGGATGGACGGTGCCATTGGGTGAGGTTGAGGATGAGAGGAGAGTCGATCGGAAACATTCTTCGCATTGGGCGAAGACGCGGGGAGTGACGGTTTCTAGATCTTCGATTGCGGATAGGATGGTGAATTGTTCTTGGATGGATAGGATTGGGGATTTTTCTGGTAGTATTTTGGTTAGAATTTTGATGTTCGTTATAGCCAGGGTAGCATGTCGCGGGTTCAACTCACGATTGACGAAAACTAGCGCCTCACCCAGCAGTGCGAGGAGTCCATCAACTTGCACGGCAGAGTCTCGACTCGGGTCATACAATCCGCCGTAAATATTATCAGCAGCACTGCTGATAACAGCGGTCAGGGCTTGAGCCGCAGCACGACGTCTAGCGAGAGGCTTGAAGCGTGGAAGTTGACCCTCGCTTAGGGATAAGGTCTCGTCACGAATTTCGTAGAAGCGGCGTAGTGTGGCATAGCCACTTAGGTAAAATTGGAGAATGCGGGCGGCCTCTTCGTCGACGGAGGCTATGGATGAAAGGCACGCCTTGGGTTCCTTGATCATGGAACGTAGTTCCGGGTCTAGGTCTTTTGTTGCTGGATAGGCGCGCGATTGGACCAGGCTGTATGAGATCAGCAGGTCAACGACGGATTTGACCTTTCGTCTGTTCTGAGCGCGAGCGTAGCACAGAAGTGCGAGGCCGAACTCTTCCGATTTTTCGGTTGTCAGGTCGCCGTATCGCTGGGGTTTCAGTTAGTCTCAGTTTCGGCTTATGTGGATACTGATGCATCCTGGGAGTGGAGTGGCTTGGACATACCTCTGAGACCTTGCGGCCTTGATCTTCTAATCCTAGGTCGGAGCAAAGCACCACCAATTTATCAAGCTGAGAAGTATTCTCGAGTGGTAGCTTGTCGACGATTTCCGACACAGCCTTCTTCATGGTCTCCGTGTTCTGAACCCGGCTCAGCACTTCTAGTGCCATTTCCCAGCCTTCGCGGGCTCCAGTTTCGTTCTCAACGGATCCACGATCGTACAAACCAAATGCATAGCTCTTGAGAATGTCATCTTTGTCGAGCCCACGAGACGGCGGACCAGCCTGGCCATAGGAAAGCACCATCAAGTCGTTCTCAGTGAGGCCAGGCATCTTCTGAGATCCGCCTTCGAGCCAGTCACCGAGACTTGCAACCTCAGTAACAGCCGCGGCCACGCATTGCGACCACGATTGAAGCAGCTCAAGCACGCCATTGACATTCCCTTCAAAGACAGAAGCCAATCCCACTTCGAGACCATTCATGGTGTTCACACGGAAAACAGCATCAGAAGGATCACTAGTCGCATTTCCAAATGCCAGATCTAAACGGTCAAGGTACGCATCCCGCATGTTGCGGTCCACAGCGCGTAATTGAGCTCGAGAGCGCGATCGTTGGAAGTCCATGCTGTTGCTGCTAGCACCAAAGTCGATACCACCCGCAGACTCATCATCCTCGCCATCCCACCAAACGGTCAGACCAATGGTGGCCTCTACCCAATCCTGTGAATGCTTCTTGATGGTGGCAGTATCACCAAGAATGATCCTGTACAATGATCGCAGATTCTGGTAAATCGTCCAAGGCACCCGACTCTCCGCCATGCGCGCTGACTGGGCAAAGCTCACGGGCTTTTGTCCAAAGTTGGCCATTCCACCAAAGTTGACAGCCTGGAATCCGTTACCCTGCGACGTGGCAGCATCCTCGCGATCCTCGCCCTCAGCAAATTCTTCTAAATCTTCGACGGCGGATAAAACGCGCTTGCGGTAATGAGTCCAGTCCGAACCAGTGATATCCCAATCATCATCTTGGAAACCGGGGCAGGAGTCGAGGATTTGAAGGGCCTTGTTCACGCAACGTTGAATGTTTTGCAGTTGAACTCCGCGGTAACCTGGTTGAGGGAGTCCATCTTCCAATGCTGATCGCGCATAGTTGAAATCAGCAGATCGTAGCACCTCAGCTGCCTCGGCGAGTCGACCACGGAGAACTGCGACATTGACAATGTCCCAGAAGTTGGAGGATGAAGCGGGGTTGGGTTCGACGTAACGTAGAGCTTGCAGGTCGTTATTCTGCGAGGCGTGGTTACCATTCAACCAGTCGAGTAGGATCTGAGGAACCGGTGTAGCGACACTAGCACGCTGGAGTGCCTTAACCATGCTGTTGGCGGCATGTGCGGATGGATTGGATGCCGAGGCGATCGGTGCAGATGCGCGAGATGGGTGGTGAATTTGAAGGAGGAGAGAAGCAAGGAAGCTAGCCTTAACAAGGTTTGGGGCTTGTTCGCCAGGACCGATGCTGGATCCCGCGCCGTAGGGACGTTTGATGCCGCTGCGGTCTGCGCAGGTATCCCAGGTGTTGACCAAGCGATTGGCGACGTAGGCCAAAGTTGCATCCATGTCAATGTGTCGGTACTCGGCGTCCCGGAGTTCATCGTACAGTCTGCCCAGTGAGTCCTCCGTATTGATAATCATGTCGGCAGGTTCGTCGACCGCAGCGAGGCGAGATCGAGAAGCCAGGTTGTGCAGGATGGATGGCATTGCTGAAGCCTTTTTCGGAGAAAGTTTTGTTTTGCGTACGGGGGACTTCGCCGTTGTCGCCCATCGCTCGTCAATCTTGGGACGCTTCGCATCGGCAGGGTTTGTGTAAATGGGTTTGCGCGGTTCAGTGGCAGTGGTAGGTTGTGGCGGCAGAGGATTACCGTAGTTGGAGTCAAGGAAGCTTAGTCGGTCTGATGGGTGTTGAATGCTCATATCCATATCACCTTCTGCATCTTCCTCCTCGTATTCCTCGTACTCTTCTTCCATCTGTTCCTCCTCGGAGCCGGGTTCTTCCTTGTACTGTTCGTGTCCATTATTGAAGTCGCTCATATGGGAAGATCCGAAGCCGTTTGACATGCCAAAGTTATTTATCGCGCCAGGTCGACCGAATCCACCACCATTCGTCGCAGCACTGAAACGAGTTTGTTTGGTTCCGCCGAATGATGGGGTCTTTGCTTTGGGCATGCCAAAGTCCGAGCCGAAGGAAGAGCCGAAAATGCTGTCGTTCTTCTTGAAACCACCAGATTTCGTAAACAGTGAGTTTGTTGAGGTCGCGAAGTCATTCTGCTTGGAATGCGATTCGAGTTGGGAGGTATTGAAGATGGTCGAGGTCGGATTGCCTTGAGGAGTGAAGGAGTTGGCATCGGATGGCGGTAGGCCAGCCGGGGTTGTTGAGACATGACTGAAAAAGCTATGTGACTGTGTCTTATCCGGCGTCGATGGCGGACTCGAGTCATAAGGGACTTGGAAAGTCATCTTGAAAATGGCAAACGAGGATCAACGGGACGGAGCAACTCTTGGGCCGCAACGCTGCAGGCGCAGCAATGCGAGGAGAAATGGTGATTGGGAGATGGTCAAAGGAAAGGGCGAGCGAAATAACTCTGTAATGGGTATCGCCGGTAGAAAGGACCGCGACAACAATTTGTTGTTGGGAGACAGAATTGCCAGATCACGCAGAGTCCATCGCTGGAGCTTCGAGTTGCTTCAATGTTTGCCCGTCATTTTACGCGCCGGATCACGTGGGGTCACGTGGGGCCAGTGCATATACAAAATAAACAACACTTAGCCTACAAAACTGCTTCTTGTGATTTAAATTTATTATTGCAAGTGGATCGTTAGTCTCATCATAATTCTTACTAAGAATTAGTAATTTAATATAGATTTCTGGTTTGTGCACAGTATGGTGTTTGTTGATGTTTATTGCTATTGTATACATATGCAGAGTGATTAATCCATTGACACCGCACGTAATTTTTTCTAAAGTCACTTTATTTGGAAAGCAATCTCTTTTCACAACAAATAAAACTACTATGTAATTATACTCCTTCTGCTATAGCTTCTTATATTAAGTTTACACTAATAAACTAACATTATCTTATACTATATGTAGTAGTACCTACATATTGATTGTATAGATAGACATAACAAATTGTTAGTTGAACTTTATTAATACAGCTATCTGTAGATTAATGTAATCTACAGATATAGAAGAATGTGCTGTCATAAATAAAAAATCAAATAATAAAATAATAAAATAACAAATTCCCTAGGTAGTGCAGTCAAGCTGTTAGCTGGCCAGGGTGCATACATCATTGTATTAGCGGAATAGTAGTCCTTAGGATTTCCTAGAAGGGGAGGATTGTAACTAGTAGTTACCGGAAGTTATCAGTTACAAGTTTCTCTATCTTCTTTTTCAGTCTAGCTCTGAATGTAGACAATCTTTACCTACAACCAACAGAACATAGTACCTAGTCCCTGGGGCATTGAAGTGGTAGGGCAATTCTACGAATAGTTTGCAAATTAACTGAGATTTCTACTGGGGAACTATTTTTTGGTTTCGGTTGACGAAGAAATAATTAAAAAGCTCTGAGCGCTGATACTTCCTCCGATGTCTGTTTTATTTTTTATTTGTATTTTTGTTGTGGAAGACGGGTTGTTCCTCTGCGTGATTACTGCAACTCACTTTGAGGGCAGCAGTAATTGACTATCCAGCATGCTTAGTAGTATGTAGTTATAGTCCATTACATAGTGACTACAATTATTGATCGAACTATCATTTTAAGCTCAGACTTCTTTTAGCACAGCCTGCCAAAGGTTAATTCATTATAGTACGGAGTATCATTTCGGCAATCCGAACTCCCAATCTTACCCTAAGTGTAGTCTATCCTCCGCTATTTTCCCCAGCGGCGCATTACTACCGAACAGGTTTAGCGCGAATAGCTGAATCGAGTTACGCTGGGCGTCAATCTTGGCAGATGTGCAATCGAAATTACTCCTTTTAGATACGACAGGTTTCGATGAGAGGTGAGATGCGATCATCTTTCGTGGGGGCGGCCCGGTGATTGGCTTAGATTTGATGAACATGGCTCAGCCTTGATGGCTTTGCTGTTGAATATTCTTAGCAACGGGTGAAGAATTCTGCATTCTGGGGGATTGGGAGTAAAGAGTATGGAGGAGAAAGTCTGGGTATATAAGTGATGATCTCGCTGGTTCGGTTTGAGGAATTATAAGCTCATTGCAGAGTACCAATCTAAACATTATTCACGCTACCTGGAACCTTGAAACTTCAACCCATACATACCTAGCTTCGATACCTCATCTTACAACACCTACACCATGCACTTCTCTCAAAACAAAATGGCCTTACCGCCCCGGTACAACATCTCCACAAGTTTCTGGAAACATCACTACGAAATAACCGGCACTCACACAATCTTCGTCGAAAACTCCCAAATGACACCCGGCAAACCAGATCTAACCTTCCACACCGGCTCAAAAAATGGCCCCACAATCGCTCTCTCAAAATACAAACATTTCTCCTCAGACATCGAAATCGGACTCTGCAAACCACACTCCCTGGGAGGGGGCTCCAGCTCCACTTCCGGAATGCACTGGGATACTCTCCACCGCGATGGCTGGACATCCTCTCGATACCGATTCACCACCGAAATTAACGGGCGCCCCGAAACCTTCACTTGGCACTCGACCCACAAGATGTCGCTGACCCGAGGTGGTAGTTTGGAATTAGTACATGATAGGAGTGGGAGTGTTGTTGCAGTCTTTGCTAGTCATTGCGGATTGAAGGGTTCGGATCATGTTTTGACTATCAATGTGCATCAGGGTGAACAGTTTCAATTACTGGTTTTGATGACTTGTGTTACTCTTGCGGAGAAGACGAGGAGACGGAATGAGGCTGCTGCTGCGGGGGCGGCTAGTAGTGCCAGTTCTAGTGCCGCTGCTGCTGCTGCTTAGGGAAATTGTTCATCTTCAACTGGAGTGGATATCCAGGTATGGATCTTTGTCGGAATTCGGAAGTCGGAAGACGGAGTATACTTCTTGTTATAGTTTGTTTTATGGAGTCAGAGAGTGAGACTGAGGGTTAGGGAGTCGGGAGTCAGGCCACATGGGAATGGGAATGGGAATAGGGTTGCATGCATTTAGCGTTTGTTTCAGGCACCGATGATAGATCTCGTATAGTTAGTCATTTCAGTTTCATCTTTTATTCACTTTATTCTATTTTACTTTATTCTATCCTATTTTATTTTACTTTATTCTATTATCTACTCTATTCTTTAATGTCTTTCTGGTATATTTCTGCCTGTTTCAGAATCAAAACCGGATCTCGGAGCCCGCGGGATCCACGGGCCGACCTCGGGCCACGCGGAATGTTTAATGTTAATGTTAATCGATGGAGGAATGTCTGAGACTAGCTGTATTCTACATTTATGCTTATATCTTAAGCGATATTACTAGGTAGTCTAATGTACTTGGTACTAGCTTTGCGTAAACTGGAATACACAATAGCCTCCAGTCCCCACTTATCTAGGTACTTGCGTGATCCCACTAGTAGATGAGCCATGGCACAAACCCTAAGCTAAAACTAGTCCAAGTCAGTATGGACTAACTTGTAGTGGTAGTAAATTGACCCCAAGTGAGGCAGTGCTGAGCTGCAGGAAGGGTACAGAGT
This sequence comes from Penicillium sumatraense, assembly GCA_020086695.1. Taxonomy (NCBI): domain Eukaryota; kingdom Fungi; phylum Ascomycota; class Eurotiomycetes; order Eurotiales; family Aspergillaceae; genus Penicillium; species Penicillium sumatraense. The sequence continues at coordinate 102,796 of JAGIKU010001115.1, read as the reverse complement.
ACTAGTCAGACTCAAAATCTCCTCGGCACAAGATGACCATTTCAATTCCATTCAGACCCCACCTATCATAAGCGAAAGACATGTTTCAGATGGACAAGCCTTTTCTTTTGTTTGATCGACAGGGTTCATTCCTTAGTCAGCTTGTCCAAAAGAACCACAGCTTTTCTCTTCTTTTTCCCTCTGAATCCTGTTGCCTGCAGTCGGAATCCCTTTCATTTTTCATTTTTTTTTATCAATTTTTTTTCTCAATTTTATTTTATTACTTTTCTTTTCAAATTAACTTCGTGGAGTGCTTTGGTACTGCAGCCTTTGCCTTGGCTCACCATTTCCAGCCATTCCAGCCCAGCCTTGTTCTACTTACTACTGCTACTGCGTATAGGTATTACTATACCTCTAGTATCCCCATTCCGTGCCCTACTTCGTATACTTCTCTTTTTCCTCCCCCACCCCCAATTTCTTCCCCCCTCCCCCCTCCTCCCTAGATATGGCTCCCTGACGATGGCTCTGAGACGACCGCATCGCAAATCTCGCCATGGCTGCCTGGAATGTAAGCGACGGCGAGTAAAGGTAATGACTTACAATCACTTTTTACTGCACTGCTCTGCTCTGCGCAGTAAATCTTGGCATATTGCTCTTGGCTAACAAAATGCAGTGCGACGAGGCTCGGCCAGTTTGCACTAACTGTGCCAAACGCCATGCCGAGTGCGAATACGGCTCATCCAGCTCTCTCCTCTGGGCAAACGAGGAGCGACCCCGAGGTGGTCCCGAACAAGATGTTCTTGGCCCCTTCAGCGGCAGTACTAGTGGCATAGGCTCAGCCTCTGTATCAACAGGAAGCCCAGCTGCAACCGCTGACACCTTGGGCCTACTAGGCCGACTAGGTGATTCCAGTTCAACTGTACCAGCTCTCAACTTACACGATCTCGAACTGATGATGCAATGGTGTAACACGACCTTTCATACATTGTCACGCAGCGAGCGCACCGATGATGTCTGGCGTAATGGTGTCCCAGAAGAAGGTCTCTCACACCCATTCTTAATGCACGGCATTCTAGCTGTATCAGCACTCCATCTCGCCCGTACAGATAGCGAGCCATCCCAACGCTCAGCATACCTAACTCGAGCCGTCGCTCATCAAAATCAGGCATTGGCCTTATTTCGCGAAATCCTAGGCGATATCAATGAATCGAATGCGAAAGCAATGTTTGCTTTCGCTAGTATCGTTGTCGTTTATACGTTCGGATTCCCGCCTCCACCAGATATTCAAGACCCCTGGACTTCAATAGATGATTTATACCAAGTCCTAGTCCTAACACGAGGAATTCAACAAGTCATCCGTTCCCCATCAGATTATCTCAGTCAAAGTTCCTTCGCACCAATTCTTCAAGTCGAACCGATAACCGCTCCACTCCCCGACGACGCAGCCTCAACAATAAACCACCTCTACGAAGCGAACGAAGTCTGCGGGTCCCGCAACGAATGTCACGAAACTGAAATCTACACCGCGACCATCGACAATTTGGCCGAGATGTTGAGTTGGGTTTATGGTGGTATGACTGCTAGCGTTATTGCGGGGAGATGGGCAATTCGATTACCGTCGCGATTTATGGAATTGTTGCGTGAGCGTGAACCGATGGCTCTCGTCATGCTTGCGCATTATGGCGTGCTTTTACATGCGCTAAGACATCGTTGGTGTTTTGGCGAGTGGTGTGTAAGAGTTGGGAGGGCTGTGTGGGCCATTTTGGATGATCAGTGGAGACCACTTGTTGATTGGGCTATGCGTGCGATTTTTGGTATCAATTATGTTGAGCAGATGGCTGCTTGAGGATATCAAGGGAGGGAGGTGAACACTGCATTTCGTGTTCGATGTTCAATTTTCGACGATTGCTACTGGGATATGAGAGGAAATCAGTTTACTGGTCAAGTGTAGCATATTAACATTTGCACTTACTAAATGCACATTTGCATTGCTGAACCAAAGAATAGCATCCAGGGGAATGTCTATGGATCTACCCAGCTGGTCATGGGTCTCCCAAAGCTATTCAACTCCAACAAACAACCAACCTCGCCATTCCGTTAAAAAAATCTACCTACACCAAAGGTTCCCCATCAACGCCATACCCCCAATTCATCCCCATCCTCTCCCTCTTCAAAAGAAGATTGATCTCACTCGGATGCACCACAACAAAAATAACCATCATAACCCACATCAAAAGACCATCAAAGCAATAAATAAAAACCTCATTACTCATGAGAAATCCATCCGTCCCTTGAACATACTCAACAACTCGAACAACGGATCTTACAAGAATTAACACGCTGGACGTGTGAAGTGCGAACATGTGTCTGCGCCAGGGGAGATGGTCGAATGATGAGGATGATCCGTATCGGCCTTCTGATGAGACGAGTCGACGCTGGAATACGACTGCGCTTATGAGGAAGAAGCCGAAGAATATTATTTGGACGAAGAGACCGCCGATGATCACGTTGTTTCCTGTACTGGCCGAGTCGCTGGATCCGCCACTTGCTGCTGTGACCATGAGACCGGCTCCTGTGTTGAGATAAAAGTGTCAGTCAACATTCTCGACGAGCAGAAGACGAAAGGAGATGCCGTATCCCACGTCGAACCCTCACTACAAAACCGCATCGCAAAACGATCCAGCCAATTCCAATCCGAATCCCCACATCAAATCAAAAACAACAAAACGGGGTATTTGAAAAAGGGTTGGATCAAACTCACCAGAAGCCTGCATCAAAAAACTCAAAACATCACCCGCAACAAAAATCTTCGTCAACCAATTTACCCTAACAATCGAAAACCTTTCACCCCTAACCAACGAAATGACTCTACCGAGCTCCATATAAATACTCGCTGCGAATAAAGCGGGCGCGATGAGGAGGAGGGTACTTTGAATGATATATGGACCTTTTGTCCAATTTGGGGATTGGTTTGCTGACATTGCGCGACCTACATATCCGACCGTTTCGACTGAGTTTTTGCGTTAGTATTGGCATTGTGATTGAAAAAGGAGGGCCAGGAGAGACGTACAGAATCCGCCTATGACTAGCGGAATGAAAAACCATGTTCTCGTATTGAACATTCGCCATGTGTGGATGGAACTCGTTATGCCGAAAAGGATGATGAATATTGCGGCTGCGCCCATTGATGGGTTGTATTCGTAGGCTTTCCAGCCTGAGTGGGTTGTATCGTTGGCCATGATGGTGGTGATGAATGGCGTGAGAGAGAGAGTGTGTGAGTGAGTCTTTCGTTGGAAGATGGACTGGGATGGGATGGGACTCCGAATCGTTATGAAATGAAGTAGGTACTACTTCATTTGCGTAAACAAAAATCGGCACGGCACTGTTGTACTACTTGGCGAATATTCATTTATATACCCCAAACAAAATTCTTCTATTTTTTTCAAACTATTTTCTCAAGGCTTCGATTTTTAACCCCCTGCCAATGCGGGTACTAGCCACCTGTTCCAGGCTACATGTTTCCAAAATGGATCTCTCAATGAATAGACGCATATCCACACTATCAGACTATCCCAAACTAGCCCTTCAAACCACCAACCAAAATCCCAGAACCTAATACTCAAATCGAGAGAGTGGAGTGTAAGTGGTGGATGGTTCGTATACCTCGTACCCATTACCTGATCGGGTTTAGCACAGGTGTTTATACGTGAACTATTTCTGCGGTAGGTTTCAAAATGTGTTGGGGTGTGCTTCTGGATTCGTTTTCGTTTTTGTGTCTTCTTTTGGTTTAGTTGAACAGGGTACTAGTTACTAGATCTGTTTCTTTCAATATTACAGCATGAGTGCCACTCAGTGTGGGATGGCTTGATTGAGACATTTGTGTGGCACTCCGCTTCCTGGATGTTAACGCGGGGGAAACGTGACTTTCATGAGGCTTTTTTTGGGAATGGGTCATTGCGAGTTAGCGGTCTTGTCGTAGCTATATGGAGTTGGTTGAATGCGAGCCATATATTCCAGTTGCTAGTAGCGTAATCAAAGAGTGACCTTATCAGTATTAACTTGATCATTTTAAGATTATAGGCACGGCTGCCAGTGATTCTAGGAATGCCTTTTCTCTCTTTTCGGTAGTTTCAAGGCCTACGGCTTATATAAATCATATAGTATATTTCAAAAGTCCGCGTAGTCAATATATGAGCATCGACAATCGAGGCCGAATTCAATTTGAAAGATTGCTATTGTTTTGGCAAATTCGACCTCTGATTCAAATTACTCAGCTAAGGGCGTTACCAGAGTCAACGGCACATAAATAAAAAAGCATTTGAAATCTTGGTCGTCGATCCAGAAGGGTTTCCTAGTCCGTGACATTCTGCTCCGTGTTCAATCGCAGTTATTGGATCGATTGCCGATTTTCTGGTTTCTGATCGAGACAAGCGACCCGCTATCAACTCGACCGGGGCAGCAGGCAGATCGGTGTCTTCGAGGACAGCCATGGATATTTTTGTATTACGATGAAGAGAAAGAGAAAGTACTTTGCCACTCCAGTCAGGTTTAGAGCTGTACTCGATTTGATTTAGTTTTCAATCGCGAGTCCATCTTGCCGATGGCTTTTCCCGTTAAAAATATTTCTTCCGAGTGACTAGAAAAGCAACATCTTGCTGGGCACCAGAGTCTACTCTGCTAGTATTCTAAATCAAGGACAAGATTCTTTGCCGCAATCGGCTGCCGTGTAGAGCTCTCCACTGATAGACACCAATCAAAATCGGACTGATGGGATAAAAGTCTCGGCCTCCAAAAAGGTCGCAAATTTGTACCCCGATGATCCAAATCAAGGTGTTCCCTCAACTTTTGCTGGGCGACCAGGTAATGAGACTGGTTTGGGACAACAATGGAAGCGCGCCAGCGCTTACAATGGCGACAAGGTCATGCAGGCTGGGCGACGTCTAGCTAGTGAATCGGTAAGAACAACCAATCTCCTCTGCAAGGGTTTCTGATTGAAGTATTGGTTGCTAATAATGGAGCGATACAGTGGGCTCAACAAGGAGTCGATGTATACACTTATGTCTTCGATGTTCTCTTCCATGCGTGGTGGTGGCAGTATGGCTCGCAGGAACAGGATGATGTTGCCTTCTTTTTCCACAATGTGACATTGTCTGAGTCGCTCAGTCCTGATGATCAAGCCGACCAAAAGAACACATTCGAGCCTCTCAGTTACTTGATCGCGAGCTCACTGCTTAGCTTTGCCGACACACTGGACCCCAACAATGCGCTGTGTAAGTGATAGAAATTTCAGAAAAATATTTGTTGGGTAGTATATTGGAGACTGACAATTATGGCACATATAAAGTCAACATATCTAGCTCGTGGCCCAAATACACCATGCAGAATCCCAGTATGCGCGTCTTTGATGTCAACGTCACCGAACTTTGCCGCACCGAAAAAGATGATTTTCGCATTGATGCCATTTCACATTGGCATAAGATGTTCATGACGAGCGATTACCCGAAATAGAGCAGATGTAAGATATGATGAAAAGAATGGAAATTAAAGCTGGAGGACTTGAGGCTTATTAGTAACTCAAATTTTCGTGTTCGTCGCGTTAAACCTCAGTTTATTAATCAGTGAGGTACCCAGTGATAGTCAAAGTGATATCTTAGATACCGCTTTTTTTATGAAACGCTACCAGTATGCTGCATAAAAACAAATGCTGTCGTAATAATATTAGTAGTCTAAGCGAAAGCCATTATTCGAGCAGTATTATCTCCACTCCGATCACGCTTCAGTCTCGCCTTTTCTACTAATATACAAAGCGTAAAAATCGCCATCGCCTTGAAATCCTCGCCCAAATCATCCTTGATTTCGAGTACGCCACCTTTTCCACTGCCCGGCAAGGAGCCAGCATACGTAGCATGTACTTCGAAGGGTTCGGGACTGCATAGTTCAAGGTTGAGCGCGTCTGCATTTCGGGGATTTCGATCGAGCTCAGCTGATCTCCTCCAAAGAAAGTACCGCTCTCCAACGTCTTGTTTCCGATCCCTCGCTTCGAGTGTTCGAGGCATTGACCACTGATAATATCCATGTTCGGAAACCAAGTTCATCGTTGATCTTTCTCCGATGTTGGACTGGAAATGTATTTTTGAGGAACGAAATTTGTTGAAACGACATGTTCCCAGAACTGGGCCGTTCTTATTGCCACCTGTATGCATGGTGACTTCCGCATTATCACCCATCATGCCTCCAACATGGATGAAGTAGAGAGGATCGCGTTCATGATATTTTTCGGATATGCGCGTGTTCATCCTGAGAGGGGCCAAACGCGAGAGTATCAAAGTTTGATGCTTCGATTTGCTGGCTTGGGGGGTAACAGTTGACGCATCGCTGCGTATTGAGCTATTCACTTTCGTTGAACCACTTTCTAGGGACCATCCATCACTCTGCGAGACTTTGCAGGGATCGGACATGGCTGAATAAATGTGAACCATGCGGCGGATTTAGATATGTCTCTGGGCGAGGACTCGATATTGATCTGAGATTTCCAAAATAAGCTTAGTGAGCAGTAAATTACTGCAGGTTGTCGGTCGAGTAAATATATGCTTAACAAATTTCGTGACCACTGGCCATGAGCGACTATTGATACTTTATCTTCATCGTGTTCGGCCCCCAATCTAACCTTGGAAAGGGGGTGGGTCGCCTGATGAGTATTGGTTCTTTTGCACCGCCACAGCATGGCTGAGCAAAATGATGGACTTGGCATTCTGTGAAATCTGAAAGAGATCGACAAATACGAAGGCTAATATGGTTCTCGGAATGTTCTTCGTGAAGTTCTGCCAGAAATAAATTCCTTCAACGTCCGACTCGGACGTTGAAAAAGTCGGACTTTTCGTGTCACGAGAAGTTACATTTACTAATGTAGTATCTGCTAAGAATGTGTATCATTTTCCAACATATATTGTTAACTTCGATCAGCATGATGCTTCAAGCAAGTTGTTGTCAACTTGCTTGATAATTTTGAAACGGAGTCCACGAAATGAGAGGCGTGCTCATGAGAGAAACTAACTTGCTTCTCTTATGTACTCTTGTGTTTATATGATTGTTTGGCTGTTTGTTGTGCCTTTTCTAGAATGTGGGGAAGTGACGTAGCTCCCCCGGATTTCTATCAGCATCGAAGTAAAGCGAAACCTCTTCAACTCTCACTTCGAAATTCTCGGTCGCACTTCGTCCATTCCACCAGAAAATTCAACATTCTGCAAGTCGCTTCCTTTGAATGAAAACGAAGGAACAGAATAACCCCCGAAAATGCTAGGGAGTCAAAAAACGCTGCCAGATCAACCCGATAGGCTAGCCATTCGACGACACCCGGACTAGACATCAGCTTAGCCACCAGCTTACGCCCCTGGAAGATCCAATCCGACAAATAGCCCAGGGATGCGAGATCCTGTTGCATTGCAAGTATGCCCTCAGAAAACCCCCGATGACGCCTCCGCAATGCCACTAGACAATAAGCGCTACATGCTCAATGGCTTCGGAGGGTGTATTTATCGTTTCGAGAGCACATTCAAAATTTGGAAATTGCACCAACCTAGCGATCAGCTTGGAAAGATATGATTGAATCAATTCGGCACTATGCTCCTCCTAGTGCTGATTGCTAGTGCTTATGGCCCCGCCTACCAGGTCACCCGTGCGACCGATTTTGCAGTAAGCACAACAAAATTTGGCTATATAAATCAATACCTGCACAAAAGCTGAAATCTAATACAAACAGGAACCCCGATGAGGATTGAATAGAATCCAACCCACCTAATCCATTGCCACCATGCCGTACACAATCTACGAGGGCTTCGTGCTCCAAACGAAGCGAGCTCTAACCGCCCTCTCGAACATTCTCCACAAAGCCGAGGAGCAACCCGCCGCTTCTACTTTTCCATCATCTCGGCTCCATGCCGATATGAAGTCACTCAGCTTCCAGGTATTTGCCGCAACCACACAGACACTGATGGTGTTGGCGAAATTGAACGACCAAGCCTTTCCCACCGATGACACAACCCAAGATGTTGTTTTCACATACGAAGAGATGTACGCTCGGATCGACAAAGTGCTTTTGGCTCTGGATGCGGTTGACAAAGAATTCGTTGTCGAGCACTGTGAGGAAGTGAAGCCTGTTCCTCTAGGAGGGGCCATGCAGCCTTTGTCGGGTGTTGCGTATGCTAGCATTATGCAAGCCAATATCTTTTTCCATGTTACTACCGCTTACGGAATCTTGCGAAAAGAGGGGGTGTTATTGGGAAAGGTGGATTATCTTTTGCCCTTCGTTACCATATAGTTCCTTTATGGTCGGTAGTCCCGGTAGTGTGAGGGCTATTGCTTTAACAATGGAGGAAATGAAATTCAATGATGATGCATTCCGTTAAGGGCACAAGCAAGCCAATTGATGGTAAAACGATATGCTAATGACAATTTGATTTTGCAAAGCCAAATACCTTCAATCCATTTTCGAAGAATTGTGCGAAAGCATCATCAAGATTTTGGAAATCAACTTCTCCGTTGCCAATAAGACAATTTGTTCGTTTTCAATTCTCAAAAACCGGGCTTGCTCACGCGAACGAGTTCATCAAGGAGCGAAGTTAGATATCTGCGAAAAAATCCAAGTCACCAACTGCGGCGAGTTTCTCTGCTTCCGCATTGCTGGATTCACTTTCAACAAGGCGTTCCTCGCTCTCACGTAGAACGTTGTCGCTTTCAGGGTTAAAGTTTGGAGCCTCCACGGGAAGAGATGGCGACTCTTGCTTCATCCTTTTAACCTTCCTAGGTCGTGGACCGGTAGGAGCGAGAGATCGTCTGTGCTTCTTCTCACATGGAGAGCCATCGAGTGGGGTCTTCGCGGTACCCGGGGTGCGGAGGGGGTCGTCGCCAGATGCAATGGGACTCGAAGGGGCTCCAGCCTTCGCAGCAGCTCTGAGCCTCTCAATGCGGTTCTTCACGCCCTTTACGTTGACGGAGTCTAAAATATTTGTAAGGCGCTCAGTTTTAGCAGTGATAGAGGGATATTTCAAACCGTTTGACATGTATGTCGCGAGTGCATTGTAGTCAATACGCATGCTGTTTTCATGCAGCTGATACAAGAGGCCAGCGAAAAGCTAAATAATCAAGAAGTGAGTAGCAGTAATTCCAAAAAAGCGAGGAATCGTACCTTGGCATCGGCCTCCTCATTCCAAACCATTTTGGGAGGCATAGTGAATTGATCACGAGAGTGTTGGAGGTCTGGGTGTTAAGAAGATCTGTGTAAGGAATAAGTGAGGGAAGAGATGAAGGTAGGTTGAAATAGCGGAAGTTGCCGTTAGGTTGGTGTGGGAAGATAGAAAGATAAAGAGATCAATGACAGTGTGGAGGTTTACCTACCTCTTCGCTTAGGAGGTAATGTGCCTTGAACTTCCAGTCGAGAATAGATACTTGATTTGAGGGCGAGTAGCTGATATAAGTAGGAGCTTAAGAGGGTTCTTAAAGAAAACGAAATTTCTTGGTGTCAAAAAATATGATGAAACTTTCCCTCAGGCAAAGTTAGTTTTCCATCAGATATCTATGAGATTAAATGGATGGGTCAAGAGAAAGGAATTTCGAAACCTGTACACACTAATTACCCCCTAGATCTGGCTCACTACTAGAGTCAAGAACCTCAAGAAAAAGTACATGGATGCGGAGTTATGATCTCTTCACCGGCTGAAACTTCTGTTAAAATCCCTTTCTGCATAATATGCCCCAAAAAGACAGCTCTCGAATCTCGGCTTCTTGCAGTCTAGCTCGCGAGACTCTATGTTCATACAGCATGAGCATTCATGTTCCCCTCATCTACCCTGCCGAACCAAGCCTCTCCATCTAGCGGAGAGCATGCTTTACCTTCTGCACTGCGGATATAGGGAAGCCTTCTTCCTTAAGTCAGACGATACTATTGGTAGTAATGATACGAAAATGGCCAGTCCCTGGTTGGATATGATATCTTGGGATCGAATGGAAAGATATTGAATGAATGGGAAACTCCCGATTCTGTCCTTCCTGTATCGAAATGTCTTGCAGATTAGCTAAACGAATAAATCAAACTACTTCAAGTAGATTCGCAAAGTTGCAAGGCATTTTCGAATAATAAATTTTCTTCGAACATTTCTAGAACTTCAATTTTATAATCAGAATGAGATAGCCCGATATTATTAATCAGATGACATAGCTAGCAAATAATCACATGATCATTATACTTCTGATGAAATTGAAATAATTATACATTCAAAGAATATCTTTAGAGTTTTATGATCATTAACGAAAAGGCCCAGAAGGAGACACAACATTCTCTGGTATGCAATGCAGCCTTTCAATAAATATGCAGGCGGGTCGCACAGCCAAAAGGAATCTTCACAAAAATTGCTGATGCTTACCCTATTATCAGCGATCGACAATTTTGATGGCCCTCCGACTTCCTAAAAAAACATGTGGATTGCATATGTAGGCACTTCATTCACCTCCTCACATCTATCAGCCTGGTTTGTGTTCCCACACATGCCGTATTTTACATCACCAGGTGGCAATGTGAAGCAACCTTGCTTAGGTACATTTCCTGAGTTCAATCGCGGGGGAGAGGTCTATAAATATGAGGCACGAGATGTTGTCAAATCCTCGACTCAGGACCATCTCAAATGATTTTGTCCATCGTCCTGACCGAATCTTATTTTGACCATCATGGTACTCCTATCGAGCCTTTTATGTCTCTCCGCATGGGCACTGCAGCATGTCTCTGCTGCTAAGCCCCCAAAATATTCCGGCCCTATGCTCCCAATCATGGATCCATTCTATGTACCTCCTAATTTGACGGAGTGGAAGTCTGACTGGAAACTGGAAGAACCCGGGACAATTCTAAGGAAACGCGAAGTCGTCCTCGGTGGAATGATTGAAGGCTCAGAGAGTGAAGCCAAAACGTACCAACTTCTTTACAAAACTCGAGATCTTTACGGCGAAGCAGATGCTTCAGTCACCACCATCATCGTCCCATTGGAACCAAATCTTAACCGGGTGATCTCCGTTCAGAATGCGTATGATTCTCCTGATCCCAACTGCGCCCCTTCATACGGCCTCCAAGGCGGGGCAGTGGGATGGGGAAGAATTTGGAATCAAGTTAACCTCGCCTTTATGTTGCCGTATATTCGGAAGGGTGCAGTTCTGAATCTACCTGACTACGAAGGATCAAATGCGGCTTTTGCTGTGGGCCCTCAAAGTGCCTACCAGACCCTAGACTCTATCCGGGCGGCCCTGGCATCATCCGAATACACCGGAATCACTGAAGATGCAAAAGTTATTTTATTCGGATATTCTGGGGGTGCCTTAGCTACCGAGTGGGCTACCGAGTTTAAGAGCAAATACGCAAATGAACTACCCATTGTTGGAGCTGTAATGGGCGGTCCGCCCGTAAACATCACCGCAACCTACCACAGCGTTAACAAGAAGAAGCTATCCCAGCTAAATATTTGGGCCATGCTGGGGATGATGAATGCCTTCCCGGAAATGGATGAATATATGCGGGGTGATTTGAAGACAGAAGGATATGAAGACAAGAAATTTCTCCATGCTTTAACAAGGTGCTCATACTCGGAGAACACCCTTGTTCCAGATTTGGAATTTGTCAATGTCTCTTCTTATTTCCACCATGGGGATAAGTTTTTGGAAGACTTCGAGACGAATATCACAAGTGTCGGAGTGATGGGACAGAAACTCACAGCGGAAAGTAATCCAGGATACCCATTGGTTTTCTTCTACGGGCAACAGGATGAGGTTATTGGGGAAATTCTCGGAGTCAAAGAGCTGTTAAATAAATGGAGGCTAAAGGCGAAGGCGGAGGTTCATGATTGGTCGGGATTGATGCCATTCCAAGACCATACAACTGCACTGGTGACCGGCCTGCCTATGTCGTGGTCTTGGATGACCAAAAGATTTTGCAAAGTCGAGAATTGCAAAGACGATGACAGTGATATTGACTTTGAACTCAACGAGGATCACCAAGTAGTTTTCGGGCTAACCAAAGAGCTACGCTGATAGGAGATCTACGAATAGCCATTTCCTTTCACGGCCTGTGCTCTGTCGAGGCAAGGAATGACAGTGACCTTTAGGATAACTACAGCTGTTCAACTACACCATGAAATCGAATTATCCTTCCATCATAAGTTTCGTGATTTACGTATAGTACATGAATTTTGACATAAAGCTGCGACAGCCACCCAGAGTGCTAAAGGACGTACTAGTATGAGCACCCTGCTGTATGTATCCCTCCATAGAAGCTTTCTGACCAGTACGGTATACGACTATTTACTAAACAGTCACCTGGGTGCTAGAAAGCAGTTCAAAAAGTGCCGTATATTTGAATTTAGGTTCCTAAGAACGTCGACAGATAACATGTGCGGTATGCGATTTTCGGGACTCGATTCAGTTGAGATTCAACAGTAGATCCCGAGCTTAAAGGAGAACAGAGCTTTGATAGTTTCTATAGAAAGAAATGTCTCAAATAGGCGGTTGATACTATGAAAGTCAAGCCCCTCTTCAAATTCCAAGTTACATTGTGTGTGATCGGAGCTCTGCGAGGGATTTCTCAGCGACAACCTCGAAACTCTACACTTGACTGATGTCAGCTACTGTATGAGATCATCGTCTTGATTTTGCCCCACTGGCCTGTTACAACAGGTATATCACCTGCAAGGGACTCAGTATTGCTTATTGTTGGAATCTGCGGGGAGTTGTGAAACATGCCAGCTTCATGTTACACAGCTTCTTGGCTGGCGCATTCAAGGTTGATTTATTGAACTAAAACTTTCGGCAATTCCTCTGTCCCGAGGACCTCCCTCTGCTGCCCTCAACTTCATCTTCAACACCAGTCTGGGGACTCTCAGTAAATTTCAGCAGACTTTTCCTCAACAAGAGAGCTTTCTACAGCAATGCCCACATCCTACTTCACTGCAGTCATACTCTCCCTTCTTTCAGCGTCACAGGGAGCATTTGCAATTTTCGGTGGCTCATCCGTAAAGTGTGGCGAACGTCCTTATGCCATAAACATACACTACGATGGTCAGGATTGGTGCGGCGGGGCATTGATCAGTCCGCGTCATGCGATCACAGCTGCACACTGTGTCGTGAGCTGGTCTGATGGATCTCCCCGTCAGCCAGCCGAGGCAGTCGTTCGATCCTATACTTGCAATAACGGTGAAGAGTGGCGTGAGGGTCCCGTATATCCCGTGAAGCAAATCCACATTCACCCAGACTACGATTACAAAAAGCGTAGCGACCACTTCGATATCGCGATCTTTGAGTTTTCCGACCCCGTCAAATATCACCCATTCCGATCATCGCCGATAGCGCTCCCGAATTCAGCTACCCCTCAGGCCAATGACTACGTTACTGTCATTGGGTCTGGGGATTTGGACGTAACGCAAGCTCGTGGAAAGAACTTGCTTAGTCTACAAACAGAAGTCATCCCCAATGATGAGTGTCAGCGCATCTGGAAGGAGCATCATGTTAAACACTATGACGTGCCCCCCGATTCTCCTCTGCCGCCAATCCATGAGCATCATTTTTGCATTGTCGATTATGCTACACAAGGCATGGCTTGTAATGGTGATTCTGGATCTGCGATGTTGCGGAATGGAAACCTGGTTGGTGTTCTGTCGGGCTCGCCAGGCAAATGTAGTATCCAGCCAAACGAAAATTTTGGCACAAGGATCACAGACTTCCTTCAATGGATCCAGAAGACAGTCGGCTACCACCAAATCAAGTTGCGTTTCCCGTAGATGCGAGGTATTGTGGAAGTTTGAGTGCATTACTGGGAAAGAAAGAAGTTAAATGACTTTGACGATGTGCGAATAAACTCTTTCATAACTGCTGATAGTGTTGTCATTGCTTTTCGGGTCGATTTCGGGCAAAATCTTCTCAACTTCAATAAAATATCTAAAATTTCCACAAAGTTCAGCCCGGGCTAGTCTAGGCCTCTCTAGAAAGGTGGAAGGCGAGCACACAGGGCAGTAGCGAAGAGCGGGCGCCACTTCATCCCGCAGCAGGGACAGTCTTTATGACCACTTTAGCTCAACGTCTCAAAATGGTGCTCCTCCAAAGAGACAAGAATCCTGACGGGTAACATGAACCCACTTAAATTTGCGGCTCAAAGAGAGAGGGGGGGGGGGGACCAAATTGCGCTATTTTTTTTTCCAAGAAGGACTGAGTCGCACCTGCTTGAAGGTTACTACATAGACGATATAGCAGAAAAGGTCATCAAATGTTACCAAGAGGCACACTAGACAGGAAAGCTGTTCAGAACATCAAATTTGCATCTTGTTTTATATACAGTCAGCCATATTACCATATTATGGCCATGTTCTGGGGTTTTTGACTGTTGACTATGGCCCTGTGGGCCACAAGTCCTCTTTCGATGTGGCATCATTGGTCGTTCAGACCAGGCTTGGATGGCTATTTAAAAAGGTAGAAACAAGTTTATGACTCCATATCTGCAAGACTATACTTCCCAGATAGCCAATCAGATCCCTGCGACGTGCTAGTTTCACTTCCCTCTATTGAAGGCCATAGCCATGCCCACTCTTGAGATAGAAAATCAGGCCCAACCTCACCCGCAAGGTCAAAATCCGAAGGTAACTCTGGCGGCGGACCTTGTTCGTTGACCCAGATCCCATCACTAGTCGATCCTTTAAGACCTTTCATGATACTTATGAAACCTTGAATAATTTTCTCACTCGCCGAGTAAAGACATCCTTCTGTAAAGGCAGCCTCGCTGGTATTCCAGGGAGATAACTTCATATTATGGAGGAGCTGAGCTGACTTTTCGAAAAGCGCAAGCTGTTCATAGAACACAGTGCTCAGGCGCCCGCACATCTTGATATGCCAAACGTTGTTTTCTAAGACGTGTTTACATAGCCGAATGATTTCAGTGACGACGAGTCGGCCAGGGGGGCGGAAGGAATTGCCGTCGAGCGTCAATGACTCCGCACATCGAATGAAGGTTGCAAGAGCATTGTGAACGCTGGTCATCATTGTTGTGCCGAATCGATCGAGAAATTTCCAAAGTTGCAAATCATTCGCATCGGAAATCCCTCTAATACATTGCATCACCTGGATGTTCACTTGAATTGCCTCTTCATGAGAGAGCTCTGGATCGTCACGGGTTGTACCACTTTGTGCTCTCGCCCTGATGGAAGTTGCATACATTAAGGCTAAATTGGAAATTGAAACGTATATAGATAGGAACCGCATCTCTAGAATCCAACTTGATGCGACCGTTTCTTCAGTGTGCCGATTTCCGGATGCGATTCCAAGATATTCGGTATTGGCTCTGATTTGCTCTCGGCAGTCTCTTTCCAACATGCCCGTGATGTCAAGTAAATCTCCGCCATTACTCCAGCTCTGTTTGAGGTCAAGGGCTGCTTTCATCTCCATGTAAGTTGCTAGAATATTTTGAACATGGAAAATGATCATGGCGGAGCATTGTCGAGATTGAATAAGGCGCTGGCAGGCTTCGACGTGAGGTTCCAAGCACTCAATTGCCGCCCGCATTGACTTAATTGACTTCGTCACAAAACCGCCGCTGGTAATATCAAGGTAATAGACATGTAATCCCTGAAGTGAATTCAGAAAATATTCCTCGAACTCAAGATTATTGGTAGTTGGAATCCTGGGATCTGCATTCGAAGACGTGGGCAATACACCTAATCGTTCGGCAACTCGGGGTGCTATATTGATGTACACTTCAGACTGAACTGTTTTGTGCGCGACCCGCTGTGAAGTTGCAAGAGCGGTTGGGTGGTATTCAGCGAGAAACAAGGCCACCGTTATCGAATCCTGATGGAGTGGTGGGGAGAAAAGGAACTCCTGGCCAAAGTGTGAGATCGCCAGCTGAAGGTTGACTGATAATTCCGGGTGGGCTTTGGAGACATCGCTCGTCATTCCAATAGCAGTGAGGCAAAGGGGAGCGAACAGCAGGGAAGTAGCGGTGTTACTTTCATCATCATTATCCGATTCAAGTCGTGTCCGAAGAGTTGCGATCGATGGGAGGTAAGGGAGGAAGAATCGATGCCAGGTGAGACTATTTGTTTCTTAGTTGGAATCATTTCAAACGGATCATGGGTTGTATCAAAACTTACAAATTGTCCAGCGCGTTCGCAAAATCACCACTGATGATTCTTGGCAATGATGCCTCCCAGCGGCTTATAACACGCGGAGTGTTCACACCGAATGATTGGTTGCTAGCCAATATCGAGGAGAAGAAAAATAAAGGATCAATCATTGACCGAAAGATCGCTTTCTTTTCGGGTTGACTAAGGTGCTGAGAGTCATATTCGGTCCCGCTATTGGAGTTGCCAAATGGAACTCCCCCAAGCAAGTGCAGCTTTATAAGCGTGTCCAGTTCAGATGATGCCCGTCGACTTTCGGTTTGTGTGAGAGGGGATGGTGGTACCGATGGGGAATGGCTGGGTCGTTCTTTGCGCGGGCCCCGTTTCGCGGCTGGTCGTCCTAATGAGGTACGTTCAACAATGCACTCCAGGTTGAAATTGCGACAGCGTGTACAGGAAGTTTCCACGGGCTGTGGAGTTCCCAACGGTGCTAAGTCATCTGAAGTGGGCAGAATGCATTTGATCTTTCTAGACCGGCAGCCTTGGCAGATCAAACGGGAATATTTGCCTCTTGGGCCTCTTTCACTGGTAGTGCTTGGGGATTGCATCGTGACGGACTTCGGAATATGCGGGATACCAAGTTGCGCATCTTGGCAAATTAATATAGACTTCACATCGAAATGACCTCTGGCACGCTCCAGCTAGCCATTTTTCAAGTCTAATTAAACACCGAAGCGACGTGATGAACCATCTGTGGCTCATCTTGGTTCATGGCTGCTAGAATTGGATTCGTTTGTGGCACGGCCTGACATCGCTAAGCCACATGCCAGTCTATTTTGAATCAGCCGTTGATCACCCCACTATTTTCATCCTATCGCGGGTCCTGAAAGGGGCCATTTCCAAGGAAATTCCCCACGGATGTGATTTTAGTGCAGATATGGTGCTTATCAACTCCAGCTGGAGTATTAGAAACTGGAATGGCTTGCCGATTTTTTCCTAATTGGGTCAAACAGACGAAACAGCCCAATGCTTAGTAGAGTGGAGCTTTACAAATAGACGGGGGAGCCAATCAGAGCCCTCATACGTTCATTGACCACAGGGCTGAATTAACTCTGGGTCAATCAAACAGGATAGGATGGATCGAGACCCCAGTGAATGTAACTGGGACTGTCTCTGGGTAGCATAGCGTGGTTGGATGAGTTGATTGACGAAGAAATCCAATTTCCCCGACGCGAGGTAAATCGCCCCCACCCGTAGGCCCATGATCATTCAGCCCTCAGAGGTGTCCTGTGAAGAAGTTACTGGGGCCGATTTTACATTTGCTAGCATTGCTATAGCCAAGGCGTTTTCAGTGTCTCATATTTCGGGGATGCCGAAGATGACGGGCCAGAAATGCTTTCATTTTGATGGAACACAGTCAACAACTCTCACGCGCTGGGAAAGGGGGGATGAAGCTCATGAATCTTGCCCAATTCGATTCGCAGTCGAGCAATCAGAAGTGGAAGTTCATTATTGTGTACTGCATTATCGTGCAAATGGGCTTGGAATATCTCATGACTCTTGTTTCCTGTTCACAGAATCAATTTACTTTTCACGTTCTTCTGCCTCCCTCGACTCATAATCGTGTATTATATATGTGTCGACTAGAGCGTATTCCGATTTGTATGGGTTCATCGATAGATACTTCTTTCTCTTCAAGGTCCAAATAGATCACCCGTTCAAAACGTGATTTCTAAAATTCATGTCTAAAGCGATACCTATCGACATGACTTTTCGTCCCCCTTAACCCTTCAAAGAAAATAATCCAAACTGCCAGGCGGACGGGATTTTATATCTACTAAGGTAGTACTTACACAAGTTCGAGGGGATGAAGAAAAAAAAAAGACTCGGAGAAACATGAGCATCATGAATGATCGGTATAGAAAGACTTAGCAGCTGACACCTCTTGTATTTTTGATTGGGTATATTCCCTCGATAATCATTATAAATTGGTAAAATGTGATTGTGAACTTATGACCATCCCTTCCTTAAAGAAAACTTCACTATAGTATGCTCATGAGAGCCTATTTGCGCACATGGTAATAGGTGATGTATTGTGTACTATTTGAGCCTCGAAGTGGTGGGGTATCTGATATGCAGCTGGGGGCTGAAAACCTGGCACCTTTGGGCATGAAGTGGCTGATTCTTCATCAACCCAGCTTGGAGCTGCTGGGTTTTTGCCCTTTGGGTGTTCTATATGTACGAGGATATCTGGACAGAAATCTAGGAAGCTTTTATGGCAGAACTTTCATGAGGTTCTAACAAGCAGGCCAACGTCAACCTGGAGAAGCCCTTACAGCCCGAGAGCGGGGTCGGGCTAGCACGCCCCTGACGCTGTTTCTTCAGACCTCCCGACCAGTCTCACCTGAAATCGCCAATATGACATCACATATATCCTTCCCAGGTGCCAATAACGGGCTTCAGATAGGGATCAATAATGGCCTCGTCGGTATTTCTGGTAAGAGATCATAGCTCCGAGAAACTGCGAGCCTTGTTGACACTAAGCAGACCCCCTCGATGACCTGCCGATTGCAGCTGGGGCTGCATTTGACTCATTCGAGAACCAACATCAGGATGAATGTCTTCCAGGGACCAGAGTGAATCTTTTGGCCGAAATATCGGAGTGGGCAACTTCACCTAACCAAAAATCCATATTTTGGTTGCACGGGAGAGCCGGGACGGGGAAGTCGTCGATTGCTCGTACCTTGGCGAGAAGCTTCAAAGAGAGAAGTGTACTCGGCGCAAGCTTTTTCTTCAAGAGAGGCGAACAGGAGAGAGGAGACGCGAGAAGATTTATCACAACGATCGTGAGACAATTAGCGGACAGCATTCCTGGTCTGGCTCCACTTGTCAAACAAGCGATCGACGACAACAAAAACATTGCGACAAAGGGACTGAAAGAACAATTTGATCGAATCTTCCTAAATCCACTACAGGAACTGAAACCGCCCACCTCTTCACCTTCACAAATCCACACGGCCATAGTCATTGACGCACTTGACGAATGCACGGATGATGCCAGCATTCGACTGATCCTCCAACAACTTCCGCGGCTTCAAGAGATAAAGGCCCTTCAGATGCGAGTGTTTTTAACGAGCAGACCAGACTGGCCAGTGCTACAGGGATTTTTGGATCGTGTGATAGCCGGCGAATATAATGAGTTGATTCTACATCAAATCCGCGAAGATGTTATCAAAGCTGACATAACTCTCTTCTTGGAACACCGACTTCAAGCGATCCAATCCTTGCGTGGCTTACCCCCTTCCTGGCCTGGAGAAGTTTCTGTTGACAAACTGGCCACCATTTCTGTTCCCCTGTTCATCTTCGCAGCCACGGTCTGCCGTCTTTTTGAAGATATAAGATGGGACCCCGTCGAGACCTTGACTGAGATACTCTGTCATGAAAACAATGGGTCCCTGCTGGAAAGTACATACGGTCCAGTTTTCAATAGAATAATTGAAGGACAGCCAGCGAAGAAGAGATCCCAGCTCGTCAGAAATTGTTTGGAGGTTATTGGACCCATAGTGCTCTTGGAAAGTCCACTTTCGGTGACTTCACTTTCCAAACTTCTCGGCATCCCCAAATCAAGGATCACCGCGCAGCTTGCTCTCCTAAGTCCAGTACTCGACATTCCTCAAGGGGAATATTCACCAATACGACTGTTTCATCTATCACTTCGAGATTTTCTGCTTGAAACCCCCAGTGACCCTTTAGAAAAGCCGTTTTGGGTGAATGAACATGAGACTCAGAAGTATTTGGCAGAGCGCTGTTTGAATATGTGCAATAATCTGAGACGGAATATCTGCAACTTATCTGAGGATACAACACGACGCATAGAGATCGTCAACGAGGTAATCTATTCATGCGTCCCTTTCGAATTGGAATATGCCTGTCGCTATTGGGTACATCACCTACTGCACAGTAATTCACTGCAAGATTTACTACCCAATGTGCTGTCATTTCTTAAGAGGAATCTCTTACATTGGATAGAGCTGATGTCTATCCTGGGCCTTGTTTTTGATGCTGTCAAAATGATCCATCAATTGCAGACAGAAACAGTGGTATGATAGAAGATAAATGATTCCTTTACTTACAACCATCTAATTGTCATAGTGTTACGATTCTTCTGGGTTGTCTCATTTCCTGAACGATGCAAACCGTTTCATCTTAAAGATTCATCAAATCGCCGATGATACACCTCTGCAAATATACTCTGCTGGTCTACTGTTCACACCCCAGATCTCCAGAGTCTATCAACAATTCAAGGCTGAAATTCCCGCTTGGGCAGTTCAGATTTCTGGATTTGACAATCAATGGAGCTCAGAACTACAAACTTTGGAGGGCCATGAGCAATCGGTCGAGGCTGTTACCTTCTCGCCCGACAGTCAGTTACTAGCTTCCGCCTCTGATGATAGTTCAGTGATACTCTGGCATTCCAGGACAGGGGCAATCCAGCAGCGATTTTACAACCCAAAGCCTCTCTGGGCTAAATCAGTAACGTTTTCGCACGATAGTCGATTAGTAGCAGCGGGATTTGAAGATAACAAGGTTCGCGTTTGGGATACAGCAACGGGCCAGTTGCTATGCATCCTGCCGGAGTCAAACATGGTCTGGTCAGTAGAATTTTCTCCCAAATCACATCTGCTGGCTACAGGGGTTGATGACTTTACGGTTAATCTGTGGGATATTGAGAAAATGACTCCAAGGAAAAGCCTCCTAGGCCACTCGGGCCCTGTCAAAACAGTTGCATTTTCGCCAGATGGTATGATGCTGGCGTCGGGCTCAAATGACCATACAACTCGAATTTGGGACCTCGGAAGAGGCAGCTTGATATTCACTCTTGAGAGCAATCCTGAACCAATTCAAACAGTCGCCTTTTCATCTGATGGCCGACTACTTGCATGTGGCTCAGGGTGCAGCATAGAGATTTGGGATATCGAGCGAGGTAAAATTAACCAAACTTTGAAATGCGCTTCGGGACACGGTCCCGTCGTATCGGTGGCCTTTTCACGTTCAAATACATCTCTTGCGTCCTGTACCCATGAAGTGCAAATTTGGGACCTTGTGACAGGTTGCATTCAGCGGACTCTCATTGGGCATTCTTCTTCCCCTAATTCGGTAGCCTTCTCGCCCGATGGACAAATTCTAGCCTCGAGCTCACATGATAGATCATTGAGGTTATGGGACATGACGGTTGGTCTAAGCCAAAGCCGCCGTGAAAATTCTACCATGATTGCAGGATTATCGTGGTCACCAGATGGTAATCTGCTTGCCTCGGTCACTCGCGATCATACTGTGCGACTCCATAGCGCAGAAACGGGCACTCTGAAACATACACTCGCCGGGAATATGACCCGTAGTTCATCGGTGACCTTTTCACCCGACAGCAAACAGTTGGCATGTGGTTTCCAAGATCAAACCATCAGACTCTGGAGTACAGGCACTGGATCTTTGCAAGGGATCTTGAACACTCATTCGGACAATGCTGGGGTACTCGTCTTCTCACCCGATGGCCTACAACTCGCTTCCGGGTCGGCGGTCTCCGGATCTGCAGATATGATAGTACGACTGTGGGACTTAGCCACTGGTGCTAATAAACATACTTTCCACATTGAGAGGGAAGTTTTATCTATTGCATTTTCGCCATGTGGCCAGTTTCTAGCTGCTGGAGGCTTTACGGGGCATGTCGGCTGGCTACATGTTTGGAACGTCGCAGCAGGTACCCTAAATTTTGATGTGTATGAACCAGGTGTTCACATCCCATGTGTTGCATTTTCGCCAGATAGTCAAGTGGTAGCTTCTTACGATGTCAAAGAACGGACTATGAAGATGAGAGACTCGAGGACAGGCCAACTGCAAGGAACCTTGGTTGAATCAGAGTGTAATGCCGAACATATTGATGCCGAAAATATTTCGTACGTCAACAAAGGGCAACCTCAATGGAATGTCTCTGTCAGAAAAGGCAAGATACTCTTCCAGCCTCCTAACTGGCAGCTCGAACTATGGTTCACAAAATCCGGCTGGTTCATTTTGAATGATAGAAAGATTCTACGACTCCCTGCTGATGCTAAGCCTTCGTGTTCAGCAGTGAGGCTGGATAGTGTTGCGCTGGGGTACCCTTCAGGCCGAACTTCTTTGTTCAAGCTTGATTTTCAGCATCTTACTGGCGCGGAATTCACTTGTCTAGAAGCACAAAGGTGCGTGAGAAACGCTAGTTCTCAGTTCAACCTGCAAGATAACGCCATATTTCGGTTATAGCGTAAAGATTCCTCGAATGGCGGTTTCCAAGTCGTCCTCTGGAAGGGTACTTCGATCCAAATTTATTCCCTCACACTCCTTCTTGCCGTTTTGAAATTGAAATTAGACAACGTACTATGTTACGAGGACCCCCTTGCGAAGTATTGATATTGGTCGCACCTAGTATGGGAAGACAATTTCACCAAATGCATTCGAAACACCTTTCACACAATAATTTTGAATTCTGGGTAGGATTCTGTTATCGTGAACAATAGCATTCAATTCCTCGCGAGATATACCCCCTTTATTTTCCCTTCAAGCAATTTAAGTTCGCAAAGGTAAAAGTCAAAAGTTCAAGTGTCATTTTATGGGAAATAGATAGGAAATTTTGCGATTTATCATAAATTCGAAGGTCTGAACACATTGCAGTATGCACGAGAATATCCGGGGTTTATACCTTCCCGGCTAGTGGCCACACTCTGAGTTAAGTTCACACTAGTTCCTCCAGGCTACTGTACAGTCACTCTACTCCCCCCATTACCGATGATTGGATAAGCTTCGTCTTTCTCAAAATAATATTCCTGTCTCCATATATTTTGCTCCATCGAGTTGTCTAGTACATACGACCATAGGGTGTGGAGAACAGGGCTTCCCGTCCGCTCAGCCGTACTTAAGCCACATACTAAACGCAGTCAATAGCCAAAGAGCCCTGGATGTTAAAGTAGCGTCAGTCTCCATCTTAGGGTGAGTGCGGGTGATTTGGGTGAGAATTCTGGAGACTGAGGTGAGAGAGGTGAGAACGGCGTGAGAGCGGGTGAGAGCAGGGTGAGAGGGGTGAGAATACCCACTGCGGTGCGCTGCCTTCTTCCAATCTGCATTTTAAGTCATAAAAGCCCGAGGGCGCAGGTCCAGTCTGCCATTCCTGAATTTATCTTTTCACTCAACTACTCGACCGAAGATGTTCCCACCAGAAGAGATACAAAAGAAGCTGGATGAAAGGAAGGCCCGTGCCGTGTCACGTGGCTTCACCCACGAGTATCAGAACGCGCGTGAACAAGTGGTTAATACCGTCTGTCATAAGCAACTTGCACCAGCTACGCTCCGCAACTATGAAAACACAGCGTTAAACTGGGCACTGTAGGTAATAGAGATATAAAGTTGGATCTTTCAAGCTTATCAATATCCTACAGATGGAGACTTTCTCGTAACGAAGCGACAAACGCCAACTTCTCCAAAGAGGAGCCCGACCCCACCCCGCAGCTGTTGAAATCCTTTGCAGAAGACTACATTGCCACAAGGAAGAAGCTGCCCTCGCAGAAGTCTGCATGTCTGAACTTTATCAATTTCACGTCGAGGTGGGAGCGAGAAACTTCTCGCTCTCTACCGAGCCCAGTTAAGGAAGATGTTCTTAACGTAAGTCAGGTATAAACGATTGCACAAGACATTCGCTGACTATTCATAGTACATCAGGCAGGATCTGACTGTCAAATATAAGCTGACAACAAAGCCGCGCGAAAGATTTATGGTTACAGCCAAGGATATAGACTACCTTCTTCGTGGCCTATTCGGGGACGATTGGCATGATTATAGACACGAGCGGGCTCGAGTTCAAACTGGCAGCGCCCTTGCAATTTTTGCTGGCTCAGGCTCGAGAGCTGGCGCTGTCGTGGAGTCAAGTGACTATTGTAATACCAACGAGTGTCTCTATTACAGGGTTGGTTTGAATCTACCCTTCCGCCCCCTGCCCTCTTGCTTCCCCAAATCAGAACCATCGAACTGATGGAAAGTCGATAGCACCTCACTTTCAACATGAAGTGGAGCTCGAAAGACGGTGAGCTCAAACGTTGGGTGACGATTGACCCTCAGTTTCTGAAAGGAAAACGGTATAAAGACGACACATCTCTGTAAAGTCCCAACTCTCTTCCGATTCTCATGACTTATCTAACGTTCGAAGTCCCAAAAACTGGTTCAGGGAGCATCCAATTCTTGGATTCAGCTTTGTATTCTGGGTCATAGTGCATGGCATTGCTGATGGTGCCTTCAAAGGATTGAGGACGGTAGAAGAAGTTCTGGCGGTCAGACCTCCAAAAGGGAGAGAGTCGTACACACTTGAATGGGATGATGGTAAAAGAGAACTCCCTTTTTTTAGGATGATAACCCCTGATGGTCCCCATCCTACAAGGGGATTGACATTCTCCTCTCTGCGGCATAATTTTACGAGCTTGGCTCAGCGAGAGTGCTTCAAAGACCAGCTGCGCGTGCATGGTATTCGTGCGAATGTTGCGAATTGCATTGATCGTAAGTGCTTTCCACTTCAAGTCTAACACCTTACTCATGCCATTCAGCCAAGGCATCGGAAGCCACTCGTGGCCAGGCCCTTGACCATCAGAATCATGACACTTACATCAAATACCAATCTGTGCTTAAATCATTGGATGTTCAGGCCCTTGTTTATGACTTGGAGCCAGATTATGAATGTCGAAATATGGAGCAAAGTATGGCTCACCATCGAGACCCCAATGCCCCAATGAAACTGAATGCAGCCTCTATCGACGCATTCGAGAATACGGATGAAATCAAAATGATAAATAAAAAAATTCACTTCTTGACTTGTCAGATATCGGGTCAGCCTCTAATGCATCCTGATCTTGCTGGTGAGCGCACAAGTCTCTACAGCAAGAAAGCCAAGCTACAGCTAGCTTGGAAAAAGAAGTTCATCCAAGATTGGTGGGATTCTGCCTATGATGAATACATTTCTGGAAATGATTTCACCGAGCGCGATCAAACATCCTTGTTCCAAATATTCAAGAAATATCTTCCAGAACGCGCAAGGCTTCGAGAAGCACTCTTTAAAGAGGCTACTTTGGATAGCATTATCGGGAGGCAATGCCTTAATGATATGGTCAAACTCTGTATATCGACGGAGCGTGTGGCGTATTATCCAAAACTGTCTCCGGTGGATAATTGTTGTCCAGTCTGCTCTAAACCAATGCCAGAGTAAGCTTTTCCCATAAGTATCTTTGGTATCATACTCACCATCCTAGTTTTGCAATGCAGAGGCGAGCAAAACATATCCTGCAGTGTCGAAGACAGTCTTTGGGTGGCCCACCGTACCAACAACGCTATGGCAATGGGAAGCGTGCGCACCGGCGGATACAGCGTGATTTTGTACAATTTTGCTATCTTTGTGCAGATCTGTGTTGTGATGAAAGAGAATGGAAGAGCCATTGTCAAACGCATTTGAATAAACTTCACCCTCGGTGTGGTATTTTGACGCTCCGCTATACTCTTGTTGCACCTGGCTTTTGTCCATTCTGTTTGGGCGATGCCGGGAAAGAGCCTGATGAGAGGTTTCAGCAATGGCTAGTCAAGTCAACCCTTCTCAATCACATCGAAAATCATTTTGATGCTTTGAAAGCCTCAACTATATTCATCTGTCCACATCCATGCTGCCAGGAAAAGGACTACCATGACCCTTTGGGTCTTCGACGCCATTTCTTCGACGCTCATTCTATTGAAGAGCCTCGTTCTAACTGTATCAAACGAAAAAGAAAATGGCAGGAGGAGCCGGACCTCGAGCCTGAAACCGAGATTTCCCAGGCTAGTTACATTAATGCAGATAGTAAAGCATATTTTGCATCAGAGGATAATGAGAGCCTGCAGAACTTTGGAGCAACAAGTATGTTCGACATGGAAGAACTCATGGAGGAATTCACGCATTACAACACTTACCAGGTACATCATGAAGAGATTGAAGGTTCTGCGTGAAACACACGAGAAGATTACGAAATCACTGTCTAAATAATGCAAAGAGGCTTTTCATATAGCAAATGGTTGAGACTAGATTAAACGATGCTGTCCACATCCATGCTGCCAGGAAAGAGATTATCATAACTCTTTGGGTCTTCGTCGCCATTTCTTCGACGTACGTTCAATTGAAGAACCGCGTTCCAATTGTGTCGAACGAAAACGGAAGTGGCAGGAGAAGCTAGATCTTGAGTTTGAAACACGGGCTCCCAAAGCTGACTGTTTTCCAGCAGATATCCAAGAAAATTCTGCGTCAGATAACGATAGTTTAACAAGCTTTGAAGGAACAAGCGCTTTTGATATGGAAGAACTCATGGAGGAATTCACCCATTTCAATGATTATGAAATATGATGTGAGGAGGACGTTGACACGTGGACAATACGACCACATCTTACAAGCAGTATCTGATTTAAGATCGTTTTTCTATAACTGGACCTATACCCTAGCAGCAATATCAAAGCACGTGTAAACGTTGCTGGCTTCTGCAGATACGCAACTTCAAATCTAGCCGGTGTAACGGGATAGGAATCATAGGATGCTCGAGGCAGTACGGTCGGTACGTGCAGGTCGAATGGGTCAGAAGGATGAGGGCAAAACAACACCCCAACTAGGGCTATCTGCTAGCACTCTCTCGAATATATTGTAACTCGTGTAAATTGACAGATGAAAAGATCATATCTAGGCCAATTCCCTTACATAATACCTATGCTGGCAGGCAGGCCGATATTCCCCACCACGCCGGCTAAAGAGACCTCGATTTGAACCGACGTGAAGAGAAATCGCGAAATTGGCAGCTGCAGACGTATAACAGGCCTTGTAAATGTCGCATCGATGGAGAGGACGTACCGAATTTTTTTAGATCGTCACGACTGCGCCAGATGCATCACGCAAATATCATCATTCGTTGCGAGCAACTGTCAGTATGGCTTCACCGATCCATTCATGGATGTCCTGCCCTAACGCAGATATGATCGATTCTATATGTTCCATCACTATATTGGTTAATCCATCAAAAGTATAATAAGTGAGCGTTGATATTACCTTTCAGACAGTCTCGATATAACAAACCCACATCTTCCGTCAAAATTTTCTTTCTGTTGCTACATCCGCCGGATCCAGAGGCAAATGGAGAAGCTTCGAGATAAATTCAGAACACATCAAATTGCGATCTGTTTCGGGCATTTCCACCACCAGATCGCCAAAACAACAGACATAATCACCGCCCGGTGTCTGGTGAAACTCCGCGGTGGTCAAACTTTCATGCATAAGATCTAATCAGCTTATGACTTTAGTTGACTGTCTTTCCATCCCATTCTGCCCTAAAACGCGAGGACAAGGCGTGCTGAATAGAGCGCAGACACTGGCCTCTATGCGACTGCTGAAGACAATGACCCCGGAGTGTTTTGCAATACTTGCGTTGGCTTCGAGAACATTGCGGTAGGCTTCCACTTCAATGGCGATGCGCTCTTGATCTTGGCAAAGAGATTTGCGAAAGCACAGCGCTCCCTTCGTTTTCTGTAAATGGAAATTTACCGGTGATTCTGAAATGTGTTCTGCTGGTTCCATTTTTGGACTCAACCCCTGTTGCACATAGACCTATCTCTTTGGATCGTCAGCAAATCAATGCTTGTAAATGCCACAAAGCGATGAGCTTGCCAATGTGAAAGTCAGTCCATCAAATAGAGTGCTCTAACGTTCGTAAAATCCGACCGATTTGCGATGTTAGCTGCCCTAAATTGGAACAGTTTTCATGCTAGAATCAAGTAGCAAGAATACAGAAGTCAATTTATCCTTTCCTTCAGTCCACTAATAGGACTGTGTTTCAGACCATCAAGGGGATGGCGGCGACCCTGCCCGCTGCCCGCTTCCCTGCGACCAGTGAAATGGACCACTACGACTAGCAAAACGGACCTCCGCCGAAAAGGGCCTGTTTCACCAAACGGACAAGAATTTGGAGAGACAGGATGTACGTCACGGGAATATTGTTTCGTCGAAAGATCTTAGGAAGTCTGCTTACAATTGACACGGCGTGAAGTTCCTGTAGAGCAATACCGTAGATAGAATAGAACATACGTTTAGTAGATCAGCAGGGTTTGCTTTAATCATATCGTATAACATTTAGAGGCGTGACAATGCTTCATTTCGTAGTCTTCCATGTTTTAGTTATCTGACAAATGAATAAAGTATTAATTATTGAAGAAAAAGTCATATTACACTCGTCTGCTACATGTCGAGTAAGGAATTGGGTTACTAAATGCTTCCAAGGGCATCACAGGCCAGCCAACAATCTCAATCTCCGTATCAGTCTGCCACATGTGTTCAAACCCTTCGTGATTCAGATTACTTTCACCGAAGCCAAGGGCTCGCCAAAGCTTGATGCGAAATATGAAAGAGTCAGTCCCCAGCTCCTCGAGAAGAAACCAGTTATCATCTGCATCAAAGTCCGCAGTTAATGTGTTCGTCTGCGGGTCTTCCACTACATAGTCAGGACTAGAAATGTCATCCGAATCGATACTCATGTCATCCGATTCGGTACTCATGTCATCCGAGTCGTCAGGCAACTCGTTCGATCCATCCTGCATGTCGTTATCCCCTGGCAAACTTCCATACATATTCTCATCCCCAGTATACATTCCCATACAATAGATATCTGCCGCGCATGGGAGAGTCTGGAGCTTTGGGAATACTCTTCGCCACTCGGTGACAAAATCATGCAGTTGGTCTGACTGCATTAGTATCCTTGGTTGATCGAACCAGACGCTTCTGAAACTCATAGTTTTCAAGCTGGATAGTGGACGGGCTTGATGCATCAGCAAAAGAGAAAGGGATAATCGAGCCTCCGGCAAGTCCAAAGAAATGAGACGCGGACAGTAATGCGCGAGATCAGGAAGCCTTCCACCATTCATCCGATACCTGAGCCCCAAGGTAAGCACTTCCACATTGGGCAATGCACGTAAGAGACCTAAGAACTGGGACTCAGAGAGCTCTTGACTTGCCCTCCTGGCAAAGTTATCATGCACTTTAAACTTCCTTAATAGCGGGCAACCTCGCGCAATCTCGAGTAGTGCTTCAGCATCAGCTAAGACCTTAAAGGTCACGTCAACAATCTGCAAATGACGACATTTCGAAATCATTCTGATTGCCTGTCCATTGTGAGCAGGGGAGATATGTTGCAAGCAGATTATCTGAAGTTTTTCAAATCTTGGCAAGTATTCTAACCAATATTCATCCCCCCATTGAAGGTGAAGTGCTTTCAAATCTGGCCATGGGTTTTGAAAAAGAGATATCGATGCTTGACTTGGATCGCAGAAAGTTGTCATCAGTGCCAGTGTTTCGAGACTCTTCTGATGCTGAAGGTGTGATAAAACTTCCCCGAGACTTGATTGGACGGGATCGTTAAGCTCTCTCGGTTCTTCGAATTGGAAGAAACGTAATTTGCAGCGATTCAAGAGGAAACAAAGCTTATTGACCATTTGATCGAAATCAGTTTTATAAACAGTGAGAGCCTTGACATTGGAAAATCTGTGCTATTGTGGCGGTAAGTCATCTTCCAAAGAGCTAATGAAGAGCTAATGGGCCGTGCAAACCAACCTCAAGTAGGGCCGGATCTCCACTGAAGCGATCTACCAAAATATCGCAGTAAATGTTGTCAATAGCTAAGTACTCCACAGTAGGGGAAAGAACAAGATCAGATATGGATGTCCAATCTTGATCTATGATCTCGTATGGGATTATGAGACTCTTAAGCCCCCTGCCCTGTGGCTGCAAGAGGAGTTCTGTAGATTGTCGAAGACGCAGCGCGCGAGGCTTTTCAAACGTCGCAAGCCGAGTAGGATTCGCAACTTCATCTAACACCGGTATTTCTGGCGCGATTAAAAGATGCTTGACGAAGCGGATATTCCGGGCGAAGCGGTTTCGCGATGCCACATACAAACTGTTTAGTGATCCGATGTCAGGTGTACGAAGCTGCATATCATTGATGGAACCCATGTAGAGTTTCCTGAGAGCTACTGCACTCCAGACGCTATTGACACAAGCACAGTTCAGGAGATCTGGGGCCATGTGAACGTTGTCGATGACGAGTGATATGATTTCTGGGAGAAGAAATGTCTTAAAACTGGTTTGAAGGTTTGGAGCCATGGCGTAACGAACTCAAGAAGAAGATGGATGACACAAAAAAGAACGAGACCCGAAAGGGATAGATAACGTAAGTGCGAATCCGGCGCCAAGTAACCAGGGCTGCCACGTTGCAGATGAATGGAGGCAAGGCACCCTATGACAGCGCCCCGCCCACTTCCTTGCAACTGGCAAAAAGAACCTATGATTGGCCTTACGACTCCCCTCACGATCTGAAAATGGAACACTGCGACGGTCAAAACGGATCCCTGTCTTGCGACCATCAAAATGGATCCCTGTCTTGCGACCATCAAAACGGATCCCTCGACCACGAAAGTGGGTTGCTACGACTACACAAACTCATTATTAAATTCCGCAAAAAGGTAGTCAATATACTAACCGCCCGCGACCATGAAAACAGTTCCCGGTACGTGCCAACCACACTAAGCACACCAGGATGGGAAGTCACCGTCTCTACATCTGAGCTAGCCAATCCCTTTAGCCGTGCTAAGAGAACAGTGTTGTTTTGATCAGGGGGATGTTTCAGGGTGTATTGAAATTTTGTAAGTGTTTAGTGGTAGCAGCTGGGGGTAGACATTAGGACTCAGGAGTATATTCGGGACACGGAAGCACACGGACACTTAGGGCTGAGAGAGCCAATCAAACAAGGAGGTGCACCGGTTTACCTAAGATGGATCATACAACCTTCACCTTCAGGTCATTTTGAAGTAATATATGTACATATACAATTCTGATTTCCGATATATTTGCAAATAGACCTCATAATGCTTCTTAGTATGCCTAGCATCCGCTTACATATTTGTAACTGCATTAGCTCTCCCCCAGGACGTCAAACATGTAGCGATGAAAACAAACTTATTCTGGTCCTCAGGAATCGCATTTAATTGGCAATAAAAACCCGGGAATGGCTATTTACGGCGATTGAAGCGACTAGGTAATAAGTAGCATGTTGAAGGTGCAAAATAGAAACTTCGAATTTATATCTCAGAGAAGAAATTCAGCTAGATAAAAGATCAAGAATTCCAATGAACGCAAGGTGTGCATGTAAAATCGGTATTCCAAGAGCACCAAGGAGCTCGGCATTTGCGCTTTCGAAGTCTCTTTGAAATGGCTGGCTAGGCGCAGGCACAGGTCGATACAGCGGACCCAGCGTCCGAGGATTCGGAAGCCGAGGAAGCCTTCGAAGTTGCGGGGCTTGTAGACGGACTTGCAATTGTACCTGTGGTTGTACTTGCCGTACTACCGGTTGAGGACTTGAAGTCGGAAGCGCTGCATGAGCTTCCAGTATTGAGACCATTGTCCAGCTTGCAAGTAGCATTGTTGCCGTTTTGGTTAAAGAAAGTGACTTCTCCTGTCTGGTTTACCATGATCCAGGCCACATTCTTGCCATTCACTTGTCCACACGCTGCGACATCAATATAAGAGAAGTCCATGCGAGTGCCATTGATAGCCACAGAGAGATCTAAGTTTTATCAGCCTATCTCACGATCAATTATGAGTCTGCTGTACATACCTGAGCAATCTTGTCCGTCGAGCTTTGCAAATGGTGCAGAGTAGCCAGTGCAACCATGAACGTCGCTGGAATATATCTTACACTCACGGTCTTCATCGATGACCTGAAGAGTTCCCCCTAGTGAAGTACGTATAAGTGTTCCAGCGATGAGCGTTGGGATTGCAAAATGCATTTTGATGGAAGAGGTAGGGTTGAGAATACAACTTGCGATGAGACGTGAAATGCTATATTCTGATGTTTGAATCCTGTGGCTATCCAAAGGTTATGTAGTATTTAGATATCTTGATACTGCGAAGCAATCCTAGTCTACTCGCTCTTAATCTTCCAGATCTGGCTAGAAGAGAACCCATTTGGGGTGCGACACCATTTTCGGTGCTGCAGACCCACGTTTGGGTGGGGCCGGGTGCCACAGAACGTAATTCAATCGCCTTGCGACACCGTTTCTGCTCCCCATAGTCAAGCTTTATCTGCGCCTCGCCCAGAACATTTATGGAAAATGTGGCAGGGTAGTAATTGCACTGCCGATCGAGACTTTCCAACCGATAAGCAAAGGTCAACTTCGCAACGTGGTCTTACCGGAACTCTTCGTATTCTTGACCTCACCCCCATTCTAAAATAATTTCATTGATCCACAGCATTCCACTTGAAGCCTTGATTTCACCACACCATGACCTCCGAATTTTCGCCCTCAATTGAAGGTGGTGATGCAACCAACGCCTTGGAAATTCTCCGCCGGCATCGAATAGGTCTGACATCAGAAATAGACCACATATCCAGCCTAGACAGCATCATTGAACTGGGTAACAGCTATTGTGACCAAGAAAAGCTCTCAGAGGCTGAGTCCCTGTATAAGTATGCTTTGGAGGGCTATCGCGAAACTTTTGGGCAGAATTCGATTGCTGCTCTTGACACTCTGGACAATCTTGGGATTGTATACTCCGCAGCGAAGAGGCCCGGGGAAGCCAAGGAAATGTACTTGTCTGCGCTTGATAGCAAACTGAATACTCTGGGTTGCGAACATCGCTCAACGCTGATGACAGCACACAATATTGGAAAATTCTTTGCCGATCAAGGGAGACTTGATGAGGCGGAAATGCTGTACCGTCTCGTTTTATCGAAAAAGGCAGAAGTTTTAGGGTCCGAGCATGTTTCCACCCTGATCACAATGAACAATCTTGGAATCATTCACCGCCGACAAGGTGCGCTGGAGCAAGCTGAGGCAATATATCAACAAGCTTTGACTACCGGGATGAAAGCCTTTGGTCCCGTCCACGTCGTAGTTCTTGATACTATCAGCAACCTTGGATGTCTTTATAAAGATCAAGACCAGCTGAAGAAAGCAAAGCATATGTATAAGCGGGCTATGAGAGGGCGCGAGAGGACAGTCGGCCCCGAGGATATCTCCACTCTAGATATCGTCAACAACCTAGGCGCTTTGTATATAGCACTTGGTAAGAATAGGAAGTCCCAAAAGCTCTACAAGCGGGCTTTTGAAAGCTACGATAAAGTCCTAGGGCACCAACATCCCAAGACTCAACATGCTAAATTTGGCATGATGGTCTCTATTCATCGCTCCCCACGCAAGAGCCACCGATTACTCCAAGCCATTTTGGAAATACTCAGACCATAGGAAAATGAAGTATCTTCAAAAGACGAGCGGTAGTTCAACCCATTCAATGAATTTCTTGTTATGTATCGCTGTAATGAAACTGAGATCGTATTTTCAAATATTGAGAAGCGCTTGTATAGAAACATAAATGAAACGCTTTACATACCATTGTAACAGATGCAGTATGATTGACTGATCGGGGGCCGTGGAAACAGGGCGCCGACCTCTAGTTCATTTGAGGAGCCAGTGAAGTCAGCTCTCAGTAGCTTCAGATAGGTATTCGGCTGACCACCACCGCTGTCCGTGATCCAGGTCGCTTCTGGGCTATCTAAGATAGGGTGGGGCCTAGAACTATCGGACTAGTTAAGATAATTGATTGGCTGATACATTCTGAATGAAATCTATCAAGAGAAACAGTCTGTCTTGATCCATGGGACTTGCGGCCATCAAAACGGATCCCTGTCCTGCGGTCATCAAAACGGATCCCTGTCCTGCGACCGCTTAGCTGGGGCCAAGATCTCCGTGCTCAAGCATCCTTCGCTGCCAATCAAAAATCCTCATGCCCCGGGGCAGCCCTGCAATCGTCTTCGGATTACACTGAGACCCAGCTCTGGTCACTTCAACGCGGAGAGTTGAAACAGTCAGACTGTCTTCAGGTCGATCCATCTAATCTGTCGCTCTTGGAACGAGTGGCGCGCAAGTATTGATGGAAATACCATTCATTGTATGATCGGAACCTGTACAGCCTCCGACCAAATGAATGCCTCCGTACAGCGACCGAGGAGGTAGAAATTCTTAATTCGTAGTTTCATTTCAAAGGTCGAGGAGAAGAAGCTTGCAGAAGAGGGCCGGGTGGTCAAAGAGAAAGAACTTTCATAGAACAACTATAGACCTATATTGCTTGCAGCAAGAGGGGAGTCTATAGTCCTGCGGGAGTCTGTAGTCCTGCGGGAGCCCTTTGTCCTGCAGGAGTCTATAGTCCTGCGGGAGTCTATAGTCCTGCAGGAGTCCTTTGTCCTGCGGGAGTCTATAGTCCTGCGGGAGTCTATAGTCCTGCGGGAGTCTATAGTCCTGCGGGAGTCTATAGCCCTGCGGGAGTCTATAGTCCTGCGGGAGTCTGTAGTCCTGCGGGAGTCTATAGTCCTGCGGGAGTCCTTTGTCCTGCGGGAGTCTATAGTCCTGCAGGAGTCCTTTGTCCTGCGGGAGCCCTTTGTCCTGCGGGAGTCTATAGTCCTGCGGGAGCCCTTTGTCCTGCAGGAGTCTATAGTCCCGCAGGAGTCTATAGTCCTGGCTGCCGGCTCTGGTGGGAGTCTTGCAGTGAGTTGTCTATTGCTAAATTACGGTTCAAAAGCAATATTCAACCAAAATTCTTGACCGAAAACTACATGTTTCGTCCTATCTACCAACGCGACTTCCAATGCGAATGCCTAGAGGCAAAGTTTCAAAATAGTGACGTTTCAAACTCCATGGTCCACCGGGATTGGCAAGATGTAGAAACTCATCCTTCCATCAAATTAGCAGTGCAACGATGGAGGCTATGGATTACTTACTTCCATCAAGCTTTCCGCAGATTTTTCTTCTTTGGTTCTTTTTACGAATAAATTGGCCATCTTTGAAAGATTCGACGTATTCATATCCGGATTTGCCTCTTGCAGTGAAGCAGCACGGTCGCTCAAGAATACCACCACAGAGCCGACGTCTGTGATATCCTTCAGAATTCTGGCTGGTGTAGACTCCGATAGAAAAGACTCGCCGATATTTGCTAGATGAGATTAACAGTTTTTGGCTTGTAATATACATACAAGGGACGTACCAAGCTTGACCTCGCCCTGCCAAGTAAGCAAGATATTACTGAAACTCATCATTCCGTACGTTATTTTGAGCATTTCGTGAATGTATTTCAGCCCTTCGAGGAGTTCTTTGCAGACCGTCGCTATGTCGGCCTCGCTAAAAGAGACATTTCCTGCCACGCAACCAAGACTAATCGCCAAGTGCTCATACTCGTAGACTAAGTGAACATGGCCTTCTGAGAGGAAGTAATCCATAAGGCAGACAAGGTTTTTGTGGTTAGCAAGCCGAACTTTAGACAACGGGTCATATCTTCGAAGCCGACTGCGCTTGATGAGGCATATGGGGAACGTTTCGGTGTCTTTCAAGGCGATCACTCCTGGCCCTGCTTGATCAATATTATAAGATCTGTGATACTTGTTCGAAGAGGACTTTTTAAGATGGGTTGGTTCTTCAAGCTTGCTGGGTTTAATAGGGACACCCAAGCGATAAGCGGAGGATTTCGCTACAGCCTTCGTCTGCGAAATTGGCTTTTCCCCAGATGTGCCGTCTTGCTGTTCCCAAATTCTTTCCAATTGATACGGTAGCACAGTCTCTCGTTTCGGATTTGAGTCCATTTCAGCGATAGTATATGAAGTGGTGGATTAATGAACTCGCTGCGATATAATACACCCCTCGACATATATAATTAGGCTGTAGTATTTTCAAGTTTTCCATCCGGCAATTGCCCCAATTTTTTGAGTTTGTGGCAATGCGCGATGTTTCAAAAGCGTTTGCCAGAGAGATAATTTGCTCGTTTTATTGCCACGGCTATCCTTGTAGATCCGTGGGTCCGAGTGCAAGTATATGTAGAATCGAAACTAGTGTCGCAGGAATGAGATAAGTAGTAGCCTTACCGCATACGAGTGAAAGCAAAATGGACGACTACAACAATACTTTTGGCCACCATACCAATAATCTTGCCTCTCAAAGACTTCAATACTACCAGGGATGTGTTGTCGTTGAGTTTCAGCATCTGAGATTCGAAAATGACGTTGCGGTTGGGAGTCGATTTTTGGACAAACAGAATATCAGCAGGATCATCAAAATCTTCAAAATCGAAGGCTGCGGTAATCTCGAACCAGAGCATAGGATTGCTGCGTTGATAGATGAGGAAACTCTTTCGAAAGCGCTCTCATTATCTGGTCTCTCACGGGACTCAATCCTAGATCCAACGACTCAGCCTCTTTTGTCTCTCGAAGATGGAACTCACTTGACTTGCATATATGGCCAACACCGCTTGATAGCTGCAGAGTCGTTTGGAGAGACCAGGTGGTTAGTCGATCTCTACATGAACCGTATGTCAGCATTCCCTTCAGAGAGAAAGGGCCACTGAGAGTCTACAGTCATTCCCGAAGAATCCCTCACCCAATTGAGACAAGAATCGGCAAAAAGCCTCGATCTAACGGACGGAGAAATCTACCGCGTCCTCAGATCGTATCAAATTTCTAATAATATTGCCTTGGAAAGAAAATGGCGAGCAAAACTCAAGAGTGAGGGCAGGAGGCAAGATATCCGCCGCTTGCAGCGCCATGGGGAACTTCTTGAAATCTTGGACAAGCTACTACCGTATATCGGGCTATGGAAACCGCTGAAGACAACTCAAATTGAGCGGATGCTGGGACTAAAATGTCCGGAGGTAGGTCAATAATTTTCCTTCCGACAACAATTGCTAACAAACATAGCTATTGAAAAATTACTTGAGCTGCGTTCACGAAACTTGGTCCCATGTGTTCAATGCTGAAGCTGGATTGTTTGTGGATCCGACTTCAGTCCAGCTTATTGAAGGGCTTATGCCACAAACCTCTTTCAATGATCGCAGGCGGATAGCGCACCTTGTTGACAAAAGAGAGATATTCGGAATGATTACCGGAGCTCAAGAGAGAGAATCCATGCGAGAACGCCTTCTTTCACTACCGGGAAGGATAATATCACTGAATACAATGGCACAAGACACATTATTTCTCGAAAAGCCTGCAAAAGCACTTCGTTGTCTTTGCCCTAGGTTCACCGGGAGCTTCAGAAATGCGATGCGGCATCGGTGGACGACAATGGGAACCCAAAGGGAGCTTGAGATACAGACGTCTGAGCACAAGTTTTCAGCCGTTTCTCATTCGAAAGACTCATTCTCCATCTGTTTACTCCAGCTTTGGCTCTTTGCCTTCAGGCACTTTGTGCCCCATCAAATGCGCACCAAAAAGAACAAAAACTACTTTGGATGGTCCACTGAAGGCTATAGTCTAAGAAAACTGTCTGATTTGGCTCACCGCCTCGGATTTCAATCTGACCAGATTGGCGAGCTTTTGAGTGAGAATCTACACCAAAGAGCGGCCAAGGGCTTTGTCGAGTCGCTTTGTGATGAAGATTTCTATACCGTCGATCCACGTCGAATAAATTCTTTGTCGGTTAATATACAGAAAATCTTGCGACATCTTCCGACAAAGTCCGAAGAAAGCCATCCTACGGCAGAGTTTGCGACGGACAGCCCCGAGCGCGAAGCTAAAAACAGGTTTAACAGCCCGGCGCAAGAGCAATATGAAGAAATACGAAAGCATTTCTTTATAGGACAGATATTTGGCCCAGAACAAGAAGCAGCACAGTATCCTACCCCCCTGGGGGTTATAAGAGAAATGCTTTGCTGTTTCTTTGGTCACAAATACAAGATGATGCTACCGATTCATCCAGAAATGAGAACAGAAGCTTCTACAGAACAGACTTCTCATACAAGACAAAATTCTCTCATCGAACAGAGCCTCCACGAGCATGATGGTGATCAAGTGACCCTGATTGATCATGCCTTAGCATCGGAAACGATCGTCAATGAGCAGGAC
This sequence comes from Penicillium sumatraense, assembly GCA_020086695.1. Taxonomy (NCBI): domain Eukaryota; kingdom Fungi; phylum Ascomycota; class Eurotiomycetes; order Eurotiales; family Aspergillaceae; genus Penicillium; species Penicillium sumatraense. The sequence goes on along the minus strand of JAGIKU010001115.1, from coordinate 64,680 downwards.
TTGGGGCTGGATATGTACCGTGAAGAAACAATGGAGAAATCTGTTGACGCTGATCATGAAATGGATGATCAGTCTTCAAGTCGGTATTCTCGAAGTCCGGGCACACCCCCCAGAGCAGAGTATTATCCCAGTGAGCCTGTCGAAATTGAACCGTACCCAAGTGGAACGCCCGATCCTCCGCCACCTATCGCTCCAGGCTTTGAGGAAGCATCTTGTATTCAACCAATGGAGAAGGAAAATATTTTGTCAGTTCGTCGAAGGGTACCAGAGATTTTGAATATCTGGTTCCAATCACGGCGGGAGGTGATCGTTCTTTTTCTTTTCGAATCTCGAATTTATTACAAATTCAGCGAAACAAGTATTTTCAACCTCCGCTCAACATTGCAGAGTCTCTCCAGAGAGCACATCTTCATCACTATAAATGAATTTGGCATTGGAACACCAGATATTAACAAAACATATGAAGAGGTTGTGAAAGAGCACCTGCTACTCGTCGGCAAAAGAGACAATCCTGCCCAGGGAAAAGATGAGATTGGATTGATTTCTCGAGACAAGTTACAGGATTATATAATCAAATATGACATACAAACCGGGAAAAGAAAGGGAGATTTGCAAGAGGAAGGGTCCCGAAAGCGTGGCCCCGGAGCAGTGTCTGGCTCATAAATACCGATTGAACACCAACATAGTGTCATTTGGAAATGGATATCTTTATGCACATCTTATAGCTATATTGACAATCAAATTTGGATTTGAATATAGCTAAATTTATCTTCGCTGGTATAAACAATAGTAGATTTCAGCCTAAAAACAAGTTCCAATGATGTTTCCCTGATATCGCATACTCCACATGGCTCCGCAATTATCCCCCAACGAATGACTTAATTCATAAAATCTTGACTAGCATCTTTACACTTGACGAAAGTGTTTGGCTGTTCACATCAAATCTCTCACCACTTCACATAAATCTCATTTCTGCCGGGTAGTTGGAATCCCATGACTCTAATGCCCGGCCATAGCTGTAGGGCCTTCGCCCGGCCAAGGCTGCAACAAGAGCTTTTCAAAGTATAATAACCTCATAAGCAATCTCTTTTTACAATACATAATCATGGCCTAAAGAACGTCCATAGACCCTTACTTTGACCCCATGGCTGAAATTCTGTCTCAAACAGCTCCACTCCTTTGTAAACCCGAGACCTGACTAGATTACGGATCTCGAGCCGTACTCCATCCTGCGCGGCCACTTGAGGGGAAATGAGCTCATGCGTTTGCCTCGTGTTTTGGGGGAAATGGGACAAACCTGATACCAGCATTTTACCAACATGATCCCCTATCTCAGAGTCCAGTTGCTCTTCCCAGTTCACGTGTCCGCTATGCAAGCTGATCAATTTATTGTCTCCAATATGTTGAACTTCACTATGTATCTGGGAATGTAAAGTGTCATAAACAGACACACGGAGCATCTGTGGCATTATCAGTACACCTCTAACCTGATCGATATGATAAAACGCAACACTTACATATCCATTATCCTGCCTGACTAGCATTTGCAGCAAATCACGTGCACTCTCCCAGTCACCCATTTCATCTAATTGCCAAACCAGTGAGATCCTCTGTGTAGGTACTTCTGCCTTATCGTGGCCATCCAATAACTCCTTAATGTAGGGCAAATGGGCAGCAATACCAATCCCAGTAGTGACCATGAAAACGTGGCCATAATCACCAAATCTGCCATTTACTTTCCATCCAACGGAAGAAGGCCCGAACGGTCCATCAACCCAAGCCCCACAGCCCTGATTAGGCTTCACGTGGTCGAACAGCCTTCGCGTGAAACCTGATCGTGGGCGAAATAATACTGAGATTGAAATTGCACGCCCTTTAAGATCATTCTCCCACCAACTGATGGTGAAAGGATGTGTCTGAAATATATAGAATATTCCCACAATAGGAACACCCAAATTGATGCGTTGACCGGCGCGTACAGTCCATGGCTTCGGCAAAGATAAATTTATCAACGCAACGTCACCCGCGTAAGTCTGTGCATTCAACCGAACGTGACTTGTTCCCTAGGACGACATTCCTATAAATGATACGAATCACCTGCAATGCTCCCGTCGAGAAGAAAGTGATTGTGTATGCCATGGCGAATATCCACATCTTGCTTTTCACCAAGCGACAGTGTTGCCATATTGCGTAGACCAATGTCGCTGCACAAGCAATATGCATAAAATGAAATACTTCGTATACTCGCCTTTTAATGAAGGGGAGAAATATGAGAGCTAATAGAACACTGGCCGCCTGTTGAGAACAAGTCAGTTCAAATAATATGTAGCCGGGTTTAGCTGGTTGAGACTTACCAAAACACCGTATACTTGAACTTGATCTTCCAAAGAAACTCCCTTTGTCTTACATAGTATAATAACATGGGCAGTGGCTTCTAGAAAGGCCACAGATGCGAACAGGCGATGGAGAAATCCGTATGACCCAAGAGAGACCCCTATGAGCCGAGCCCCAAATTCGTACCCACCCCCGAGAAACATTGGAATGAGATTGATAAGGGATAACTTTGCAGCTCTTATTCCAGCATTTTCAGTGGAATGTATCCCAAAACAATTAAAAAAGCCAGTGACGATATAATAAAGAGTTGCAAAAATAAAATGAGGTCTTGAAATGGACCTAAAGCCAGGGAAACGATAATTTGATCGTGCATAGAGTATGTGGCTCAGAATAAATGGTTGAACGTGGAAGTGCAAGATTGATGAGGACATTATCAATGACAAGGTGCGTATGGTGAGATTGAACAGTAATAGTACCAGCATGGCAAACCCAATGATTGCACCGTATACTGCTTCTGGTGTTGTTGGGAGAGCTGATACCCCGAGAAAACTCATTCTAAAAGGAGTGGCACTTTTTGTAAATCAAAACCCGGGCAATGATTACAATATTATCAAAGAGTATCAAGCTTCTTCATCTTTGGCAGCTCGTACAGAGTTTTATAACATGAGTCAATTGCAATGATCGAATCAAGTCTTTTTCCAACTAATGCATTTCTTGCGAATGCACGACTTCAATTGAACGGCCACAGAGATTCATTCTAATGATTGTAGAGATATCATTCTGATGCTGCAGATGGATATGAATATTCTTTTTCATGGCTGTGGAATTCATTTTGGTGGTCGCAAGTGGGTCATGGACATTCTTTCATGGTCCAGGATCCATTTCGGTGGTCGCAAAGTCATGGACCAGGATCCATTTTGGTGGTCGCAAGGTGGATCATTGGCTTTCTTTCATGGTCCAGGATCCATTTCGGTGGTCGCAAAGTGGATCATGGTCGCGGGTACTGATCGTAGGAGCTGATTCTACTAGCTGCATCATGACAGCTTATGCATCCAAGCTCAAGTACTTTGTTCCCCGCTTCTTGAGATGCTTTCTCGAGTCAGCATTCACCCGATCTCCATCATTGTGCTAGTACCGGTCTTGAATCATTATAAATTAGCCAAGTAAAATTTTGTAATAAAAAGCATAATCAAGCCGTTACCTCTATGCCTTTGTCTGGTAACCCAGATACAATCAACAATTCTTTGAATATACCAACGATATCATCATGCATGACAATCATGACCACGACAGGATTGCAACCAGAAGCATGCCACTAGGCTTGAGCTCCTCTAGCAGGCAAGTATCTCCTGTTAGCTACGACTGTGAACTATCTTTTGCGCCTAGGTTTGCGCCTAGGCGAGGGTTTCCTCACTCTGGACATCCATCCCAAAAGTACGCCCTTAATTGGAAAATCAATCAGGCAGGGCAAGGATGGCTCGGTCTGGGCAACTACTTTGGCTATTCCACTGTGCTGATCAAAAAAAGAGAAGCAAAGAGAGAGCGAGGTCATTTTCCAGCACTGCAGTCAGCCTTTCATCCAAACGTGGTTCGCCTTGTGGAAGCATTCCATGATGAAGGGCTTCTTTATCTAACGTACAACTACGACGGTCTGGTTGTCAGCTTATCGCAAGTCACCACTACCCCAACCGTTGTTCTGGGCGAGCTTGAGATTGCGGGCATCAGTCGCAGTATTTTACGTGGCCTTGAATATGTACATGAACGCCTCGGAATTGGACACGGAAAGATTGACGGTGATAACATTATTTTGTGTCCAGATGGTATCGTCAAGATTGGTGAGTGCCAATTTCATCGGGTCTTTAATAAAGTGCTCACTATAGTAGCCAATATCGGAGACGCCATGATGCAAGATAATCATACACAATTCCTTGAAGACCGTGAGAGACTTCGCACCTTGGTTTTGGCTCTGAGTCGATCCAGGGATCGGAATGATGATGGCTTAGCGGAAAAGAATCAAACCTCTGGCTTAGCCTTTTATGCGCGACATTTTGCGGAACAACTTGTATCAGCGCCGTATCCGTGTTTGTTTGAGGTATGACCCAGTGACTTATCTCATACAGCGCTAACGACTCTCCAGCATGTATTCCTGGAACAAGTAGGAGTGGGGGATCGTGCCTGGTATCTAATTCCTCCCTACTTAGATACAATACTACATTGGGGGGTCCTGAGGGACTAGTAGTTGATGTAACTAGATATTGTTTAACTATCATCGTTATGCTATACTTCTTTTTGCAGCAAATGTCGTCTTGAACAGTTCTTCTGTTGATGTCAAAGCTAATAGCTCCAAAATAGTGTAACTCGCTGCTCTCGCTATAGCTCCTATTTATAACCCCAATAAGCCAAGCTCAATCCCATGGACAAATCTGATCCTGCATCGTAGAGAAAGTACCTAGGTAAGAGCTGCGCGACCGTTCGAGTGAAAAAAACGAGCATGTTCCTGTTTAAGCTTCTCCAATTTTCCAAATTTGTATATGATAAGTAAAGCCACGCAGGAAGAAGCAGAAAGACCAGATGCAATGACAGTTAGCAAAGCCATGATCGACCAGTCACCATCATGAGCGGTATAAATGTTTATGATAGTTGACAGGAGACCAGCTAGCGCATTGAGTAAAGTTGGCCTAGAAATTTCAGCAAAGGCAGATTAAATGAATCGCAGGTCTTACATGAAGATTCTGTTTATAAGCCAGATATAATTATCTCGGTGATTCCAAAAAAGCCTAGCCATGATGATCAATCCTGCAACAAAGAGACAACACGCTATGGCAAGGAGAGGTGGATTCTGGATTTTGTCAAGGATTATTTCCCCGGCTTCGCTTTCCATGAAATCTTTGGATACCGTGTCTGACTTTTGTAGGGAGGTGAATGTACCCGGAACGACCAAGTAGCCCGCCAACAGAATCCAATGTGCGGCACTGGCAAGTATGTTATATTGCCATGGTACCTCATCGGCCTCCACTATCATGCGAATGTATGGGGTTTCAAAAGACTCATAAGAAGACTCATTTGCCTGCTGGAAGGAAGCACCTAAGGACATAGTGCTGGATGAAGAGAAGAAGATTCTGGAGCGGGGAACTTGGCCTTTTATAGCCTGCGTGGCCTAGTCACTTCGCTTACTAGTCCTCAACACATAGCACTCAGTAATAAATAGAATCAATTCAAAGCCTATTGAGCACATTCAATTGGATTCGGTATGGGTCTGGCCCTTACATGGATAACAATCACAACTACCTCTTCTCCGATAATCTGGAAAGCTCTTTGACACCGACACGAGCACACACGTACACCACAAAAAGGAATGATCGGCAGCTTGCCGTCTATACTGAATCTCTCTGCTCAGAGGCATCCGATTCCTTTATCATATCTCTATGTAATTTTTCCAGGTTGCATAAAAGCTCCCATCTTGCATGAAACCACTCTGGAGTGCCACAATTTGGCTTGTCGTTAAGTACAGTACCCTTTTGCATTTGTTGGAAGCTTTTTCGCTCTAATCCATTAAAATACATCTCCTGTTAAATATGTCATTAGGAAAGCCTGAGAGTGTATATGATTGACTTACGAGCAAACCATCGGGTGGTGGCCAAAGAGTATCGTCCACAGACTTATAGACGAAACTCTCTCGCTCATGATCGATGAAAAGATAGACCCTTGCACCGCAAATTTCTGACAGCTCATGAGCTTTAGATTTCAGCGTTTTAGATCGTTTTTGGTATTTGATCCGGACACTTTTCTGCGTATCAGGGCCTCCCATTGCTAAACGACCCAAAGAGGCGTAGGGAGGTGAAGAAGAAGTTTTTAGTTTTTGACCCACGGAAACCGCGTCAAGATCAACCAGTTTTAATAATACAAAGAGGTACCTTTCCTATGACGCAATAAATCAAACTAAATATTTGCTCAAAAAAATCGAGTCATAACTTGATCCTTACATCCTGAATTTGTCCGGCGAAAGATTGCAGGGGGTTGGCCTATACATGTGCGCGTTTCCTAGAACCAACATCTTCAGGCCTTCCTGATTGGCGCTTGCGACTTTTGCCTTTTGTGGCGCATCCGTTCCCATAACACTCTTGACATGGCTCCCGGCAGGGGTATCCATGATCCTGGCGGCCAAAGGGCATTTCTAGACCTTGCCGCAAAGCAAAGGTAGCAATGGTCTCTGGAAACCCGGAAATTCTCCACTTGCGTTTAGATCGATCTTGAATGTAGATATTAACTGTGTGGTCCAGATGCCTAGTCAGTAATGAGATCGAGCGATTATAGCATCCACAGGAGACGCAAAGGCTATCTGGACCACCGAAGTCGCCTATCACCCCAGAGTCCGACGCATAACTGAGTCCTTCGGGGTAGAGGTGCTCCAATGCACTGATGATCTTCTTGGCTGGACCTTTGCAACGCACTGACCCAACGCACCAAAAAGGCGAAGCAGTATTCTCCGGAAGTGAACCCACAAGGAAGAAAAATCTAGAAACAAGTAAGGTTGTCGCGGCTTCGCGAGCCATCCGAGCACTTCCGGGCTGAAGGAGAACAAGATCACGATACTTCTCCATGCTATCAACAGCATCGATAGTTTGAGGCTCGTGACCCAGGGATACGTCGAGACGATGGCAATCTCCCCTGACTTCAGCCCCCAATCGGAGAATCCATTTTTTCCAGTCGCTGTCTGTTTCCATGGTTGACATCCATGCATCAAATCCCCTACGAAGAAAACCGTCACGAAAGACGTGACGGAAATGCGGAGTGTGATCGTTTGGCTGGGCCTTCCCAGTGCCGAGCGACAGCATGCGTGTGGAGCCCATCGAGGAGGGCCAGATTTGTTTGGAAACTCGATTTGCAAGATCCCCTGCAAAATTATACTTTAAGCCCCCATCTTGGAAGGTTCCTATACCCTGCAGGTCCGCGGGCGTAAAAAAACTTGACAGTAAATTATTAGTGCATACAAAGTTAGTGTATGTGATTGACTTACAAAGGAGCAGCCGACGTGGCTCGAGCTCTGTATTTTTTTTATTTTCTTATTAGCGCCATGCGTGCATTAGCTTCGTGGATCAAAACTTACGCTAGCCTTACGGATGGCTCGTTCCATATGTATTCGGAGCGCAAGATGTGATAAACTAATGCCGTTAGTCACAAAGAATTGCCCAATCTTGGGTCACTTGCCGGCTTCGGTCTCCGCATCTTGAGACACATTGAAATTCCCAATAACGTATGTACTTGTACTTTTGGAAATGCTTGTGGTTACAACACCAACCTTAGGGCCTGATTGGTGCGGGACTGAGCCTCCCTCTTCGGTCGCACCAAATAAGCGACGATTCTCTCCAAACGCATCCTTTAAAGCAAGATCAAACACCTGCGAGTCATAGCAACTATCATGCAGTAGCCATTTGAGCCATTTAGCCACCTCGCCAAATACCGATCTAGATCCGGGAATTGGATGGAGTAGGGAAGGCAAGATTGCCGATCGTCTTTGAGAAAAGATACGACGCGCTAACGTATCAAAGCGTTCAGAGCAGTCTGCAACACCCCATGCCATTGCGAATAACCCGAGGGCAATAAGTCCTCCTGAAAACCTCTGTCAATTTTATTCTTTTTCTCTTTCTTTTCACAATATGATAGTTTGGGAACCCTGGACTTAGACTCACCAGAGCTAGTGCCAATGGCGAGATCTATTACGTCTTGAACATTGCATGGGTGTAAATGTTCTTGTAACAAAAGAAGGAACTCCAAAGGAATGACACCCCTGACGCCTCCGCCGTCAAGGGCGAGTATTGTGGGACTCATTGTCGGCGGGAGCACGTCCACTGTTAGCGGTCTTTGATATAGACAATAGAGACAGCCCTTCAGAACAAATTGATGCTCCATATTTGCCACAGGCCTCCCAAATACTTGGACACATCGATCGCACATTCCGTGGCCACAAACTAAAATGTGTTGTGCAGCATGCAGAAGACAGAAGAGGCAGATGAGATTAGTCCGCAGGCGACACAACTGGCCACTTTGCGATTCGAGTTGTTGCCTCCGAATATTGACAGATGTATTTTTGCTCTCACAGAAAGAATCAAATAGCTCTGAAAAATGTCGCTCGACCAAGTCCGTCTGTCTGGTGGGGCATAAAGACGGCCACAGCGCTTGAGATCGGCAATACGTTTGGGTTACGACAGCTCGATACAGTGTTCCAAAAACGGAACATGGACTAGTAACTTCGTGGCGTCAGTTCCTATCAATGAATATTTGGGAAATTATGTCACACACCGAGCATGCCTGGGACATAATGGTCCATAAACAGAGCTGACGCAATGGATGGTGCTAGCACGCACGGAGAAAGATGCGCGCGATGGCCGATCTCAAGGTAGTGAGCAAGATTTGATTCCGCGCACGAGCCCACAGGGCGATCTTCCCTCGTGACTTTCACAATATCGAATGGGCTAGACAGGTCGCTCGTGGTGTGCTGAACTGCAGAATGAAACAATGCTGTGAGATGCTTCCCATTCGGGCGTATTTGGTTGATTTGTCGAAGGAAAGATATCGCGCTAGCTTGCTCAGTTATAGTGGACTTGACACGCAGGTACTTCGCAGTATCTGATAATGGGTCGTTTGAGAGGTGTATGCATGAAACTTCGGAGAATAGCTCCGACAGGTCTTTGCTCCCATTATTTCGAAGACGGTTGCGGAGAGGATCGTCTTCTGGAGAGTGGGTCTCATTATTCTTAAATCCATTGCCATATATGAAGATGATTCTTGGTAGAAGAGATCGGGCAAGAGAAGATGCAGAACCAAGCTGAAGGCATCCGGTGAGGAATTCAGTTGCCTGGTCGAGACTTGAGTTATCATCGATAAACATGCAAACTACATCAGCAAAGAGAAAGATGAGGCGCGACCACAGGACCTGTAATAATTTGTCTGCAGAGTGAATGTCCCAGGATACGGGAAGGCCCATGCCAGCCGCAAATTCTCTTGGAGAACGGAAAGATTCTGCACATGGAATATCACCGTCGGCTAAGAGAGTGGGTTGGCAGCTGTCAAAAGAAGCAATGTCGTATCTCAATCGAATTTGGGCTTGAGAGACATGTCGCTTTATATTGTTCAAGGTGTATATTTGCTGGAGGGCATAGTCTTTACTTTTGCCACCCAAGAAGACGCATAGTGATGGACGCTGGGTGTCTGGGCAAGAAAGCTGGGCAACTATACGTGACAGGCGTCCGTGGTCAAATACAGCGAGCCTGGAATCTTCTCTGACTCCGACATCTAGCCAGGCAATGTTGATAGTATTCTGCATCTTGCAACTTGCTTAAAAGTGCTCAAGGTTGAATTACTCTCCGTGTGAGATAGCCAAAGACTTTTAAAGTACAATATGCTCCTTCATTTCTTGTCGTTTCAAAGCCAGGGTGATAACTGAGCCTAGATTTTCTTTGGAAATTTAGATGACTGAAATGGTAGCTGCAGGACAATTGATCGACTTCTCTCCCTCTGCTCACATTAAGCTCTCATTGACCTGCGAGCACACCTGGGGCGAGGTACTTTTGTCAAATGAGGACGATCACAGACCATGGCCGGTTAGACATGGACAGGGTACGAATGAATTGAATGGGCTCGACAATGAATCTCCGTTCCTCCCATAGATCATAGTCGTACCAATCAATTTTTGAATTCAGATGTTGGGAGGGGTCGGCGCTAAGAACTGGGCAGATATTTAAGCACCACAAACTGCCAGTCATCTCTCGCTAGGTTTCTAGATGATTTCTGCCCCAGAATTCCCCGAAATATTCAATTTCTCCATGGATCACAACGCTACAGATAGCATGTGGCCAGGTCATGATTTTATTTCATTTTTTCCACCACCTATGGACGAATACGAAATGCCTATGGCAGAAAATGCCACTCGTTTAACAACGTTGTCCTTAAACCAAGAGCACATTTTCCCTCAGGATAATCCCGGATATGCTCCGCTACCAGCTGCCCCCTTTGATGCACCCATGGCACACCCGCAAGGTGATCGTCCCGAGTGCATGCCATTCAATGAGAGGTAGTACCACAATTCCAGCTTAATGACTCCACAAATATTAACTTTGAGTTTCTACCAGTCTCTCACCTTCCGAGATATTCAACTCTCTAGAACAGCCCATGCAACAGTCCACGAGCGCTATTCAGACTTGGACGCGAGCTCTAGAGACCAAAATGGCTTTCTTTTGTGGTCGAATTGGGCAAATGGAGACGCGACTCGACAAAATAGACAACCGTCTCGACAACATAGATGACCGACTCAACAGCTTCCTTGAAAATATGGACAATCGACTTGTCAAGATGGATGAGAGAATGCTAAGTTTAGACGAAAGCATCAAGTCCGTGAATGGTTATCTTCTTGAAGTAATTCAGCATGAGAAGGAATTCTTGGCAAAAACAAATGGCCATTAAAACCATGTAGATAGTCAATTGAAAGTATCTAATTTTTACTCTGCAATCCTAGTCTGATGGACGGTATGAAGCTCTGGTGGGTAACACAAACTAACTTTAGTCACGCATGATAAAGTGAACAAACGTCGCCCACACTTAACAGCGAATCGTCGCTTACATATGTCCACCAACAGCCAGAAATACTGTTCGTATCCCCTATCTTAGATATATCCTCCATCTCCATTAAATTCATCAGTCTGCCAAAGCTCCAGATACTTTTGCTCGGATTCATGAAGACGTGCGGTGGCTTGGGAAAGGGCATCTTCCAAAGAGTTTATAATCTGGTACATGCTTTCTTGTAGTCCAAGTAAAATCTGCTTCGTTTCTTTGTGCCATTGCAGCTCTGCTCTGAGATAGCTCATTTCATATGCAAATTCTTCCATACGACTCTTTGGATCTGGAGTTGAACGCTTCGCTTGCTGTAGCCTGGAGGGCAGTCTTTCAAGATTGGATGATGTTCCTCCGAGGCAGAAGACCTGGTGGTCTGCCGGCGTGATCTCCTCGGAAATAGGCTCGAGGCGCTGATAGGAATAGCGGCTCATGATGAATTTAAACTGTACTTCTTGGTTCTTGATCGCATCTGTCATAACAAATTGTCATTGAAACGTGATGTGGGACATGGCCTGACTAAATGAGAAAAGTCACCATCCTACCCTATCACCCAGTGACGCCATCCAGAACGATCACAAATGCATCTCAGAATCCCAATCAGCAGTCAGTCTTGGCTGGGATGTAACTCCTAGCAAGTTGTCAAAGCCGGCATGCATGGCATATCCTGTTTACTTTCTTAGACGAGCAGATGACTCAAAATTGTGAGCCAATAAGAGAAGAAAAACTTTGTTGGGATCGGCAGTTCCGGTTTTGGAACACCTGATGAGCATTCACTCAGAAAGGGTGCACGATTTCCTCATTCCGGACAGCCTGCGACACCATTTTTGGTATCGCAATAATAGCCCCAGGATACTATCAGAATGCATTTCTCCCATTCTGATTTATTAGTCCACATCTTTTGCGATATGAAATACATTCCCCGGTCAGAAATGATCTTCATCATCCCCGCCGACGGCAGCTTGGTCCATTAAGACATTTAAAACCCGATTTTTCCCATAATTATTTGCGCAATCAATATCAGCGAACATTCTATTAAATTCTCAAAATTCGATATGTCCTTCCAAACATATGCTTTGGTTCCATCATCTGGACAGAATATCTCCTATGTAAGGTGGCTGAATTCCATGAATCCGCAGCCAAGACTAATGACAAATCAAGAGCCAGAGCAATACCCAGGGTGACGATCGGAATATCTTTTCTTTCATTCAAGGTCTGCTGCGCCAAGAACAACGATCGAAGCATTACCAAGGGCAATTGGAGTCCAGGATCAACGGGGATTCGGCGGAACAACTGCGATCCCGCGCACACTTCTTTCAGCTACAGAAGACAGTCCAAGAACTGCACAATCACAAAGCACAGTTGGAGATCTCTCTGGCCCATACGGCAGAGGCTTGTCGAGTAATGGCTCGCGACCTTGGCCTCGAAAGAGCGAGGGTTCAAGAGCTGGAAAGCCGTCTCAACGACACATACCCAAGTATCGATTCACTGCTGCAAAGACTAGCATCGGTAGGAAACGGAAGTCCACAATTCGGAGAAGATGAACTTAACGGGCGTCTTCTACTTGAGAACCAACGCCAGCAAGAAGTAATTGCGACATTGCAGTCCAAGCTCCAGACACACGAGGAGGTAACACAGCATTTAAAGAGCAACCTGGAAGAAATGAGGCAAGAGGCGCGTTGGGCGAGCCTTGGCCAATCTGGACCCAATCTCTTCGACGCGGAAATAGCAGACGAATCATCCGAAGGTTCATGCTTGGAGATCATCACGCAGAGCCCTACCCAGGCAAAAGAGCATTGATTGAACTATCCATAAGCTAGACTGAATCAACCCTTGCTAGATCCAATTCAGAGAAAAGCATTGAATGTAGCCGGCCAAATAGATTGCTATGGAATATGACTTCGATACGAAAGCAGATTTGAGGGGAAACGGTATTCGTGAACCGAGGTACCATTGTAGGGCCCACTTCCCACATTCCCCGAGATGATCGTCGGGCGCGAACCTTTTCTCGTTACTTAGTCATCTTTGCTTGTGTCCAAAGCGCGATCGATCGACTAGGTTCCGGGAGTGACCTTGCCGGGCCATCCCGTTGGCCCAAACATCCTCTATTCCCCTTGAAATCCGGTCAGATAGTTATTCGCAGATTAAGCAAAAGCACATGATCTTGTATGCATGCACACATCTGCTGCTATACTCTTTCCAACTCAGGGATTTATCGTAACTTAATTTCCATACATTGGGCATGCGACCGTTGCCCCTGACTCCCAGGGGTAATGATGTACGTATTAGCTCGGGGTCCGTGCTCAAGGTTTCTATTTTCCAACGGCGCTTACAGCTTGGTGTTTCATTGGACAGGTTCCAAGCTGCTCGTGCGGATCCTCGCGGAGATAATACAACATTGTGCAGGGATTCCGTCCGAAGCCCGGACAGAGTACCGATTACTTTCCCTCACGACTCTCAGATCTTCAAGCTGGATCCTGGGCTCCGATGTTCAAGCATTCTCATCCCAACCCCGACCAAAGAGGTCTCCGTCACGTAGCTTTCAAAGATCAAAGCACGCATTTTGGGGGCCAAGCAGAACAGAATCTCCATGTGCTCGCCTTCAGTTGTCCACCTCTCCCACAATCGGACATAGACCCCTACCGTGCCTCCTTATATTGGAAGTGATCTTTGTGATTTTCCGAATAAAGTTTCACGGCCCTGTCAGGATCAAAACAGCCACCAGGCCCATGATCCACTCGGGAAGTTGTAAGGTGGAAATGTTTTGGTACCGAGCTCACTAGTTGGGTGGATTCGCAGATGGTCACCAGTTCAAGGATCGCGATTACAGGGATGTGAGTTCCTTACGCTTTCACATTTTTTTTTCATGACTTTACCGTTCCCCTAGCTAATTAATGTTGCAATTCAATGACTTCTCCAGGCCCATGACATCCTATGTTTCCCGCCGTCAATCATGGGCTCTCCTATTGTCGATTTCACCTATCGTGGCAAATCCGGCGTATGGGAATCATTTGATAGCCTTCTAGAGAAGGCTCATTCAATTACAAAAGCGGCAGACTGTGTGCTGAACGTGACTCATAAAAACGGAAGTATCGCAAAACATCAAGGGATTCCACTTTTTAGAGACAGGATTGAGGCGAGAATCAATGGATCTTTTAGTTGCAAGAGCCCGATCATTGAGCAATTCGGTGACAAGATACACTTTGCTCGGCTTTTTTTCGGAAATTGGTCCAATCCGTGGACCCTGAAGACGTGCATGAAGAGAAAAATGCGAGGTCGAAGGCCAAGGCAGATATTCTGGGTTTGTTGGACGAAATCCATCACGGTAAGCAATCTAAGCCGCTGTCTTATCTAAAAAACTGACCTGGAGCAGCCTCCACGACTCTTCAAGGGGCTTTGGAATCTCTTGGATCTCTTGGAACAACGAGCGTTGATACGTTCAACTCATCATCGACTTTAGCTTCACCTTGCAATGAACCGTCCCACAGCCAGACATCCCCCCCTTTGATTGATGACAGCGCGATTGTTGGCATCAGCTCAGGTTTTCTCGATGAGACCGAAGAGTCATTATCAAATGGGGAACCGGGTCCGGTTGCTTCGGCATTCGAAAGGAATGAGCGATCGGAAAATTCTTCACTCCTCTCATTTAACTCAAGAAAATCAAAGCCTAAAGCGTTTTACAGGAACAGAAATGGAGGACGATGGACTACACCTGAAAGAAGAGATTTGAAAGAATATCTACGTGGGCGAGAGGATCTCAGTTGGCAGCAAAAGATCGAGGGATACCGCCGACGCTTCGGAAGCCATCGTAGCGATGAGGACATTATGAAGCAGGCTCGTTTCATGGGATTTCATCCTTCTGACGGGAAGAAGAGTAAAGTTGTTAAATTCAAAGTTCCGCCTTTGACTGTTGGCTGCAGTCAGGTGGAGACTCCAGAAGCTTCTGCTGTAAATGGAAATTGCGGAGCACGGACTCCCCAGTCACCGAACGCATTGAGGATATCAGATACAAGTGCTAGCATAGGAGAGATACAACCAGTCGAAGCTGGGCTTGGATTTTTGGTCGATGGTCCAGACAGTCAATCCTTTGGGTTGTGTCGTTCATCCGATGGACCCCTGGATTCTGGGCGAGGTGGCTTGGAACAACTATTGAACTGAGACTGTGCGTTTGTGACAATTGCTGGAATATGCGTCTATCATTTCACTGTTTTACTATACATTACCAAAATCACTTGTTTTTGTTCGCAATGTCAAGTTGCTCTGGGAAATCCTTTTATCCCCTACAGAACTTGAGAGAATAGGGCGCCTGTCACTAAAGGATTCTCATGAAGGCAGTATCCTCTCAAAATTACGGGTATGTATACTCCTCATGTCGCTTGTGCGGAATAATGCAGCATCGTTAACACATGTTGTAAGCTTTTCTCAGAAACTTCTGTGTATAATATGACTCCATACACAAATAACAAAAAATGTCAGTTATCGCACAATCTCTAGGCTGGGAGACCGAGAGGGTTCTGGACAGACTTCACCTCCCATGCAGGGAACTGCATGTTTTCGGCACATGATCCACTCCTCAGTTGATAGTCTTATTCGAGAAGTACAATATAATCCTGTTGATTGCCATCAAAAGGGAACAATTGTTGAGGCATGAAGTGTCGAAAGCAGAAGAGAGACGATGGTACGCGGCAAAAGCTGATTTTAGACCCAAACCGTGGATACGGAAGTGGTACTCTAGATCTGTCGATCGCAAAATTAAGTTTACTGGGATACAGAAACGTTGTCGCAAAAGCCAATGCACTGGCCTTTGCGATATCACAAGCGTCAGCTGCCAACATTTTTTGATCTTGTGGGCTATGTATATATACTCTGGGAGTTACTGATTGATATGTTATGACTTCGCCACCTTTTTTCTTTCAGCAATATCTTTACACGGGATTCAATAGTATTTGAGAAACCAGAATGCATCTTATTGCTTTTCTCGGACTGATGACAGCGGCCGCTTCTGTGGTTGTTCATCGGGAAAGTCTTCTCCGACCAGAAGATGGGGATCAAATGCAGGATTCAAAGGATGTAGGTACTTGTGTCATATCGCGAATCTTTTATGATACTGTAAATGTCTTATTGACCTGGTGATATCAAGTCAAACCTGACGACCTACTATGTGACTTGCTCCCAAAGCGCTGTGAGGTCAGAGTATAGTGAAGCCTCGATCTTACCGCAGAACCTTGACTTGACCTACTTCTCAAATATCCACGGATACAAAGAGACAATCTTCCCTCCTTTAACCCAACCGACTACTCTGAGGAGCATTATCACAACAAACACTTCGCCGCTCCCGAAAGGCACTAATACTGGGCAGCTAGAGGTACAAAGTAAAGCGGCGTCAATGAGCAAGATATCCTTCGCTGTGTACAATGCTTCAGCCTATCTGGTCTTAGCATCTATGATGTCTATCTTAATGCTTGCATTCTTTGATTGGCAATTCCCACCATTTCCTTTCATATGATTCCCGCTTGATGAGATAAACCATTTGTATGTACAGATTTATTATATGGATCTGGGTCATTTAGTTAAATTCTATTCAGGTGCCCAATAAGCATGAAAAAATAAAACTTCATGTTGATACTTCATTTTGCTGGAAGAAGGTGAGGCCATAAGACAACGAAGGAAAAGCCTTTGGTCGTAAGGAACGAAGCCGATTTCCGACTTGTTTTCCTCGGTCTCCAGGTATGAGACACATGGGGACCAAATTTTTTACTTCGTCCCAAGAGTCCATTAGCAACATTATCCCTCAATCTTTGAAGACTGCTTACCTCGCACTTTGTAAATCGTTTAGTAAGTACACAGAGAACTTGGTCAACGGTTTACCATACAAGGAAAAGGCCACGACTCAGAAATTTATGTTTTAGTATTTGCCACAAAAGAAGTAATAGAGGTATCTGAGACATAGTCGCAGCCCCACAGCCCTTCTGTTTTCAGTAATCCAAAGAGACTGCATAGCCATGAATACAAGCCCCTCAAGAATAAGGTTTGTATGTAATCCGGGAGCCAAAGGCGTCATTGAGACAACGTGGACAGGTCTGCAGCCTCAAAAGAGTAGCGGCAGTGAGAATTTTAAAGATCAGCGGTAGAAAGAAGTCATTCTTCTCGCGCTTTCAGTCACCTAAAAAGCAGAAACAGAAAAAAATCCGAACAAATGGCGCAACTTGCAAACCTTCCATTCGAGATCCTCAGGCTTATCATTGCTATTCTAGAGAGTACAACGCTGAAAGCCTTCTCTTTAGCGAATAAAAGATGCAGAGCCGTTAGTGAGCACGAAATTTTCAAGACGGTTAAAATCAGCTTCTCCAGGAAAAGTCTCAATATGCTAGAGGAATTGGCGAAATCTCCATTATCAACATATGTGAAAACTCTTCATTACGATGCGTCGGAATTATTAGATCCATGTGTGTGACAAGATTACGCTTGACGAGTGTTTTGGCTAATGTCCGCAGTGATTCAGGACTGGGAGTATTTTACGTCGTGTATATATACCTCACAGGAATACGCAAGGGATAACGCAGAGCTTTATACGAGCCTCAGGGGGAAATCTTTTTCTTACAAGGCCATATATTGCCACTACAAAGCCCTAGCCAGAGACCAGTGGACAATTATGGAGGAACGAGCAGATATCCGGGCCATGACTGAGAGTCTTCCATGTCTCTTGAACTTGAGCACCCTTAAATTGTCATTTACCGGGTCCGATGAAGACCAATTACTCTGGTTTTCTAACCGAATGTTCATTTCATATGAAGATTCGATGGGCATTCATCTTGAAGCGGCTTTCATGGGTATGGCAACGGCTCAGCAGCAGGGGCTGTTTGTTCGATCTGTGGAAGTGGAAAGAATGATGCTACCTAGCCATCATCCTAAGATCACCAAGATTGCTGAGCAAGGTCTTACGCTTGTTGAATCTTTCAAGCTTAATGATAGCCCTGGAATGTTGTCTTTACTATCCTCTGTCCTTCTACCGAACCTCCAGATATTTGAGATTACTGATTGCTGGCTTGTGGGCTCCAAGCTGATTGAATTTTTGGAGGGCCACAACATGAAAGTACAAAGTGTCCAGTTCCGTAGAATAAATCTATTCTATGAGAGGTTTAGAGAAGGCAGTCGCTTTTCTGACAGTGTGATGGATTTCTGGAAGACGATCTCTGATACTGGTAATACTGGCAACATTGAATCCTTGTCTATTGTGCGAGCTCTTTGAATACAATCCAATTAGCTTTGCGCTAAATTTTACAGATCCATTTTATAAGATAAACAAAGAACCGTAATTTATAATCATACTTGATATTACTAGTATTAAGCCCGCCATACCCTTGGAAGCCCGATGCGAGTATATATAAGTCCGACCTCCCCCACCTCCAGAAGCCTCTTGTATGAGCGCCATGGATGAGCAATCAAACCCCCTTGGAAACCAAAAGCGGGCCTTTTGGAGGTCTTCATGCAGAGAGCGTCTATCCCAGCATATCTGTAAGGTAGCCATTTCTTTCAACACGATCTTGCTAACTTATGCATAGGGGAGACCCTCGGTTTGAAAGTGCAACCTTCTGATGTGCGACTCAAACCCGAGGAAGATATGCCTTACAGATGGAAGATAGAAGACCCATGTCTTGAATACCTGTTCCAGAAACACCTGAGCAAGCATTCTGTGGGAGCGTACATGCTTCTTCAGAGGGAAGTAGGGCAAAAGTTTTTTGCAATCCAGTCCGAAAAAGTAAATTTTCACATATCGCTTTTTGGTAATTTACTAAAAGCATCCTAGGAAGCTCAAAGAAAGGCAGATCTCGATCTCCTTGCTCAACTACAAGACGAAAACTTATGCCTTACGGAGAAATTGAGATTGGCAGAGAACAAAAAATATCTCAGTGAGCAGGCTACTATAGAAGCGGAAGAAGAGATCAAATCTCAAAAATCAGTGATCAGGGAGGCGCAAATGACGATTCATTTTCATCAGCAGGAAATCTTCAAGTGGATGGATCTTTGTGATTGGTATCAGGCTCGCTGCCTGCATTGCTCTACTATTTTAGGACAGATGACAGCGTTTTTGCAAGGAGATTCTTCTGGAGGAATGCCTTGTCAAACTTCCGATAATTAGAAAGAACAGTATCTTACAACAGTCTTTGGCCTACCTTAAATTCTAAATCTTTTGTGTCGCACATCAGACGCAGTAGAAAATCTTCGTGTTGTTCGTTACAGTATGTATCCCGTCAGGAAGTACGGCGAGCAGGTCAGAAACGCCTCACAAGGTTTTCGAGATGCAACATGTGAGCTTGCCTTGAATCTTGCCTATCCAAGATGTGCGACACCATTTCTGACCCGCGACACCATTTCTGACCCGCGACACCATTTCTGACCTGCGACACCATTTCTGACCCGCGACACCATTTCTGACCCACGACACCATTTTGGCCTCTGCTGACCTGCGACTTCTTCTCTCTCCTCATAGAAAAGCAATTTCAAGCTATTTCTGATATGCTATAAAGATTGCTTCCCCCATCAATCGAGTATACATGCACAAAAAAGAAGAAACAAAGAACACACCTGCAATTATCTATTTTTAAGATCGCGAACACAAATAAACTCTTCCTATAAAATGGCCAAAAAGAAAGGTAATAAAAAGAATCCGGCTCAGAGAAGTGCCCGCGACATTCAGACTCCTTTCTCCGACCGCGAAGACCCAACTCAGTCGGATACCGAGAAAGCCAAATCGAAAAAGACAAATGAAGTAGATGGCACCGATCTTGTCCCTACAGCCTCTCAATTGAAATCTTCACAGGCAGAGGGGAACGATAACCAGGGGCCGAATTCTGAAAGCAAAAAGAAGACGAGGTTTGATCGAAGCCCGACTCGAAATGGCGACTTCGCTCCAAATGCGGGTGAACACGAGTCTAATGATGAGGAGGATTCAAACTTAGATGATGTCTCTGATCAAGCTGCTTTGGAAGAAGATCAGATGGATCCACTCAGTGGGTGGGTGAAAGATATCATTCAGAGAGAGACGTCAATCCAGTCAGCAACAATGGTTGAAGAATTTTTTACGTCCAGTGAACCTCGCTATGAAAATTGTCAGCAGTTTTTCCAACAGCTCAACCAGAAGATTCGAGGTGCCAATAAGCAGAACCATGTGAATGATGTCGATATCGGCACCATACCGGACTTGGCTTATAATGGCTTATGCGAGACTTGGCAGCAGAAAGCAAGCAGTGCCTTGGAAAATAAATCAGTTCAGGATTTTTGGAACGCTTTCAACGACACCCATCGTCTTTTGAAACTTTTCAACGAAAGACACTTCCTTCCTCAAGCTTGGAATATCAGCCAGGAATGGGCAGAGGAATGGGTTGGAGCTCCAAATCCAACTCCGATTGACGATCCCAGCTTAGCTTCTACAACTGGAAATGGTCTCTCTTCATCGAGTTCTCAGCAAAGAGAAAGTGAAGGTTTGAGCGACGCATCCGACGTGGATGTGGAAGAGCTCATGAATACTGGGCTCGATTCTTTAGAAAAGAGAACCATAAAGCATCAACGCCAATTGACATCGGCGGAAGTTCTATTTTGGTGGTCTAAAGGTACTGGCTCTCAGACCTTTGTGCGATACGGCCGCAAGACTCCGATTTATCGCATCCGGGCTGGCTCGCATGAGATTTATGACAAAAAAAAAGTCAAACGTGTCCTTGCATCGCAAGCTCGGGGAACTGCCAAAGTCCAGGAAAACAAAGGTGGAATTCCGGGTGAGCGTTGGAAGTACACGCGAAACGATGTGGAGAATATTATTGGCATAGGGTGGAAAATTGAAGATGACGAAGAAGAGGGCTTTGATCCTCTCGATCTTCTTCAGCCTGCTAAGGGGGCAACTTACCCACATACTCGAGCTTTAGTGACATGGAAAGATGGCGAAGCTACGCTGGAGGGACGAGCATTCATTCGTCGTATTACAACTGGTTCGGCATTAGATGGTGATCGAGTGATATATCAAAAGGTCGCTGAACTCGAGTCTGCCTATCGCAAGAAGTATGGACTGGAAGATCCCATTGATGGTGCCTACGATGAAGACGACCGAGGCTCTGAGAGCGATACCTCATTCAGCGCCAACAGGGCTCGCAATCGCAGACACCATACTGAGCCCACGCGTTCTTCGAAATCTACAAAGAAGTCTAGACACCAGCCACAATATGAGGCCATTGATGGTAGTGAAACTGAAAGTGATTACTCCTCGCAGGCTCACAACACTCATCGCAGAAGAAACCGCAGCGAGCCAGACACTCATCGGAAAAGTAAACGACAAGACAAGTCTTATGAAGCTCTCATCAAGAAACTCGAAAGAGAAATTCAAATGCTGAAAACGGAAAGATCAACATCCCCGGAAGTACAGCGGAGGGAACAACCAAGGTCCCATCACCGAGCGCATCGTGGACGCCCTAAGTGATTAGTGGGAACGAATCTTCGAGGTTGTCTTGCGACATGGCCCTTCTTAGACAGATTCAACATGCTGTCATATTCTTCCAAATAAGTGTGAAAGGGGGCCCTTTGCTTTGCTATTTTTGATTGCTTCTTCTTTCTAGCGTCCCAATAAACGTGGGAGTTCCAAGCATTTCTGCACTTTCTGCGACTCAACTAAATTGCGATCAATGTATGAGCAGGTCTCGTGCACAGTACTGTTTTCTTTCATTCATTATTAGTCAGCCCGAACATCTGAATCAATGACTTGAATTTCGCTAATCTCTACTTATGGCTGTAGTTTGGAGGAGTTGATTGGGTTATTGTTTGGGGAAAACATTAGACCCTATACATCAAGAAGTATCTCCAGGGGTGGCCATACCATCCGGGCGCAATAGTAGTGCTAGACCAGATAATAATGGAGATACAGACTAAATTGACGTTGGAATAACCATAATGCCTCGTGGCCAAAACCCTAGAGCCACTCTGCACCCCTTGGCCCAGTAGTAGACAAACACGAAGAAGGCAAACTATTGGCACATGACATAGAGACTAGCGCTGCACGGCCATCCTGCAATTTCACAATAGAGTATAAATTGGGGCGTAGATTCTACCCTCTTTCTGGCACTCACCGGGCCGATGATACTGCGCTGGCCATGTTAGGCCCGCGACTTGATAACCTCACTTTCGATGTACTGCATGAAGTCGCTACATTGCTAGACTATCGTAACTACATTCATCTCAGTCAGGTTAATCGTGCTCTGCATGAGGCAATGTGAAGCAAACATATCTCTCGGAAAATCATCGAGGTAGCTCACATTTTTTCCTTCTTTTCTTCTTTGGGCCCGGAAAATTAACAACTCCCGTGATGCACAGAATCGGATGCTCTATAGCAAAGAAGGCCGGCAAGCTGTCAATGCCGGGACAGGCTATTATCGCGCTATCACACAATACTATGATATCAACGAGGCGGTCGCTACCGCGAGCCCTTACCTGATCTCTGTCCTGGCCACCGGGACCGATTTCGTCTACCAACAAGGCATACTGTGCTACTGTACCGGCCAGAAACTTCGCTTACTCGATGTGCACCAGACAGGCCAAGCTGAACGTGTGGACGATTTCCACAGTATTCTCTGGCGCTTGGTGCCGAGTTTGAGGGGAGTTGATCCTACCCAGTCGGTGGAACTAGTCCACTACTGCGATGATGTTCTTGCCTTCCGCGTCTTAGGCAATACAGATGTTGAAGATTCCACGGACCTTCTCTTCGCCATGGACATCGCACTTCGACACGATACCCCCCGGAAAAAGCGGCTGCTACTACGGGCGGAAGTGCCAAGAGCTACGTCAATATTCGTGCGTTGCGACCGATCCTGTATCTGGTACGGCCACGCGACTGTCAACTTCCACGAAGGTGGGCCCTGGCACATTCATGCCGTTGACCTTCTGACAAACCAAACCACTGATTACCCCTTAGATCGGAGGTTGAAGGGTGATCTGGAGAAGACTGTATGTTTCGAGATTTACGATGAGACTTTGTACGCCGTTTCAACGGTGGAAACACCCGATGATGCGGTATCGAAAACATCATTTAATCATTGGCTCCGTTACAGAAAAAGGCAAGAGCAATCCTACCACGGGCAGTTATGGCGTCGAGAAAACAGCGAGGGCCCTATCGACGACTAATGGACTAATTTGTCTTTGCGCCGTGATGAAGTAACTGGTCGGCCGGTAATAGTTGAGTGCCGCCGAGAATGGCCTGGCGCGAAGAGCGAAAGTCGTCGCACTTGTTATATCGGACCTCTTCCTACATTAGAAGAAGCGCTCAATAGAGATACCGACGTCTCATGGAGCCACCTTGACCCAGCAGAGACTGCCACTGAAAGATTTAGCACTTATCCCAACCGACGGTCAATTCATTCTTATCATACCGAGTTCAATAACGCCGGCGATCAAGACTCACGATGCAATTTCATTACCGCGCGAACCAAGCTCCACTCTTACCATCTATCGGCGGCAACATTTTTAGATCTCGTCAACGACTTTACGGCAGAGGATGGATGCGAAACTCGAGATTGTCTCCGCATACGAGCCGTATCTCGGGCCCGCGTTCGCCCAACCGATGAAAATGGGATTGGATTATTGTTTGAAAACCAAGCTGGGATCGTTGGTCGGGCTACCCAAAACTCGACTGCTCGATTCATTAGCAGAGGTATCTGTCTTTGGCCATCGAAAAAATTACACTCCGACATCGCGAGTCTTCTTTGCCTAGGGAAATGCACAAGAACAGTGCTCGCAGTTTCTGATGAGAGGTCCATCATATATTCAATTCCTTCCCCCGGCTCCCCACAAGGTCATCAGTTGCTGGTTCTCATCAGCTTTGATCCGAAGATACATTTTATCAATACACCGACTCGGCCGACCTCAGAGCTTCCTGCGGAAGAAAACCTCTTGAAGGAAGATCCCCCGAAGAAGCCTTCGAGTAACTCGATTGTAAAAGTTGGATTGCCTCTCCACCAGGTTATACGGAGGGGATACTGGCTTCGATCAGCTAGGAGATAAGATATATAGAAAGGGCAGTTCGTCATGGAATTCAATAAAATCAGCTATATGACGAGCATGATGAGAAGAGTGTTCTAATTCAACAAAGCTAACGACATCTAATATTGAACAAATCAGAAAAATTTCCCAGGACTAAATCACCAATTTTTGATCGCACATTCGATAAATGAACTTGTTATAGATTGAATATCAAATGTTTGGCTCGATGGCAAGGCTTGGACAGTCAGGGATCTGAGTTTCCTTCGGTAATTTCAATTCGAACTTACCAAAGGCTTGACATTCTCTAAGATTACAGACTTTTTGAATGAATATGATCCATGTAAGTAATCTTCGGTCTCTTTTATTGAAATCGGTGCGCTTCACAGCATTGTGTAGCTCCCGCAGCGGAACCAAAGAGCCATGAGATCCGCAGAAGACAAAAGCGAGAACAGTCTTTACGTCTGAAAATATATTAATAGCGTTCAAGGCCGAGTGAAGAGACTTACCTTGCGAGCTGAGCTTTTTCGTGTCTTTAAAATCAACGAATGCTGGCCACCAGTCTGGCCTTTCACCATATTTGCTACCTTTCGCTTTACCCATAATGTCCCCCCATTCAATGAGTATCGTGCGACTTTCACGGCAACTGATCATCTGAAAAGCGCATTTATAGATTTCTGTCAATGTAGCAACACGGCACAAAACGCCCTTCGAATGTGCGATGGAGAAAATGGTCTTGGAAGCTGTATTGGCTATGGTAGCGAGAGTCATGTGCTTTATCCGTGGATCTAAGGTGACCCATTGGTACTTCGTCGATTCGGTTGGAGGGCTATCAAGCCCGGGGGGCTTGTCATAAAGTCGGCATGCATCCTTTCCTCCAGTTCTGACCGCCAATGCAGGCTCGCTATTCCGATATGCTCGAGGGTGTCGTGACCATGTACACCGTCGATTAAGCTTGTAACACCTGGAGCAGCCTTGCGTGCAAAAATTACCCACAAGCTCACATCTGGCTTTTGCGACCTGGCAAGATACACAAGCGGGCTTCACTTTTAGTTGTCAGCCACTGCTCACACTGCTGTCCACGCTTCCTTACCCTTTCTTTCTGGAAGTTGACACGTGAGATCCCTTAAAGAGCATTGAGAACAAGATTGGTTTGTGCTCCCGTTCCGCTGGCATTTAACTTTTCGTCGTCGACACTCGGCGCAGGCTCGTTCAACTATTATGTTGGCATCAATTGCATCTGACAGACGAACACAGCGGTCATACTCGGGACTTGGTTGTCTAGAATCAACGGCGTAGCAGGAGATGGTCGATGCCTCAGCATGATTTCGGTTGTATTGAGCTCTTCCTGCTGTTCATACGACGATTGCAGGGCTGGTGGAGATAGCATTGGAGACAATTGATGGGAAAAAAGACGCGCGTGATATATTCACATCTATCAATGGAGATATCATCTGGGGGAATTATTTCAATGATTGACTAATCTCCAAAGTTCATTCAGCCTAGAGACGCCTTCGGTGGCTTTATATGTATATTCAATTAGCTGAGCTTCACCAAAGAGTGGTGACTTGGCAGCAGATCTAATTTATGCTAGCGGGTACTATTTAATGAGCATTCGAACTCATTCAATGTATATTATCTCAACCAGAGCTAGGTTCAAGCTATGTAACCCTACAAATCAAGCAACACAAGCCTGATTCGGCTACTATAGTCGCTACCCAAGCGGCTTTTATCCCTTAGAAGTTTGAGACTCATAATCAAATGATAGCGAATCTGGATCTATGAGACAATGCTTTCACGCCCCATGGTAGCACCCGAGAAAAACAAGGTTCTTTTTAATCCTGATTCGAAGCTTGGCCTTCAACGAGGACCAACTCCTCGAAACGACCATCGTACCAATGAAAAAGGGGAGCGGGCAATTCCCCCCCACTAATATCTTTTCGCCAGATATATTGCCGCATGTAGCGTGAATGAACATGATAATTTCGAATTAGAGGCTCTGTCTTCCTAGAGTCGAGACGGACAGGCAGAGAGACCAAGCTGACGTCGCTCAGGGGTGATTCTACAGGGGCGAAATAGCGTATAACGCGTTCCATTTCTCCTGCAACAACGGCAAGGTCGACCAGTATTGAATTTTCAGGGCGGCCATCTGGTATTCTGTCTTTCGCCGGGGGTGGTGCGTCCTCGAGTGTAATGATTTCCCGAACCGCGTTGCCGAGGCCTTCCTGACAGATATATCCATATATGGATTCCATGTCATTATCCTGCGATGACATGATAGAATAAGGCTCTTTTGCCCAAGCTCTCAAAGTCTAGAAAGTCAGTTGTTGGGTCCAGCAATCATGTTGAAAATGGCGTTTCGTTTACCTGCAGAGGTCTTTCGTCAAAATCTCCATTGCTATCCATACTTGTCGGTTCTAAGGTCATTTGGCGATGATATGCCCAGATTCACAGGGGATTCTATGGAGCGGATAAAATTTTAAAAAATGTATGAATCGTATCTGGATTTTTACCGTTTTATATTCCCTCGAAGCTCTGACTTATTTGTGGTGTGGAGAAGGTGACCCCTGAAGGTAAGGCTCGCTCCCAATGATCCTTTCGGTCTCCTCGCATATGACTGACCCTGCTCTGATGGATCATAATTTCAGCAAATGATCAAGGATTAAAGGGTCCCTCCAGACAAATTTGATTTACTACTTCTAGCAGCTGAACAGTCGGCTATGAAATAAATTTAGGACCGAATGTGAATTAGGTTCAAGCTATATAACCTTACAAACCAAGCAGCACAAGCCTGATTTCACAAGCCTAATTTGGCTACGATAGTCGCTACACAAATGGCTTTCATGCCTTAGAAGACTTTCGATTGCAGGATGAGCTATGCTGTGGAATAGACGAGAGGAGGTCGAGAATTTCATAATCAATGAGACAATGCTTCCACGTCACACGGTAGCACCGAGAAAAACACATTGTTTTTTGATCCTGATTCAAAGCCTGGCGTTCATCAAGGAGCATCTCCTTGAAACAACGATCGTACCATTGGAGAAGCAAAGCGGGCAATTTACCCTCACGATCTCTCCGAATATATTGCTGCATGTAGATTCCATGAACACAGTAATGTTGAAGAAGAGTCCGCGTGTCCCCGGCATTGGTATCAGGAGACAGAGAAACCAAGCTGACGTCGCTCAGGGGTAATCCCACTGGGACAAAATGCTCTCTAACGCGATCCATTTCTCCTGAATCAACGGCAAGGTCGACCAGTCTTGAATTTCTAGGGTGACCATCTGGTATGCTGCCTCTCGCCGGGAGTGGAAGTGGAATAACTTCCCAAACCGCATTGCCGAGGCCTTGACGATGGATAAATTCCATCGTGTCATCGCAGGGGTCAATAGCCCTAGGCCAAGCCCTCAAAGTCTGCAAAGTCAGTGATTGGGTTCAGGAGTCATGTTGATAATGGTTTTTGGTTTACCTGCAGAGGCCTTTTGTCGGAGTCTTCGTTCATTTGGCAATGATATGAAGGATATGCCGGGGTTCACAGGGAATCCTATGGAGCAGGTGAAATTGTCAAAAATACGTGAATCGCACCGGAATTTACAGCTCTCTAGGCATATATATTCCCTCGAAGCTCTGACCTATGTGTGGCGCATCACATCGGTGTGAAGAAGGTGACCCATAATGGCAGAGGCTTGCTCTGAATGGCCCTATCCGGTCTCCTCGCATATGACTCTGCGCCGATGGATATTCGGAGACAAATCAGGAATGGAGACCAAACTTTCAACTATCGATCATTTCTACACAGAGAAATCAGGAATGAATTTTTTGCTTCAACTGGCGTGCTGCGTTGTTGGTCGCCTCGCGATTCTGGTCATATTACAAGGTGCCGTTGAGATGCCCTAAGAAGTGGAATCCCCACCATATAAGAACCCACCCATTTTCCTTTTCAAAATCCATCCTCTGTTCTTCTTCAAATCCACAGCGTCCTCTAGCTGAGTCCATCTCAACCTTCTTGTTACGGTTCCATCCACTGAATCTCTCTCATAATGGCCAAGGACGCGCAAGAGAAAACCCCTGAACAGAAGAGCACCGCATCCCAGAGCCACCCGATGGAGAGGGCATTAACCGAGTGTGATCCAGTAAGCAATCACAGTAGAGTCGTAGCCCAGATGCCCAAGACTAATCCGCTGGCTGCGGTTATAGCGCCATCGCTCCCACATTGTCAACGGAATAATTTACCAAGGTCTTGTCGCCCTCTCCGCTCAGATTCTGGCCAATACACAGCAACAACCATCAGATGGGAATCGCACCACGGTATCCCCAGACCAAACAACGGAAATGGTCTTAGCCAAGCAAGATCCTGTAGGTGATGATGACGAATAATCACGCAGCTGTCCAGAACTAATCCGCTGGCTTAAAATATAGCGTCATATCTCCCATATTGTCAATGGGACAACTGACCAAGGTATCGCCCTTCTCTCCATTCATTACATTGGCCACTCCACTGAAATTTGTGATCCTCTTAGGGTCGACCACTAGCACGAAATACCACGGGCACCAGGACCGAGGGCCTCGCGGGATCTCCGTGTATTCGCCTGTCACCACTCAGGTGGAGGGCAGTTCGCACGTACTTAATGGCAGTGGGACCAATACGCAGCATCCGCATGGCACTCGTATCTATTGTATGCACGGAGGCTCCGTGAGGAATGGAAGCATTGTTTGCAACCGAGATCTTTCTCCAGAAGAATTCCGCAGAATGTTTTGTAGCGGTGGCTAGCTAGCGAAGCAATATGATATTAGCCTTGCACCCTGCATTTGATCGTAGCACACGCCGCTGGAATGGAGTGTCGCTTAGTAAAAAAGCGTCGTGGTGGATGGCCCTGGGATCTGGTAGCTCATATAACGAGGAAATAGAACTGTATGAGCCCGCGTGAGACCTTCCGCTGGCCCGACCTAACAGAAAAGATCCAGCACGTGATGCCACGCGGTTTCACTGCCCCTCATCTGTACGTACTCAGCCTTCAGAGGTGGTGAAACGGAATCTGGGGAGCATAAGCCAGCACCTACCAGACTCATGGTATGGACTCGTATCGAGCTTCTGGTTCTAGGCTTACTGAGACGCTATCGTTTCGCAGCTCGGAAACTTGATTCCCGCCAGGGGCGAGGTCCACAAGACAAAAACGTTGGGTCCCATTCTACTGCCACAGGAAGCCGAGCTTTTCCGGCGACAGCTGGCTGAATGGGCGTCCGAGAATCGAACTCAGGACGTCGACTTCACTATTGATTCCCATGGCCATCGGATCTACGAGCTCACGAACTTCCAATCTCTCGCAAAGCCCCTTTTAAATATACTAGGCCGGGAAGTACGTACTACGAGGTCCAATGGGGAGTCGTGTTAACTGGAGCAGGGTTGCCAGTACCACATGTATCGTTCGGCAATTAACAAACAGGTGTCTACCTTCCGTGAAACGATTCTGATTCCCATTCGCGTCGTCTCCGGCATTCCCCAAATCATCGATCTGACTCACGGGATGCAAAGTCTTCTGCCGGGGTACTATTATGTCCTTCGCTCGGACATATACGTCGGGCCCGAGGTGGATTTTCTCGTGATCAAAGAGAGATCGGGACGGGACGGATAACTCACCAAAGACCTGGTCATGAGGAGGAAGCACCATCAGTGACTAGGCCCGGGACGGAGCGTACGAACAGCGTGGATATAGTATTGATCGGGGATTTATCCAGCGGGCCGTAGCCCAGATAATCACAAATGTCTCCCAGCCTGCCCCGCTCATCAGTATGCACTCGACCCCCTGTAGCTGATTTACTTACTCGATGTTCTCGCCAGCCAGCGCCTGTACGATGCAAGGAATGCAGTATGGGATTCGGTCCCGTTCAAGCAAGGGCTCATTGGCTTTGCCTAGCTGCCGAGCGACCTCCTGGTAGCTCTGTTTGTCGTAGGTGGCGAAGCGGGACAACTGTGCCATCGACCTTGTCTCTGCAAGCCACTGGGTCAGCGGGGATCGTGGTAGCCACCCCCAAGATACTTACCAAGCAGGAAAATCTCCCAACTTCGGTGTCCCCAGCCGTGGGCGAGCAGTGCTGCCATGCACCGATTAATCCAGATCACACCCCGGCGGTATCTCAAGAGGGTTCCATCATCGTTCTTTTTAACAATGTAATGCCTCATCATCTGGTTCGTCTCCTCCTGAGAGACTCCGCAGCGCATCATAACCAAGCAGTAACTGACAAATATCAGGTTTTGGAAAGACAAGACCGAGGCAGTGAATCTCAGATTGTGTGCGTAATTACGAAGAAAGTGCGCATATTGATAACCCCGTAGGACGAGGTCTTCGTGTTCGAGGTCTTCGTGCTCGGTGCTTACATTCGGCGGTCTGAATGTTTCCTTCGTGGGACCGAACGCAGCAGCGTTGGTATGGCCCAGCATCAAGCGTAGCGCAAAACGGTTCTCAGATGGTGTCGCAATCCCAGCCTGGACACGGGCCTGATCCCAATCGCGTCCGACTCGTTGAAGGACGGAGATGAACTTTTGCAGCTCCTTTCTCCAGCGTGGTTCTGCCTGCTCAGGCTTTTCCGACGCTGTCGAGGGGGTCTGAGATTGGTACTGGACAATCTGCAAGTTGTCAGACGGAGGTGGCTCATATGTGATTCCCTGTCTCATCGTCGATGGGAACTCTTCGGCCCCGAAGCATGAAGTACCCAGCACCAGATTCTCGAGGTACCATATGTAGGCCTGGTCATCACCCGGAAAATCAAATCTTCGTTGTGCCATAATCTTCAGAAAATTACACGGGGGGAGGGACTACGTCGGGGCCAAGAGCACCTTTAAACTGGTTTAGGCAGGTACCATGGTACCTGCCTTATTCGGACACAGTCCTTCGAGGCGCATCGAATCCGATATCTCTGGGTAATGGTCAGGTTGACTAGGCCGTGGAACTGCATCAAGTCAACGAATCAGTCAAGGCTACACGTAACAGTTCGTCGATCGATTGTCCAAATATGATCTACCGCTCGCACCTCGGGCTGGTCGACCACTTACACCAGCCGTGCAGGTCCTCCTTCGCATTCACAAGAAGCACTATGGTCAAAACAGCCACCAAATCTGGTTTAAATCGATTCTAGCCGGTTCGAAAATACAAAATGGGCTCATATCTCTAATCTGACGCGTAATGCTGAATTTCTGGCTGGGCTTTGGGGACGTCATCCTGGGCTGCTCGTGTGGATGTACAGTTTCGACGTCTGTGCAACTTGGCAGCCCTGCGAGCACTCCGTATCCTGGTGTTGTGCGTCGGCCGCGGCCCTGAACGTTGGCTGGAAGGTGAAATCATCCCCGGCGTGTCGCTAACTTCGGTTCTATATATCCACGTCTCACATCTGTATGTCGTCGTTGGCGGTGTCCGGCTACGCACGGGACCTTCGAGATTAGCGATCTGTGATAGCCCATACAGGGATACAAACAGCTCATCCAACGACGAGAAGGCATCCCGTAATGTACCTGGGGATATCCCGTTGTGGAACAACGGGGAGCCAGGGAGGTTGAAGCACATCTCTTGTATGACACTCTGATCAGGGTCCGCAAGCAAAGCCCCCAGGGAAACGCTCCCGCCCGGGGTTGTGATCACGGATACGCTCATACAGATCAGCGCTAAAATGCCCCTTTCTGAGAAAGGCATATCCGGCATATCCAAGTCCGTCCTTCGGTTCCACGCTGCATTGAAGCCTTGTGCCGATATTCGTTCAATTTCAAGCAATAGTTGACCAAGCATCTCACGAAGATCGGAGTCCGAGATTGTCGAGTTAACGAAATTTTGCTGAACCATGTATTGGCGAATTTCTCCCCAGGCTCGACGCGTTGCCCGGCTGGTTTCGTTCCAGCCAGTCTTTATCATACTCGGATACGTCTCCTCGCCGATGTGCGGGTTCCAGTCCTCTTCTGGACGCGCGAGAAGATCCTGGATCTGCCCGGTATTGCCAATACTGGCCAGTAACGAGGACTCAAGTAGGACATATGATAGAGCAAGAAGGATCTGTCTGAATGACAACCGTGCGTGAATCAAAGCAGCAGCTGAAAACATTCTGCTATGCCAGAAGCCTGGAATGCTTACGGTTTTTTGGATCCTAGAAAGAGGCGCAGC
The DNA here is from genome assembly GCA_020086695.1 of Penicillium sumatraense. Taxonomy (NCBI): domain Eukaryota; kingdom Fungi; phylum Ascomycota; class Eurotiomycetes; order Eurotiales; family Aspergillaceae; genus Penicillium; species Penicillium sumatraense. Next base: position 32,581 of record JAGIKU010001115.1, on the reverse strand, counting down.
GAGCGATCCTTTATAATTCTCAAGTTCACGAAGGGGCTTTGACAACTCGGTGTAACACATGCAACGTGAACTCCGGTGCAAACCTTGGAAAATAGATTTATTTGAATTAATTGAGCCCAGGTGCTACTATCCTCCTTTTCACTTTCCGTCGGTACCCATTTGAAAGACAAATACCCCTAGCCTGGGAACCTATTTACCTACTCCTGTGACGATTGTGCAGAAATCACCCACTCACAGACCCTATTGCCAACGCTGCTCCCGGAACTGAACAAAAAGCCTCAATTTGCTTGATAGCGGACGGGACAAATTCCCAGCCAGGAGCGGGCACGTCAAGATGCGGCATACCAGGCCAGGATACTGCGATTCGTATAGAGAATGCCCTGAAAGGTTAGTGGCGTATTTCCTTAAAAATTGCCGATTCACCCACATGTAAGAACGCTCGAGCCTAGAGAACTGCCTGCTTTAGAATCATTCAGTGGGTCTTGCTTCAGACGGAAATGTGGTGGAACTAACTCATGCACAATGATAAGGTTCAAAACACCGAGCTTTCCCGTCGCTTGGATGTATTGCGCAATCTGAGAATTTCGAAGTAAAGGGGGGAGGAGCGAATCCAGCGGGATCATATTGCCTCCCCAGAAGGCTACCCCCGCCAGAGTCGCTGGCATACTTGGCTTGAATCAGAAAAGCTCATGTACATGAAGAGCCAAAACTCACAGTGGATCTCCTCGACAGGAATAATTCTGCCACTCGATGTAAATTTCATGGTTCAAGTCTACCTCGAATCCTTGATAAGAAGGGTTCAAAGCCAATATTTGTAGGACAGGCGGTGCTATCGAGGATGGCTGCAAAAATCCACGAGAATCATCAGAGGACAGACCTGGGGGTGAAGCTTGCGGTATTTCATTTACCCGATGAGAATCACCGCGGGGGCCGTCGTCGTCTTACTAGCATTAGCATGAAGTCAAGAGGATAAGTAGAGATTAGCTGACCTTGCTCATGATGGGATTTCAAAGTCTCAAATCCCTCGAGAATCCGGGAGATGATCCGGGGTCGCTCAGCCGAGTCATACTGGTCTGTCGCATCATACATAGCCTTCTTGAGTTCCTGAACTGTCACAACCTTCAACAACTCGCCACATAGAAGCCCTCTGATGAATTGAATCTTCACTAATTCTCCGTCAGTCTGTCTGTATTCATTTACAGAGACATCTAACATACCTTGTTTCTTCAGCTTTTTAACAGTCCTGTATCTCATGCCCGATGGCAAGCATCTCGGTTGTTCCTTCCTCGGGTCCCAATCGGACTCTAGCATTCGGATAAATTTGTCCAGCAAAGAATCACAGATATAGTACGGAAATTGATCGAGCCAGGCATCCAAATAGCGGTATAAAGGACTGCAATCGTTGTCTGGGAAAGATTCCTCGCTGGGATGGTCTGCCTGGTCGTTGCCCGCAGATAGACCGTGGCCGGAAAGTAGGTTGCGTTGGACATGATCGGAATCCATTGCAGATGATCTGGAGAAAGAGGGAAGTCTACCAAATACAACCCGGATTTCCATTTCTTTAATAGTTTTGAGAATCGAGCATGTTCAATGGAGAGGAGCTAGTCTAGACGTAGAACCCCAGTCAGGCCTAACCCTGAAAGAATTGCCCTGGTTGACCTCAGGTCGATTCTTCAGCCAGGGCCCCCTTGTCCTCATTCACCATTCTCTCCATTTCCTTTTCTTCAAGTATACGCTTTTGGTCGCGGCAGTTCCATCGGATGGTGGGGATTACAATGGAAGCTCGGCTCGTCATGGTGCATTCGTCGAGCCACATGCGGTGGAATTTGTATCGGACTGGGAAGGATAATAGTATCACCGCTGACGGTCGAAGAACGGTGAGTCGCGGTGTCCGGAGTTTCAATCTCGTCATCTGTACAAATGTATCATGAGCATGTGTCCCACAAGAACCCATGATCTACCCAGCACTCACCTAACTCCTGATCCATGGACCAGCATCTCTTGATACTATTTATGAGTCTCGCACGGAGGTCAATCCATTCCCATACTCGATATGGGTCAATCATTGTCGGCACTTCCAGTCGTAATGTAAATTAAAAATCAGAAGGGGGGGCTCCAGGATACCATTATATATTTAGTCGATCATTGCTTTACGCCGGCATAAATGCATGAATGTACCTAGTTCTGCTTCTTCCCATGCGCAGACTAGCGCCTTTGCTAATTGCACCTATGGTGCTGCGATTTTTACAGGATAAAGTTTACTAGGCTTTCATTCACGGCAAAGCATTCATTGGATTAACTAAGAATATTCCATGAGAACATTGTTGAAATGCCCCCCGGAACCAGGTTCTCTGGCTCGGTGTTTAGGTCGAGGTAACGCACTGATCGGGAAAGGCGCGAGAACTAAGCCTGTCCTTTCGGGTCTTCCAGTACTTTCGCAAGTTCAGAAAATCCAGCGCTCTTTGCCATGATCTTCATACCCACAACGTCAACTTTCCCAAAGAACCCCTGCAATGTCTGTACCTTCCCAATAGCAACATTTTCTATCCCCGGATGAAATGTTTCCACAAAGTCAAAATTTACGGCCTCATAAGCTCCATAAACGATTTTTATGACAATATTTTCTGCCAAGGTCTGCCCGATCTCCCTTTTCTCTGCCAACCGTGAAAGAATGAGTTTCAGAATCTCCTGGCTTCGTCCATCTGTGCTCTCTGCTGCTATCAGCGCAGCATCAGGCCAGTCCTGCTGGCTTTCATCATGGTCCATGATCCAGCTCACAGCTTCGACCAAATTGTGTGATGCAGCATACTTCACGAATTCCTGGGGCTGTGCGTAGCCACGTCTCCAAAACCAGTTAAACATTGGTTCTGGGTCTTTTCGGGTCACTACACTGAACCAGCCTGGTGCTGCGTCATCAGCATGGGGTTTTCTTAGGTCAAGCCCAAATTTTAATAGCCAGTCCGCAAGACCAGGGTCGACATATCGACATATCTGCCGTATCTCCTCTGGTCCAAATGAGGCAAGTCCATCATTTAGCAATGACCCCAGTCGTTCCAAGCAAATCTCGAACCGTGTTTGATACAAAGTAGAGATTTGAAAGATTGAGTATCGATTTTCTTTGACCGAAAACGGTCTCAGAAGATCTTCGGGTCTCAGCCAGGACAGTAGATGTTCCACCAGCTCTTCTTGTTCCCTGGTGCCTTTTGCACTCCTTGCTGCAAGCCAAAAAAAGCTGTGGCCGGTCTGGCAAAAGAAAGACGGTCCGACCATTCCGTACGCCAAGAGTCCTTTGAAGCACGAATGACATTCGTCAATACATCGTGACGCCAGGTCATAGGCTGCATATCTGTTTATCTGGCTTTCATTGCGTTTGGCGTGGTCGTAGCCACGATGGAGGTTCCATTCCTCCATGATCCTGCCTCTCAAGGATGCACTGTTGAAGACAGTTTCTATTATCTGCTTAATGGAAGGTGGTGTATGCTCGTTTCTGAGCTTCTCGAAGAGGAAGTGAAGAGTCTTGTGTGAAACATTCCATTCTGAGAAAAGATCGGACAAAATCACAGGCTCTAAATCCTGTCGTTCGAGCTTCTCTGCCCCTTCGAAGAGCAAAGCGCACGTGAGAGTTTCTTGGTTTTCGGTCGTACTGATGGAATCGTCAGACATCGTCAGACACGATATTAATACCAGACTTGTTTGAATGATTGCTACGAGGAAAGCGAAGCAACACTTTATAGTAGATCGGATGGAGGGAGCATCTCTCAAAAAACAGCGAGGTGAAATTAATGCCCCGAACCTTCCAATGATGCGTCCAATCACGAATCGGAACTCGGATCAGGCAGGCCCTTCGTCAACAGTAACCTTCTACACCAATTTGACTTCACAGCCAAATTGCCTGAAACATCTGACCATCGGGCTCCTCTATAAACTACGAGGATGAATATATCTGGCGTTAAAAGCCAATAACCAGAAAACCAGTTATATTCTCCATATCCACAACATGAGTATTGTTTGGACTCATGAACGAGCCATATTCCACATATAATAATCTATCGATTTCATCTAGTCCAGACTTTGGCTCATGAGCTGCGTGAAGAGCGATAGGCTTAATGCATATCCTCACCATAATTAATGTACTACAATTACCAGTTCATTAAAATTGCGGTTGGGGCATATCTGAATTCGCTGTTACCAAGCTATTATGACAGATCTTTTTCTTCGCCGTAAATGATGAAAACATTAAAATAGTATACAATTTTGCTGTAGCGCGTTGAATAGGATATGGTAGCGTGGCGTTCGTGAAGTATCCTCTCGAGCCACTCAAACACATTAGATGTGCTATGGTAGAATCATTGTGTCTAGCTCAACCTACCGGTATGTCACTAGATATGAATTTCACCCACATTAGATATCACCACCCATATAATGGCTTGGTTCGTGTCAGGGTTGTTTTGGGATCAAGTTCATAAATGCGCTTTTTGAACCATTCGTGCACTGGGTCCAACAAATATCCCGTGGCTAGTTGTCTTCCATATTCTTCGGCATATTTGAGGAAGACCCATTCGTTCTCGAGACAGGCTGAACTCTTCCCGTAGTTCGAATCCGGAGTGGGAAAGTATCTTTGAATGCGATCCTTACTCTTTATGAACACAGCCAGATCTACCATATTCGAATTTTCTGGTGGACCAACAATTGGCGTGGCTTCTGATTGAGGGTCATCAATGTGCACTGCTTCTGATGGAGGGTTATCGAGTAGAACAGCCGCAAATACTACATCATCAAGCCCGTTTCTTCGTATATATTCAATGATATCACAATACGAAAATGATCTTGGTACAAATACTCTTATTGTCTGACAAATTAGCGTAGTTAGAAGAAGGCGAGAGTATTTTCCTTACATTTAACTGTTGGCAGGTGTTGGGATGAGGTATTTTCGTCGGGAGAGGAGGCGGATCGTCCCATGAAAGATGGGTTGTCTCTATGACTTAAAGTCAATTTTCAAGGAAAATAGATAGCCGTATCTCAATTGTACTCACCGTATGAAAGACTCTGGAGCTCACGCGGGGGGTAAGAAACTACGCTGGCTTCTCTCGGAGGACTGGGACAATATCCTTTGTTGTTTGAAGGATGAATCCTATTACTTACCCCCTCCCTGTCGATAGAGTCATGATTGCTCTCCTTGGCAATGTTTCTCTTCTTGCATCTTCGACATAAGCGTGTACCATCATTAACCTCTCTTTTTCCGCATTTAGAGCTTTGTTCGAGCAAAGATCCCCTAACAATGTTACACTGGTCTGTACAAGCATGATTTTTACATCGTTGGGATGGAGCTGTGTCGCCAATGGATCGAACTTTTGCTATCTTGCATGGCATACAGGCCGAATTTGGTGCCCGCTTTGGTGCCCGGTGTGAACTCATTTGCTGTTGATGGTGGATAGTAAATTTCAGTGAGGAAAGAAAAGGAGCTTTGATCTTTGAAACTCGTGGGTATTACTTCGCTTGATATAAGAATATACCGCATATTCTGAGCTGTTGACAGGTGGAGTGTATTTGCGCATATACAATGTCCGATATTGTTAAATAATGATTCATCGTAATTTCAGATCATGGAAATGAAACTCGCATCACGTAATGAACTGCGCGAAGAGCGATAAATTTAATGCATATCCTCATCGTACTTAATGTATACTGCAATTACCAGTTCATTAAAATTGCGGTTGGGGCATATCTGAATTCGCTATTACCAAGCTATTATGTCGGATCTTTTCTTTCGCTGAAATAGTATACAAATTTCCTGTAACGCGAATAGGACATGGTAGCATGGCGTCCGTGAAGTGTCCTCTCGAGCCACTCAAAACACAGTATGTTCAATGTTTTGTCAAACGCCAATGAGTGGACCCCCTCGACCTGGGCACTATTTGGCAGGACCTGCCGCGATCGAAATGATGGTCTGAGTATAGCTTTCGCCCAGCCGTGCAGGCTCAATCATTATTTTAACGTCTTCCTTCACCTCCATTATTCCACCAAACAGATCTGTTGTCGTATGGTTTGTCGTTGTGAAAATAACCTTCTCATCATAATTATGGTACCCGGAGAACCACGGTAGTAACCCCGCGCGAATAATTGCATAAATCCGACGAACTTCTGGACGAAGTACCTATGCTTGTTAGTAGACGGGCGCAATCATTAGGAGGCAGCTTACCAGGCTGGGCCGGTGAAGACCTAGGAGGAATTTGGCGACGGTTTGGATGCCGAAAGACATTGTATTTATCGGTAAGTCACTGAGAAAATCAATTGGATGTGGTTTGGATCTTAGAGGTAGCAAACGCTATAGCTTATATGCAGATATGACTACATGTATTTGCCAAGAGGGAGTACTAACGAAATAATGGGTCCTTCAATCTTAAGACTGTGGGAAATGACTAAAATTCAATAACCCGTAATGAATTGATGTAAAAATCCCACAGCTGTCTTGCTGATCATACAGCTGAATCAGTTTCTTTCCTATAATTCACTGGTCCGGTAGCGGTGGATAGAAAATGCATAGCATACGATGATTCACGAATCTTTCTAGCCCATCTAGGAACTCTTGGCTTTGTCTGTACTCTTCTAGCACTCCGGCCCGCAGGTTTGCTTTTGCCTGCTTGCCAGCCTATTTTTACAATACAACAGAGATTATTAGTCGACAGCGGAAGAAACTTAGAATTCATCATGAGTCGAGTGCTCTATGCTCAACAGAATCGAGCTATCAGGGTCTAATAGATGATCTGGGGAGAAGAATGCAAAGTCTAGGTCTAGCAATCTTCTCAACAACCTGTAGAAGCTCATACGCCATCCCAGTCCTGGATATTTTCTGTAGGCCATAAGACATGATCGAAACTTCAATACTCCACCAGCCATTCACACCACCATCATTTGCAGGGAAAGGAGTCAACGTCTCCAATATAGCCATATGCCGTTTTGCACCCTCATTGTGAGAATCAGTCAGTTCTCCATTCAGTATCCAAGCATAGACCCTTTTCTGGAGTAACTCTAATAGTTTGATCAAGTAACCATTCTCGTTGGCTGCAGGCTCCGGGATACTGAGCTCAATTCTTAACTCTTTTCCAATACATTGTTTGATCCCATTTTTGAGACCAAGGAGGCCCGGTTTTGACAAAGCTAGGCACACCTGCATTAAAGTGTACTCATTGTAGGAGCCAGGGAAGAGTTTGTGGCATTCGAAGGCAAGATCACGTTGAATCGGAAAGAACCGTATTCCTTTGGGTGTCCTCTTCTTAATAATGACAGTTTCTTGAAAGGTGAGTAGCTACTATCAAATTAATGATTTTTGGTGACATACCATCCGAAACATACTGTATATTTAGCATGATGCGAAGACGAGGGAGATCACTGAGTGGCTGCTAGTGACTTATAATCCATCCACTCATTCAAAACTTAGATATTTTAAGGCTGATTGCTTCTTGCTTCGATGATAAATATTGAAAGCCCATTTGAACAGAGCTAGGGGATTAAATATTGAGAGTAATCCTTTTATATAACATTCTCAGTTAGCGCATATAGACTGGACTGAGAAGCACGCAGCTCGAAAATTATTCTCATTCTCCCCCCCCCCCCTTTTTTTTCTAACAGATCATGAGATCTCCGTACAAACTACTACTCCGGGTACGAAATGATTGAGTTAATTGAAGAAATATTCAGCAAATCGCTTTTGAAAACATCTCATACTCTCAAGATCCAGTAATAGCGCTTTACAACACTGGTATTCTGAGCTGACACCTATCATACAATAACGTAAGGGGAATGGGTAGTCGCTGAATGAGCAAATTCTTACTGGTGAAATATCACCTCTCAGCTTGACATCTTCCATTGTTCTGTTTCTAATACAGGATTATCTAGGAGCATACTTGGCTAGAACATGACGCCATTGCAAAGCCCCTGGGGACTAGATTATACACTGCACTAACTATAGGAAGCCGAAACGGCAAAGCAAGTTCAAGAGGACCAGTGCGCGTAATCGGCTCCACAACTCTGTCTATTGGATAGCTAATAGGGTATTGACATTCCGAATTGCAGCGTCCGGGTCTCCATTGCACTGCAAGAAATACTCCTGTAGGGTTGCAGGTGACGAATATCCATGGGAAACAGCTTTGGAGAATTCAACGGCTTTCTCCCCAAGCTCCTTGCTGGATGAATCTTTATCAAAACAACTGTTCCGAAAGAAGAAAGTGAAGTAGTCTTGTATCGTCTTTTGATCAGGATACTGGAAGTCGTATTGTTTGTCTATCCGGCCGGGTCGAGTCAGAGCGGGATCAAGTTCTGGTTTGGCGTTCGTCGTAGCAATAAGAATATGACCACGGTGCGCTCCAATTCCATCCAGGACATTGAGCACAGTAGCCAGAGTGACTCTTTCTTTCCCATCGATTTCATTTGTCGTATTTCGAGCTCTTTGAATCCCCGCGGTATCGATGTCTTCCAATACTACAAGACAGCGTTGTGGAGGGTCAGGAAGTTTGCAAAACAACTCTGGTAAAGATTGATTATCCACAATGGCGAGGTTGATCGTATATATTGGTAGGTCGAACTCGGTGGCTATAACTTTACAGATGCTGCTTTTGCCGGTTCCGGGTTTGCCATATAACAGAATACCACGTCGGTGTGGAATACCACGCTGTTTGTAAAATGCAATACACTCTGGACTCAGAAATCTTCGAAAGCCTCCGATAATATCTTTTTTCATATCTTCTTCCAAAGCCATACTCTCCAGGCTTCGTGTTTCCTCCTTGCACATCTGCCGCCAACTCACCTCTCGCTTGTCCTGGTATGCGCTGAATACCTGTAGTTCACCGCGATGGCAGTCAATATTGAATTTTTGGATCGTCAACATGAGGTCCTCGAAATATTTTTTGTTCCAGAAAGCGTAATAGATGAATATATTTTCGTGATTTCTCGAAAAGCTATCAAGAGGGTTTCGAGGTGGATCACGGTAAAGGGCAAACCAACGGCCCTTGAAACGGAAGAATTGGAAGTGGCTCTGCCCAGGTGTGGTCCAAAGCTTGATAAGTTTGCCTCGATATGCCGCATCGTCTGTCTCAACAAATTCGGGGGCTTGATTAGAATTCCAAAAACTCAGTGCTTCTGTAATTCCCACGATCATAGAGCCCGACAGACTGTAAAATTTGACCTCAGACATCCACCTTATGACTTGAGGATACAAATTATTGCGGTATTTAATTTCTGCAGGCGAGATGATGAGAGACAAAAAGGGTTCAAGAGACCCCGCTATCCAAGGCAATATGAATGTTGAAATTATGGGAAGAACAAGCACCGGAAGAATGTAAGACAAAGCATTAACACCCAGAACCTCTGAGAGCAGTCGGGCAAGCCAGGAGAGTCCCGGTGCAAATGTATGAAGAAGTGCGTGAAGTACTTCATTGGGTTGCGTAGACATTTTGGTGAAAAGCATGAAGCTGTGGTAGTTTGTGAGATAGTCTTGAAGAATGCAGGATTTCAATTTTTGATTCTCATGCGAAATTCACTGGTTTTATAGGAAGAGACTCATTTCTATCAGGTAATGGAATTTCTTCAGTAGAGTACAAATACGCAGTTTCCGGTAGCCCTTTACTGTGTCGATTGAAAATTTGGGCGATCTCTGACCACGTTGAGAGGGTGTCTTTCCGATTCGTGATCGCCGGTCCAGTCCCTCATGCATACCCAGATAGGGCGCACGAGTCCTTCGTCGTCATAGCATTCACCAACGTAAATTTCATTTCCAGGAGGGTAGATATGCAGCTTGTAAGAAATGAATTATGGGAATCAGTGCTTGCTAATTAGTATCTCATATTTACCATTATTTAAAATTATCTCTCCCCAGGATGCTGGGAAAGCTGCGTCCGAAATCAGAATCTTGTTCTATTCTTAGGCTCTAGCTGGCAAAAAGATAATTGCCCGGGCAATTATGTGTACGCCTGAGGGAAATATTTACTCTTGTAAGATATACAACCGCATTAACTATGATAAATATTTTACTGAATACTGGAATTATTCACTAGATACACTGTAGTTCGGTCGGGTCAATCCTAGGCTTTTTCCGCAGAATGTTAGGGCTACACGTTCCCTATACAGTCATGTGACGTTGGGCATCCGGTTGTATCACGCGGCCCATTCCCCCACCTCCTGTGAGAATACAATTTCCTTTGGAGGAGACGTCAAGAAATACTCCTCGGCTTTGATAGCTTCTCTATCCTTTTCCATGGCCTCTTTGCTAACACCTCCAAAAGCTTCTGCTGTCTCCTCTAGAAGCCAGGCGTAAAGCAGTGGAGGTGTGCCACTGTATCTGCGAATACCTTTACACCCCGTTAGACAGATATTCACAGACCACACCTTGTTTGCATTGTCTGATGGAAGGCCGATAGTATGTGGCTCAGGCTCAATGCGCTCAATGTATCCTCTGGATATGTTTTCAATCTTTGGAATCACTCCCATGGCAGCTCCGTCGGGTAAAGGATAGTTAGTCACTTCTCCTATCATGCCGATTAGGGATATGAGATTTCCGTCCGAAAATGATAAAGTCCGGCTGAATATACTGTTTTGCATCGCTTCATGCAAGCGTCTCGTCCATTTCGACATGTGGTCCTTGTCGAATGCATCCTTCCGCGAGAAATTCGACATGGCATTTAACAACAGATGAGCCGGATACATGTGGGCAAGGCTTCCATATAGCGTTTGACAGTACTGAGAGAACGAACTTGAAACGGGAATGAAGAACGTTACATCCTCATCTTGCCAAGTCACCTCGATAAATGGTTGTTCTAGAGAACGTGAGACATTGTTTTTCGGGCCTGGAAACGGAGATCTACCTTTTTCGATTAGAGTCACACCGTTGTATTGGGTTTCCCGATTGACTGAGTCAATTGCCGTGGCTAAACTTTGCGGCGTGCTTTCCATAACTTGTATGAGGACCGTCGAGGTGACCGACTAGTTGGATGCATCTGTGTTTTCTGTGGGCGAACTTAGGTGCTTTATAGATAGGCTCACGGTAAGATCTCTCATCTGGGAATAGCTCATATGAACATAAGGGAACAAAAGATCTCTGGAGAGCGATCGGAATTGCCGAAAGTAGACGCAGAGCACATTCACCTCTTATTAAACAGTAAACGCAGATCCAAGATCCATGGCTGCATTGCATCAAAAGGAAACAATTGACCAGCTCATGCATACTTTCTGCGCCCACCGGAGAATATCTTTCAAGCGTAACATCGAACGTTCATTTAGATATGAAGGGTCCTAAATGAAGATGAATATCCTTCCCTCAATCAGAGCACTCAGCTACAGGTTCAGACACTACAGCCAAACTCAAACTTTAGCACTAACCCGATTAGGGGAACCCAGCTGAGTGCCCCCAATTTGGTTAGTGCTTAATTAATTTGCACTGCGTTATCTAGGCACTGCGTTATCTAGGAGGAAAGCTAGCATCTTAGTATCTTTGGTCCCCCTCCATTCGAGAATCAACTACGTTGCGGTATCTGAATGTTTGAAATTCATGGGTTAAGGTCGTCTCTGGGGTACTGAGAATGATCCTGGAAGAATATGTAAACCGAATACTTTTTCCGTTTCGTGGCAGGGATGGAGCGCTTAAAACAAACCGACGAAGACGAGGGTGCCTATCCCATTCGTGATCGCCGGTCCGGTCCCTCATGCACACCCAGATAGTGCGCATGAGTCCTTCGTCGTCATGGCATTCACTAACGTAAATTTTATTTCCAGGAGGGTAGGTATGCAGCCTGTAAGAAATGAATTATGGGAATCAGTGTTTGCTAATTAGTATCTCATCTTTGCTATTATGTAAAAAATCTATGAAATTATAAACCAACCGGCATACACGCCTGTTAGATCAAATTTTATAGCTTGAAATTGGACCAACCCCATATTCTGCCCTGTATTTGCGATCTCCAATACCCGCGTTTTGGAGACCATAAAAGCAATCCGCCAATTATAATGACAAAGAATGTTGATAGGGTAAAAGACAACCGACACTTTGACAACGTACCTGCATACCTCGAAAGGAACGCTGGCAAGAGCAATCGGCCAACTCCCGACTTATTTTGGAGGTCGACTTTGAGTTGCTCGATGTTGGTGTATTGACAAGTCCAGCACTTGAGTATTATTTCTCGGTAAGGAATACCATCAAGACATGGGAATTGTCCATTCAAATAGCGATTTTCAATCTCTTCATCATTGCTGTCACTGATTTCATCGTATGGACGCAAGCCGGTTATGATTTCGTAGATCAAACACCCTAGGGCGAAGATATCTGTCACATTGGACCGTGGTGCATCAGGCGCCACCCGGTATCGGTCTTCTTCCTCAACAAGCGATGCAAATTCACCAATAGCCGAGCCCGAGAAGTCGCAAAGCTTGATCGATAAGTCGTCGCCGACAAGGAAATTTCGCGGGCTGATATCGGCGTGGACAATACCAAAGCTATGGATCAGAGAAATGGCATTGACGGCCATTGCAATCCATCGTTCACGAGCTCGGCTCTGAATTTCTTGATTGTGGGTTTGAAGATATTCACGCAAATTGCCGAGACTCATAAAGGGGAAGTGAATGCAATGCTCTGTGATTTCAATGCAATCTAGGATGTTCGGGTGCTTGGGGAGAATTCGGTAGATGTTTTTCTCGCGCTCAAAACATGATTTGGCAAACTCATCTCGATGCAACGTTGTTTCGATGACATCTTTATTGCATCCTTCAAGCTTGTGTCTGAGAGGAGCCTTGATAACTTGCTCTGGGTGGCGAGAGCTCTGACAGATGATTCCCGTAGTACCAAATGTAATTATACGAGAGGCGCCCTCGGGTCTTAACATCACAGGGTAACCATTCATGCTATTGCAAAGCCACTAGGTAGATTGGTGAAGTGTAAGTGAAGCGGCTGCAGACCCTTATGTACTCACGATCACATGACTGGGCCCCTTACTTAGAGGCCTTGAACTAACCTAACAAGCTCGCAACTTAGAATGGCTCTGATATATGACTAATCTCGGAGAGACAGTATATCCTTTTTCCGGATATCCACCTATCTGACAATTGAGGCAATGAAGCCAAGCCACTGTAACCCACAGGGGCGTTGACCGCTGTGCTCACGTATTGCGTTTGCATCATCAGGACAGACGGCGCGGCCACGCCTGAGCCGTAGCGGCATGCGCTCTCGAGTCTCTACTGCATGAGGGAATAATACTGACTATGTAGCCCTACGTATAAGGTATTTAACCTCGTACAAAATTATCTCTCCCCAGGGTGCTGGAGTGATAGGGTGACATAGCTAGTGATAGGGTGTCGCGAATTCAAGCTATAGAATTAAATATTGATGACGTTGATGGATTGTCCCCTCGCAAACTTCCTATATGCCGTTTGAACTTAAAAGATAGTGGTGTGGATACAGTGGAAGGACGAGATCCGTAATCTCATCTTCTGGTATTACGGCTGTTGTCATAGTCCATTTTAGCCCCTATTATCCGGAATGGAGTGGTTTATACTTACACAATTTTTGCAGTTTGATCTGCGGTTGGTCTTTTGTCCGAGCCATTGATCCTGTTTAACGATGCCGCAATCATCGTCGGAGCAAGGCTCGACAGTAACTTCAGGGAAGACATGACCACATTTGTATTTGACAGGGGTGTGCCAAGCTGTGCACATGTTTGCTTTCTAGGCCTGCTGTTGAGTACTTTGATGTAACAAGGCGAATAAAAGCTTTCGCGGAGAATGAGGCGTGAGATGGTTTGGGGGTAAAGTCTGGCACAACCAGGGCGGGAACAGCTCTTTAAGTGCTCTTTTCCAAGACAGCTTCATTACATTTCTGAAGAAATTCGGAGTGCCTATGAATCAATGCGACAGTGTTCCAAAAACTCTTAAGGCACGATATTGATTAGAGAGATTGCTATTGTCGGACCATTACTTTACGCTGCAAAGACCGTAGGATTCAAGCACTTAACTGTCGATCCAAAGATACGATGCCCGCCTGGACAGCCTGGATCATACAGTCCCGTTAAGGCAACACTACAGGATCTCCCGTTAGGAACCCTGTTTTGGGAATAACCCTATGCTAGTGGCCCGTGAGTAGCAGCTACATCTCTTTGACTCATCCCATGGGTCATCCATCATTCGAAGAGCACGTTTGGCATGTACGGCTGGATTTCAAATTTTTAGATCGAATAACCAATATTATAAAGCTTGTATGAGGTGTGTGCCAAGTGTGTGTATATAGGGTGTGGGGGCTAATTATTCGGTGTTCGGGGCTGGCAATAACCTCAAGAAGATATAACGAAACGATTAGCAAAGTTATCTCATTTGCTGATACACAATTCTACCTGAATCGGCCCGTCCGGCGCACTGACCGCTACTCTCCCCTCATTTCATCGAAAAACGAGAGCCTCAACCTCCACAGCAGGAACGCAACTCCGCACGACCAAATGGGGGCCATCCATCATGACCATGCTGCTTCCTGAGCAAAAATTGATCCGGTGGAAGTAGAAATCGTCGAATTGTGCAACCGGAAAACCATGTGTTGAGCTAGACATTCATTTAGATATGGCGGGTCCTAAACGAAGATGAATATCCTTGCCTCAATCAGAGCACTCAGCTACAGGTTCAGACACTACAGCCAAACTCAAACTTTAGCACTAACCTGATTGGGGGAACCCAGCTGAGTGCCCCCAATTTGGTTAGTGCTTAATTAATTTGCACTGCGTTATCTAGGAGGAAAGCTAGCATCTTAGCATCTTTGGTCCCCCTCCATTCGAGAATCAACTATGTTGCGGTATCTGAATGTTTGAAATTCATGGGTTGAGGTCGTCTCTGGGGTACTGAGAATGATCCAGGAAGAATATGTAAACCAAATATTTTTTCCGTTTCGTGGCAGGGATGGAGCGCTTAAAACAAACCAACGAAGACGTATTGGCTGTGCGGGGAGGGGGACAGAGCGGTTAGCATGGCTCTTGGTCATTCCACTAGGGAAATGAAGAAAATTATTAGATCCAGAAGGGAGGGGGGGTGGGCAGCATGATGTATCTGAGCCCGCATGTGATAGTACTTGCAGAAGCCCCCAGCACGGACCCTTGGTCCGGGCCATAGCCCAATCAATTTCACCATCTTGCAATTCCTGCTACCTCCTCTCGGAGTGGGAGGGTGCTTGAACTTGGATTCAATTTATCTGCTGCGCGACTCTGTTCCACATTTCTTCAGAGCAGAAATGGTACACAAACGCAAGATTCAATTTGAGGGAGACGACTCTGCCTATATTCGTTTTCTCGAGGCGCGAGTTACTCAGCTTGAGGATCATCTTTTGCAATCATCACAACTACCAAACAGACCCGAAGCACAGCTGAGGAGTCCAGCAATTTTGAATGAGAGTTTTAATCAGTATGAGGCCTTCGAAGTTCCCCGTCCCAACACCTCGCAAATTCATGCCGCGCAAGAGGATCAAAGCCATGGCGAGAGCAGAAACCCCGCCTCAGAAGACCCTGCTAGGCACCTTCTTCAACACGAAGGTGAAAATGACGGTGGCTTTGCTACTCTGCAAGTCATCGAATACGACCCGAAAGCCCATGTAGATTCAGGTCTCGCTGGTAGTCGTGCAAGTGACAAGAGCGATAAGCTTCAACACAGGACAGTTTCAATATTCACAACTTTTCTCGACGGTCTACCGAGTTCGAAACTTTGGAAAACTTGGGTTTCTACTTTCGGCCACAACGAGCGCCAAATAATCCTTCGAAAATTAATTCAACCTCGTGGCTCGAGTACATCGACAATAATTTCGTTAGAAACACCTAAATCAACGTGCACATCATCGAATTCAGCAGATATTTCTATCTTGTCGAAATATGCTCAATTCGTAATATCGTTTGGTACTTTGAATCGACAGCTTGCATGCTTTCTGGACATCCTATTTGTTTCAATCTGCGCGGTTGCATTAGAAATAATTCCAGAAAAGGACGATGTATACCGAGAGATGCGGAAAACTATTGGGTCCGATGCTTCTTCAAAGCAACTTCTTAAGCTCGTTCGAGGCGCAAAGTGGGCGAATAATTTTATATCACTTCTGTCTAAGACAAAATGGGCATCCATGAGCTGGGATGTTCTCTGTGTCGGTATGATCTTAATGATTATGTTCCTATGACAAGCTAAACTCTACCTAGCCGAACATCCGGTCAGCTTCTACGCCCGCTTTAACGACCTGTCACTAAATCCTGAGCATATACTTGGTGGAATGAAGACTAATATTCATGAGGGAACCGTGCTATCTGATTGCTCAGACTCACCCGCACCCTTCGCGATTCCCTTGATCGTAAAGGTAATATTCGGAGACAGCGCTTCGTAAGTCATTCGAATCTTTCAAGACGTCCATACTGATTCATTGCAGGCTACAAAAGATCTGTGAAATCCTAGGCCACGAGTTGGTTTATGTCGAACGCTATCAAGCCCCTTTCTACGATGCATTGAAGGAGGATCATACGAGGAAAAGGCGAGGCTTAACCTCAACCGAGCCATCGAAAAGACACTGTCGGGATCATTGTTCACCCCTAAGTGACACTCTCTTGGATTGAGGGACGGCCGGAAACTGACCAATTGCAGACAATTCATCCCCCCGCGTGGCAAATGTTGCGACAGGAAACTGTCTTTTACAGGAAGGTATGTCAAGGCAGCTATGTCAGATTATCACTAAGGACTGTCAATAACCAATACCCAGCTGAATATAATAACAATCCTCAAGAAGAAAGCCAATACCAATCCCAATACCGATCTTTTCGAGATGACAACACCGTGACAACGGTATCCTCGTCGTCGGAAGAGATACCTGCGCATTCGACTCCTGTATACTTACCCAATTGTACAACTTTATCGGTGGAGAGAACCAGTCAGTCATCCTCAGTAGTACACAAGAACCAATCAACTGCTAGCCATCATAGTATGGCAATCGACATATCAGGTGCTTACCCAGGGTTGGATGCGAGCGAAGCTAGCAATACACCCCGAGGCCCCAGAACGCATACCTGTACCCGAGAAGAGGCAAATTTTTCAGATAATTCACAATCAACCTCGATCGGTTCTATATCAGCCCTACCACCAGAGGTATTCAATCAGCCACTCCCGAGCGAATACCCTTTCAACCCACGAGACGCTTTATATCCAGCGTCGGTTGATTCAATCTTGACTCTGCCGCCAGAAACATTCAGCCGTCCACTCCCGAGCGAATACCCTTTCAACCCACGAGACGTATTATACCCATCGTCAGTTAATTCAATCTTGACACTGCCTCAAGAGACGTATAACCAGCGATTCCTGAGTGAATACCCTTTCAACCCACGAGACGTTTTATACCCATCGTCAGTTAATTCAATCTTGACACTGCCTCAAGAGACGTATAACCAGCGATTCCTGAGTGAATACCC